>BSBK01007202.1:610000-1056114 GCA_027943335.1 Chamaecyparis obtusa | reverse complement strand
TGGTTAGCGTGTATGTTTTACTTTTCTATTTTACATGCTTGATGTGGTTGAGGGAAGATGCCGTAGTTACTAGCTTGCAAAATCCACATGACCGGTCGATCCCTGAAATTGTCTGTTATATATTTATACATGTATGTACAATTTGTCTTTTGTGCAAGATTTTAGGTATTGGCCATCGACTTCCCTAAATTACCAGGACAAGTGTGCCCTGTCACAATATCTCAATGGTAAGAGATGGGACATAACAAACATGTATAAATCCTAACCTAAATCCATTTATTGTCCTAAAATAGTGGGCACGTATCTTATTTATTACCCTCTTGAATTTTTCAAGGTGACATGAATTCATAAACCCTTCATTCGTGTTTGATTTAGTATTTTTGATGTAGTCATTTTTATCAGGTTTGCATGCCTATAGGTTTGATGTAATTTTTGTGTTAAAATAGATAAATGGTTTAATTAAAGTTAATTAAAATATAAGGTTATTTAATTATATGAGAATTAATTAAGTACCTACTATGTTTATTAAAAAATAATTAATTAAAAAGTCTAGTTATGGAAAGTGGAGATTTAATTAAATACTAAGCCTAAATTAGAATTTAAATGCATAATTCAAATATAAAATAATATTTATTATTAAATTGCATATTTCAAATATGCTAAGAATTTTAATTTTTAATTAAAAATAATTGATATCTAAATGCAAAAAATGAGTTAAGTGATTTTAATGTTGAGTTGCATATTTAGAAAACACTTTATTTAATTAGAACTTTATCTTTTAAAATAAAAGTTAAGTTAAAGTGACTTAAGTGGAGTAAAAATAAAATAAAAATAATTCTTTTTATATTTCAAAGTTGAGTTTGTCTTGTTTTGTGGAGTTGCATGTTTCAAAACCCTAGCTTGACAGGTTTTCTATATTAGAGGGGTTTGGTCATTATTAGGGACGCATTTATCAGATTTTGGAAGATGGTTGTGATGCTTGAAAGTAGAGAATAGTTTTCAAAGCTTAGATTTTGGAGTGTTTTGATTTGGTCTTATTTGTTGTTTAGATCAATTTGTGGATTCTAAGTAGGGTTTGAAACCCTCATAGATATGATTCTCTTTTAAAATATTATGTACTTTGTGTTTGCCATATTTTGTTGACACTAGTTTTGTAATTCTTCTTTTGTACAAAATTTTGTTTTGAAAGCTTTTTAGTTGAATAAATCTTGTGATTGTGGAATTGTAAATACATGATATTTTAGGAACGTTGTAGAAAGATCTTGCATTAAATCAATTAAGGTTTGTTTGTATTTGTTGTTGAAACCTTAGGAAGTAAATCAAATTAAAATACATATATAATATTTGCATATGATCATAATCTTCTTATAGAATTAAAAGAAAGTAGTAAAGAATATTAATGGAGAAAAAGATATTAAATCATTAAATTAGATAACCAATGGAAAGATAAATGTATATGTATTTGGACTTTTGAAATCAATTTATATATATATACATATATATACATATATATATATACATATATATATATATATATATATATATATATATATACATATATATATAATATATATATATATATATATATATATATACATATATATATACATATACATATATATATACATATATATATATATATGTATATATATATATATAATATATATATATATATGTATATATGTATATATATATATATATATATATATATATATATGTATATATGTATATATGTATATATATATATATATATATATATATATATATATATATATATATATATATATAATATATATATATATATATATATATATATATATATATTCAGATTTATATATATTAAACAAATTATTATTATTATTTATTAATTTTTAGATTTATAAAAATAAAAAATAAAAAATAAAAAAATATTATTATTATTTATTAATTTTTGAATTTATAAAAAAATTATTATTATTATTGTTATTTATTTATTTAAAAAATAATAATAATAAATAAATATTAATTTGATTTTTTTTAACTTATGGGTTTCAATATTAATATTTTCATTTATATTTATATTTAGAAAATTAATAACATTATTTTATTATTAAATACATGGTGTTTTGATATGCATGGAGATTTTATTTCAATAGCTATTTAAAAAGTATATATGCATGAGATATTAAATGAACATTTTCTTAAAATAAGTCAAACTAGACTTTAATAAACAAAATTGACTGTTCTTAAACAACTGAGACTTGTGTTATGGTTTGAACTACTTGGTATATTCTATTCCCTTGTTTGATTTTGTTTATTTGGAGAACTTTTAGAAATTGTATTCCAGATGCTTTAAAGTATTTTTTTGTTGATCTCTGATTTTATGTGGAGAATCTTTATAACCATTTTTAAAGTCTTTATTGGATCATGTATGATTCTATGAAAGCTGTGAGTGATATCATATGTTGTAGTGTGTCTCGATCTTTATTTCATTTGACCAAAAAGGTGATGATCGTTACTATAATTGAGTCTGATTTACTTGGTCACCTTATATTCTACTATGATTGTTCTACTTTTTGTATGATTATCTTTATGGATTATGTTATTCCATGTTTGGAGATGGATGCCATTTGTGAGTATCGTTGGTCTTACGATATGAAACTCTGTGGATTGTTATTATCTTTGAGATATCCATTATGGGATGGATGATCTACTGTAATGTCTATATTGAGATGGACAGTTTGATCCCTGCATAGGAAGTGATTTACTTTTTTATGTTCCATTACTTTACTTTGGTGATTATCATGATTTATGATTTATGATAATCTTTTATGATTTCAATTTTTTTTAATTTTTTTTTATTAGAGCATTAGGCTAGGTTATTTGAGTGTACTAGATTGCGGAAAGTGGCTTGATTTGGAGGCATCGAATCCCAGAAGTGGCTGCTTGGGTATCCTTTGAAAGTTACTTAATAAAGTGATAAGTTAAATACAATGAGAGTTTAAAATGAATTAATAAGATGTTCGTGTTCCTCACCCATGCCTTGAGCACTAGTATAGGCTAGGATGGTTTATGAGAAGATGTTGGCCACCTGCGTGGATTGGATGAGGCATAGTTGGTAGCCTTATCTATATGAGAGGTTACTGATACAACATAGTGTCACTAAGGGGCTAGGGTGTAGAGAGACTTCTAGTGTAGCTCTTAGTTGACTCATGTGATGACACTTCCCTTTATATATCTTAGGTTTCCTACATGTGTTGGTTGCCTCTAGTTGAGTATGTATTATCTTGGTAGTTGGTATCGTACCCTTTTGAGATAGTGAGCTTTTAAGATCCATTTCCCAGGTGTTGTATTGTGTTGGATTTTGGTTTTTGATATCCAAGTGGGTTATGTTGTTATCTCATCAACACAGTGGGAGTGGACCTTTAGTTCCATGTGGTCGGGTGGTAGTGATTCTTTTACCAATTTGATATTCTGACATCCTTGTACCAGTGCTAGATGATTTGTGTAGCAATTGTATCTTCTTGTTTATCATTGAAGACTTACTCTTATCTTTCATTTATTATATTATAATTTGTACTTAGATTATATTGACATACCCTATGACTTGTGTAGTAGATGTGGGTTATCATGTATACCTTATGATTCAATTGTATTTGGGTATTCTTTTATGAGATGATATACTTTAGTTTCATTATGTGGAAGATTTGAATGGTTATTGTACTTAATAGATTAATTTATATTTATGTAATTCTATGTCAAGAAACCCTTGAGATTTGTAATCTATAAATGAGTTGTGTAAATGAGTATGTATTGTATTTACATTATTGCTTCCTCTTTGTTATTTATTATTATTATTTGTAAACTCTTAAGAAAATTTAAATTATTCTATAAATTTAGCAACATGTTTAGGTTAATTTATCTTGGGCTCTCTAGTGGGGCATTACACTCGGTATTAGAGCCCATGCTTCTACATAGTGAAACTCTAAGAATTTTGTATGTCCATTAGGTGTCTTGTAGTTGAAACTTGAAATGAAAATTAGACACATAATTCTTTAGTATTTGAGAGCCATTGTAACTTATAACCTACTTGTAACATTTTGCAAAGTTGTTTAGTTACAATTACATTTGATGTATCTTACCTTAGCGACTATCTGTAGTGTTTGGGTATGTTCTCTAAAGCTTCTAGGATGTTGTACTCTTGGATGTCGTGAAGCGGTTACTCCCTTGAGTGTGGCTGACACCGGTCACTTTGTTATTTGAAATGTTTTATGATTGATAATTTATTTTGGTTATTGATGATTCATTCGTATTATGTTTGGGATAGAATTTAATTTTTGAAATTTTTTTATGCCTACACTTGTCACATGATTCTCTTTTTTCTACCTATTTTGTGACACTAGTCACACTTTATTTACTGTTTGAAGTCGTCATGACGTTTTATGATTTAATGTTGAACTTGGAATTCTCCCACTTGGGTTTTTCCTTTTGAACTTTATGGTGGCTATTCCAAATGTTTGGTATTGTTGGCCATGTTCTATGATAAGAGTTGTTTCTATCATTTTCATTATGAAGCTCTGATAGTATGTGTAAGGGAGGACATCACAAATAATTGTACTATGTTTTTACATGAAGGCACGAAATGCATTGTGTGTCCTATATGTTGGTGTTGCATTTGCTAGGATTGCATGAACCTCTCAATTTTTTATTTGATGTAAATTCAAATGTGTACTTTATATACTTAATTTATAGATGAATTATATGATATTGAATGAATAAAGATCTAGATCTATTTAAATAGATTAATAATGAATGATTGGTTAATGTGATTTTCAATTTATGCTTAAACTAGAATTATATTGCACTTGATGACTATATAACATGTCTTTATTTTCTAGCTTATTTTGAGATGTCATTTTTCTTTTCATTTAGTAGAATACTTTGTGATTGAGGGATGCATATCCTTATTTTTTTGTAGGCTTCCAAGAGTAAGCCTAATTCTAGGGGAAGTAGATGTAATACCCCTCCCATAGTTTGTTTTTAGTTTATATGGACAAACTCTTTTAGGAAACTCTTCATGTTGATTATCTACATATAATGATGTTATTTATATTCATGGTTTTATTGACACCATACTTGCATGTGTATGGTTAGAGTGTATGTTTTACTTTATGTTTTACATGTGTGATGTGGTTGAGGGATGAAGTTGTAGTTACTTTCTTGCGAGATCCACAAGATTGGTCAATCCCTGCCATTATCTGTTATATATTTATACATGTATGTACACATGCTCATCTTTAATACAAGATTTTAGGTACCAGGCATTGACTTCCTTGAACTATTAGCATGAGTGTGCCCTATCGTAATACTTCAATGGTAAGAGAGGGGAGATAAAAGATAAGTCTAAATCCTAACCTAAGCCATTTATTGTCTTGAAATAGTGGACAAACATCTTATTTATTACCCTCTAAATTCATCAAGGTGATGTGAATTCATAAACCTTGATGTAGTCGATTTTTTCAGGTTTGCATACCTGTAGGTTTGATGTGATTTTTGTGTTAAAATAGATAAAGAATTTTTAATTAAATTTAATTCTCTGATTGATTACTTATATCTTATAAAATATTAAAATATTAAAATATAAGGTTATTAATTAATGGGAATTAATTAAATACCTATGTTTATTAAAAAGTCTAGTTATAGAAAGTGGAGATTTAATTAAATACTAAGTCTAAATTGGAATTTAAATACATAATTAAAATATAAATTAATATTTATTATTAAATTACATATTTCAAATATGCTAGGAATTTTAATTTAATTAAAAATAATTGATATCTAAATGCAAAAAAGAGTTAAATGATTTTAATGTTGAGTTGCATATTTAGAAAACACTTTATTTAATTAGAACTTTTAAAATAAAAGTTGAGTTAAAGTGACTTAAGTGGAGGAAAATAACATAAAATTAATTCTTTTTATATTTCAGAGTTGAGTTTTTCTTGTTTTTGGAGTTGCATATTTCAAAACACTAGCTTGGAAGGTTTTATATATTAGAGGGTTCTGGTCATTATTAGGGACACGTTTATGAAAGAGAGCGGACAAAAATTCAATAATCTTTTCATATTCCGTATACAATTATATCAAGTATATAACACAGGTAAACAGTTAACCAATAATTGTTAACTGCATACGGGAATGGGGATGTGCGGTTGACCTAACTGCAATGTATTATGCGTATTATGCCAACATTCCCTCCCTTAATACATTAATCATAAAATCACATCAAAAACACTTTTCCCTAGGGATCCCCCCCCTTAAGGCTTACATAACAAAACATGCTGATTACATAATATGAATACATATATTGAGAAAATCTTCTTTTTGAAGTTGCAAATTCTAAATCATGTAGGGCTCCATCAAGCTATCTTGTGACCCTTGAAAAGGTGTAGCTTCGAGTTGTGTTCTTAAGCTTCCAGTCCTGAACTCTCGAATCATAGTCTTGAATTATTCAACAATGATCCCTAAGAGATGCGATAGATCTCTATCATTGTCTGGTGACCGTGAAAGGGTATAATTATCGATCATATACTCTGAAGCTCACTTGACAGCAATCCATATTGAGCGCACTACCAAATCTTAAACCTGTCTCCAAAATGAGTCTTCACAAGACATACATTCTTCAAATTTGTCAGCATTAGAAAGAAAAACAAAAATAGAAAGCCAAAAATGCTTCTCATGTAGAACACCATCTCAAAGCAAGAAGCTAACTTGAGATGATAAAAATTCCTCCAACCTCTGATGTCGCCAACCTCCAAAAGTGAAGGTTCAAAGTACAAGATTGGGATTAATAGGAGACTAAAAATCATTAACGACTTCTCCATCATCCGATGTGTCCTCATTTTCAATGCATGCAACATTTCCTTCTTCAGATTGTTCTTTGATCATTTTTTAGTACTTTGTGAGTATAATGCCTGATCTATTTGATGAGCTTCTTCTATGACTTCCTTTGTCCTATTTTCTTCTGCTAGAAGGGCTGAAATCATATCCTCTAGAGTCTGTGAAGTGAGTTGACTTAGTGTAAAGACAACATTACTATATTTGGAAGATAAGCTATTTAATAGGATGGCCTTAGCATCATCATCATCAACAGGAGCCTTAACTTCTGCAAGTTGTCTAATGAGAGACCTTAAATTACTGATATGATTGGACATTGTGATCCCATTTTCCATTTTGGATCGAAACAGTTGAATTTTAAGAGAAAACTTTGCATTGATAGCTTTTGCTCCAAACATCTTGTTTAGATTATCCCAAATCTCTGCAAAAGTGTTATCTAGATTGACATGATGAAGTTCAGAATCTGCAAGAGCAAGACCAACAATAGCCTTGGCTTTATCATCTCTACCATTCCACTCCAACAGTTTAGTTGCATCTGTAGGTGGTTTTTCTTTTCCGTTTACTATGCTCCATAGGTTTTTATTCATCAATTGCATTTGTATTTTTATTCTCCATGTATGAAAATTGAAACCAGAGTATTTATCTAATGGAATCTCCATTTCAAACCAATACAATCCTGATGAACAATTTTAAATGCATGTATGCTCACCTAAAAGAAGTTGGAGACTTCTCTTTGAACTCATTTCTCTACAATGACGACATGAACAATCGTACACATTCAAAGATGTTTGGAGAAATGCATGTACATGACTGATGATGAGTAAACATAAATTTTTTTTATCATTGAAGTCCTCAATATCTAATCTCAAATTCCTTTCCAAGGAGAAACTTACCTACTTTAGAACATTCCTAGTGCAAATGGGGCCTTTATTTGATCAAATGGCATTGGTACATACTTCACTCACTATTTTCATGCGTTGCAAAGAATAACGTGTCTACCAGTTGTTCATTGCTTCACACGCCAACATAGGTCCACCTTGAAACTATTTCCATTCTATTAGCACCACACGCTACTTGAAAACTATTGCAGTAAAACACCATTGCAATGCAAAACAAACTGGTACTGTTGCGCACAAAATGCAATTACAGAGGCAGCATCAAACTATTCTAGCGGCTGCCACTTCCTCGACTACTCCAGTGTCAAAAAGCTCTCATCAAAGATCGAAGAAGTTTTAGCACATCACAAGCATCAGTGTCTTCACTATGTGGAATAGAGGATCACCGTCGTGAATAGGGTCATCTTCTATAGCATCATCTGCAACTAGAGAATCAAATGCCTATCATCCAAAATAATACATGTACGTCCTCATCGCTCTGATACTAAGTGAAATAGAGTGGACAAAACATTCAATAATCTTTTCATTTCCATATACAATTATATCAAGTATATAATGTAGGTAAACAGTTAACCAATAATTGTTAACTGCATATGGGAATGGGGATGTGCGGTTGAGCTAACTGCAATGTATTATGCATATTATGCCAACAGTTTATTAGGTTTTGGAAGATGGTTGTGATGCTTGAAATTAGAGAATATTTTCAAAGCTTGAATTTTGGAGTATTTTGATTTATTATTATTTTATGTTCAGGTGAGTTTGTGGATTCCAGGTAGGTTTTGAAACCCTCTTAGATCTGATTCTCTTTTAAAAGATTGTTTACTTTGTGCGTACCAAATTTTGTTGATGGTAGTTTTGTAAATTTTCTTTTGTACAAAAGTTTGTTTTGAAAGCTTTTTGGTTGAAGAAATCTTGTGATTGTGGAATTTTGAATACTTGGTATTTTGTGAACATTATAGAAAGATCTTTCATTGAATCGGTTAGGGTTTGTTTGTATTTATTGTTGAAACTTAAGGAAGTAAATCAAATTAAAATAGATATATAATATTTTTTCATATGAGCATAATCTTTTTATAGAATTAAAAGAAAGTAGTAAAGAATATATATATGGAGAAAAATATGTTAAATCATGAAATTAGAAAGTCAATGGAAAAATAAATTGATATGTATATTCAGATTTATTTATATTAAAAAAAATAAAATATTAGTATTATTTATTAATTTTTGGATTTATAAAAAAATAAATTATTATTATTATTATTATTATTTATTTATTTTGAAAAAAATTAAATAATAAATAAATATTAATTAATTTTTTTTACATGTAGGTTTCAATATTAATGTTTTCATTTATATTTATGTGGGGAATCTTTATAACTATTTTTGAAGTCTCGATTGGATCATGTATGATTCTGTGATATATGTGAGTTATCTCATATGTTTTTGATTAAGTAAAACAGGTTTTATAGGGTGCCTGAAACCCACAACTCTAACTAAGAAAGAAGTTTGAAGCTAGAGTAGAACAAACAAGAAATAGGCCACAAAAAGGCCAGGGCCGAAAAGCCATAGAAGAGAAAAGCAAACAAGGCTAGAGAAAGCCATAAATACCCCCATCTAGGGAGGTAAAAGAAGGAACAAACCGCCCTACGGTCAAGCTGGAGACCAATCTAATCAAAGTGTGAGTGGTCAAAAAAGGGAGACAGCCACCATCCTCATAGAAAATCATTGTGGTTGTAAGATGATGCCCTCTTTGCATTGGAGTCTTTCCTTTTCTAGGATACTCTTCACTTCAGTTGGAAAGTCTTCTCCTTTTTGCCATATCCTCTTAGCTTCCTTCGTGATGACCAAATTGGCGAACCAATCAGCCACACTATTGGCTTCCCTGTACACATGGGAGATAAACACCTTCTCAAAAGAGTTAAGAATGGCACAAGTATTGGCAATGATGTTGGCTATAGTCCAAGAGGGGGGGCGAGTAAGGTTTAAGTAGTTGATGATGTTCATCGATTCTCCTTCTAGCTAGAGCCACTTGACCCCCAAATCATGAGCAAGTTTGGTAACCTATAGAGCTGCACAAGCTTCAGCATAATGGTGGGTTTGAGCACCCAAAGGGAGACTGATAGCTGCAATGCCAAGGCCAAAGAAATTCTTGATGATTCCTCTGCTTCCTGCATTTCCTGGGTTCTCTTTGGTAGTACCATCGAAGTTGGCTTTGGTCCAGCCAGCTGGGGGGAAGCTCCATGCATAGTTCTATCTTTTATCCTAGGTAGCAGTCTGGGACTTTCCTGCAAGATGATTAGATCTACCACAATAGAAAAAAATCTCCTTAACAGCATGTTGGATTTTTTCAAATATAATGTGATCTCATATGTTGTTTTGTGTCTTGATCTTTATTTCATTTGACCAAAAAGGTGATGATCGTTATTATAATTCAGTCTAATTCACTTGGTCACCTTATATTCTCTACTATGATAGTTCTATGTTCTAGATTATTGTCTTTATGGATTATGTTACTCCATGTTTGGAGATGGATGTCATTTGTGAGTATCGTTGGTCTTATGATATGAGACTCTATGGATTGTTATTATCTTTGAGCTATCTATTATGAGATGGGTGGTGTATGGTAATGCCTATGTTGAGATGGGTAGTTTGATCTCTACATAGGAAATTATGCTCTTTGTTATGCTCCATTACTATACATTGGTGATTATCATGATTTATGATTTATGAGAAAGGGTCCAAAGAGACTATCAGGGTAAATCTAGAGTTGACTCATATGATGACACTTCCCTTTATGTATCTTAGGTTTCCTACATGTGTTGGTTTCCTCTAGTTGAGTATGTATTATCTTGGCAGGTAGTGTTGTACTCTTTTGAGATGGTAAATTTTTAGGATCCCTTGCCCATGTGTTGTATTGTATTGGAATTTTATGTTTGATATCTAAGTTGGGTTTGTTGTTGTCTCCTCAGCACGGTGCGAGTGGACCTTTGGTTCCACGTGGTCACGTGTTAGTGATTCTTTTACCATTTGAGATTCTGACGCCCTTGTACTAGTGATGGATGATCCTTGTAGTAGTTGTACCTTCTTGTTTATCATTGAAGACTTAATCTTATATTTCATTTATTATATTGTACTTTGTACTTAGATTATATTTACATACCCTATGACTTGTGTAGTGGATATGGGTTATCAAGTATACCTTATAGTTCAGTTGTATTTGGGTATTCTTTTATGAGATGATATACTTTAGTTTCATAATGTGGAAGATTTGAATGGTTATTGTACTTAATATATTAATTTATATTTACGTAATTCTACGTCAAGGAACCCTTGAGATTTGTAATATGTAAATGAGTTGTGTAAATGAGTATGCATTGTCTTTACTTTATTGCTTTTTCTTTTTTATTCATTATTGTTTGTAAACTATTAAGAAAAAAAAATTATGTAAACTTAGTAGCATGTTTAGGTTAATTTATCCTGGGTTCCCTGACGGTGCATTACATAAATTGCATATCAATATTTTAATTAGAATTAACATTTATAGCATATTATTAATATGCCACCTAATATTTAAAATTTAAAATTTATATTAATTATGTATTTACTTTTTTCATTTAGATTTAATATTTAATTAAATCATCAATCTTTGTATTTAGTTTTTTTAATTAAATCCCTTTAATAAATATAGGTATTTAATTAATCCTTATTAATTAAATATCTTTATATTAAATACTGTAATATTCTAGAAGGTTTAATTATTTAATCTTTATAATTAACCATTAATTAATCTTTTACTTACATCATGAAAAAATGCAACATTTATCTACATGACTGCATGCATGCTAAAATCCAACCAAATCAAAATATATCTAAAAGATGCAACAACATAAGCATGCTCAGACAAAGGTTCATGAATTCACGACACCTTGTCAAATTTAGAGAAGGTAGTCAACTAGATACTTATCCACTATTTCAAGACAACTGATGGCTTAGGTTAGGATTTAGGCCTGAATGTTATCTCCCCTCTCTTACCATTGAGAGAATGTGTTAGGGCACACTCATCCTGACAATTCAGGGAAGTTGATGCCTAGTACCTACAATCTGCATCAAAGATGAGCATGTGTGTGTGTGTGTGTGTGTGTGTGTGTGAACACACACACACACACACGGATATATATGTGTGTGTGTGTGTGAAATTTGTATGGTGCACTTTCTATGTGTTAAGTTTGTTCTAGATGTTGAATGTATATGATACTATGTTGTTGATGATCATGTGGAGTAGTTGTGCAATATGATGGATGTGTATGGAATGAAACTGATTGTGTTAGTGCAAATGCATGTGTCCCTTGTTTAGGTCTCACACAATATAGAGAGTTGTGAATAAGGACTTAATGAAGTTTTTGATGAATGTTACATGTGTACTCCTAAAATGGCACATGGTCATGATTTGCATGACATGACTAAGGAGTACAAATGTAATTTTTTTTTAACAAAGTTCTGTAATTTTAGTTGTGGTCAATGCTTGCACAAATATGTGGGGATCCATCATGCCAAAAGTCTTTATCCATGTGTAACTTGCATCTTGGCATAAAACATACTAATAAGGAAATACTGCAATATTACATGTATTAATGATATGTTGATGCACAAGAGCACGCGAATCTTATGCAAAATTACAATTAGATCATTATTAAAAAAATTGAGTGATACACACTTTAAATTCTAAAGTCCATATCCATTGTTATAGTTTAGATCCATGCAGGAAGATCACATAAGTAGCTATGAAAGCACTCCCACAATTCATGTAAGATAATTCCATAGTCATATCAATGCATTAGATTATTACAACAATAGTTTTCTAAATTCACATACAATTGTCTTACAAGTACTAAGTTTTAGGTGTAGAGTCAAATCAATTAAAAGGTATATTAATTAATTCAAATTAGCATGAAACCAAGAACTGAATACCTTTATTTTATTATTGAAATATCCTAAGATTTATTCAATATCACAATCAATTATAACTTGTAATCCAAAAATATTTAATTTTATATATTACTTTAAATTGTTAATGTTGACAGACATTCCACACCAATAGCAAGGGGTGAAGTCAAATGGCACGCATGTGCTAACAAAAACTCTTATTTTTTTAATCTTAAATTTGACAGAGATTTACATATCCAAATATTTATACATTTCTTAATAATAAACACAATATTTTTTTATATTAAAAGCAACATGATCGTGGTGTTGACCTTATGACAAAATAGTCCAGAGGTACTAAAAGCAAATTAACAAATCATTAACAACATTTTATCGATGCATAACAATCTTAAGAATCTAACAACACGATATTATCAAAATAAATAGCGCATAAAATTTATATGAAAATATATATAATAAATAAAAAAACTCCGAAGAAAAATAAAACAATCTCAAACTCATATTCCTACCATCTTTTTATATATATTTAACATATCTATACTAATTTATTTATAAAAACAAAATTTGTTTACATAAACAAGGATAGATAAGACTATTAGTTATGAAGAATATTGATACCATTTTTCAAGTGTTTGGATAGCTTTTGTAAGGAGGGTACAATCCAAAATTATTATGATATATAGTAGGGACAAGTGAGATCAGTACATGTTGGAGAGGCCCCTCCACACGACCACCTACTCAGCTTATAATTTCCCATTCCCTTGCCAGAATGTTTTCAAGATTACTTTAAGGCGTTTCTTGACAAGTGTGAAAAACTTTCATCATGCTTCCTTCATAAAGGAAGTCAAGGTCATCCTAAGGATATTTGTTATTATTATTATTATTATTACTGTCAATTAAACAAATTTTTCCATACCAACCTCAGCTTTCTTTGCAGAAACATCACGCATGCCAATCAAATCTCATCCCGCCATTAAATTAAATTAAGCACCGGCAGAGCATGATGAGATTTATGACTTAAACTAATTTTGCCTTGAGAATATATTCTGGCATGTTTCATGCTCTTCAAATCATAATCTTTTCAAAATACTAGTATTGAATTAAAAGTAATTCATGTTTCCATTGCTATGCTTGGCCCTCCGGCAACTACTACTGTGCGTAAAGCGACAGTCCAATGGAATGTCAAATATTAGGTGTAGGAAATAATTATAAACTTCACTGACGATTTATTCCTTTGAAACCCAGCAAGGTTTATAACATTTTGCTTACAGCTGATAAGTTTTATCAGGGTAGGGTGGTGGTTAATTTGGCAGCTGAATGATTAAAAAACATATATGCATATATACCAGTTAAAAAAATATGAAATTTCTGTGGTTTATATTGATTAGTTTGTTTTATTTTAGATTTGATGGTACAGATTTGTTGTTGTCAACATTTCAGATCAAAATCTGTGATCTGTAATGATTGTAGAATATGATCAGAATGTTGATAATAAAAAATCTGTTATCACTTATCTCTTCTATTTGCTCTCATGTCTTGTGATGAATCATATAATTTGATTCAGAATGTTAACAATAAAAAACTGATTATAAAAATATATCTTTATACAAGTAAAAATATGAAATTTCTAGAGTTCATATTGATTATTTTTACTTTTTTGGATTTGATTGTTTATTATCAGCGTTTCGAATGAAACTCCATGATACATCGTCAGAATATTAATAGCAAGAAAAGAGAGAAGTGATGGATTATGAAATTTAATCACAACCATTGGCCATCATTTTCAGATCAAATTCCATGATCCATCAGACCATAATATTGATAACAAGGTAAGAGAGAAATGATGGGTCATGAAGTTTGATTTGAAATGTAGGCGATAAAGAATCTACGCATCTAATCAACCTCCACGATCCATCATTGAACATTGACAGCAAGAGGAGAAAAAAGTGATGGGTCATGGAGTTCAATTGGAAACGTAGGCAATGAAGATCTACACTAAGGATCAAATTCCATGATCGATCATAAAACATTGATAACAAGAGAAGAACGAAGCAATAGGTCATAGAGTTTGGTCTGAAACGTTGGTAATAAAGAATCTATAGTTTGGATCAAACTCCATGATCCACCATCACAACCTTGATAACAAGAGAGCGAAAAAGCGATGGGTCATAAAGTTTGATCTGAAATATTGGTAATAAAGAATCTACACTTTGAATCAAACTCCAAGATCCATCATCAAACATTAATAACGAAAAAAGAAAACATAAATTTAATCTGAAAGGTTGACATAAAAAATCTGCAACAATCATATCTTTTAAAAAAATGCTAATTAAAGAATCAAATCCAAAAAATACAAGCTAATATACTTAAAAAGTGAATGCAGATGGGCAAAATACGTAGTGGGCGATTGTTGTATTATTGTAAGTTAATGCTTGCCAGAAGAAAACTGTGCAGGTTTTAGCTGTTCCTGGCGGAGGACAAGGCCAGGCAGGCGGGCAGGCGGGCAGAGGGGAAAAAAGGCAGGGAAGCAATCATTTTGGCGGGGGCCCGGGCGCACTCATAATGGAAGAGAGACCCACTTGATAGAATTGAATGTGGCAAAGGGAGGGTTGCCAATCCCATCTGGAGGACATAGAGAATGAGTTCTGGAATCGTAATCCTTCATAAAGACCCCCGCACGTGGAGACTCTGACACCCAGCCAGTACTACACGGCGTAAGGCCAACAGTGATACACCCATCTCATTCTTTTCACTGTTACACAGGCGGGAGATTGGGAAGAAGAGAGAGCTTTTCAGATGACCGTGATCATCCCCATCCCCATCCCGCCTTGCCTCTAAACATTATTATTATCCATGTGTCCTATAAGATTATGTCGGTTTCCGTAGCAGGAGAAGAGACTTACTGGGCACTCATCCCTTTTCTTATCAGTAACAAAGATTAGGGTTTTCGGGAAGCTCAGTTGCAGGAACAAGGAGGAGGGAGTGGTTCAGGGCAAGGGATGATTCAGAAGAGGTGATTCGGATCCAAGTGGGGATTTTGAATTGGGTCATTTGTGGGACAATTGATGCAGCCAGGGATTGTCATCTGAGGAGGCTGAATGTCTTGTGTCGGGAATCTGCAGGAATTGGGATCGATATCCTAGTATGGAATCTGGAGACAATGGGGGCCGAGCCAAGTTGAATTTGGAGCCCGGAATGCAACCTTTGCAGCTTCTGTCATACAAGGAAAGAGTAGGAGGAGGAGGAGGAGGAGGAGGAGGAATGGTGGGTTATAGTGTTCAGGAGCGTGAGGAAGGAGGGTATTTCACACAGCCCATGGCTCTGGGACCCTCACAGGTGGATGCTTCATTGGCCATGTCTGCCAAGCTATGTAGTGAAAACGCAAGTAACAGCACTAACCACAGCAATAACAACCTTGAAACGGCAATTGTGGCTCGGACAAGTGTTGAATCGAGTGCTGTTGTGAATGCCGAGGGGAAGAAACCGCCGGCGAAGCGGGCGTCGACGAAGGATCGGCACACGAAGGTCGATGGCCGGGGACGGCGAATTCGGATGCCGGCGACCTGCGCGGCGAGGGTTTTTCAGCTGACGAGAGAACTGGGTCACAAATCCGACGGAGAAACGATCGAATGGCTGCTCCAGCAGGCTGAACCGGCGGTGATTGCGGCCACCGGGACTGGCACAATCCCGGCGAATTTCCACACATTGAATGTCTCGATGCGGAGCTCGAATGCCAGCATGTCTGCGCCGTTGAAACCGCCGTATAATTTCCACGCGGGGTCGTTGAACCTGAACGCGCGGCTGGACCAGATTCGATCCCGGGCGGAGTGGGTTGAGGATTCGAGGTCCCAGGGCATGAGTCTGTTGGGAATTGGGCATCATAACGATGGCACGGGCGTGCTGGAGAATTTGATCAACGACCCAGATCAACACCAGCACCAACAGCAAAACCAACACCAACAACAGCCACAACCGCATCAGTTGCTGCACGATTCGGATTGTGGGAACTCGAGAAAAAGGCTGAGAGAGGAGCTGCAGCTGAAGAGCTTGCAGCAACAGTCAGGGGCGGGAACGATGTGGGCAGTGGCTCCTGCAAGTGGGTTATCTACAAACAGTGCACAAAACATGCCTGGTGCATTCTGGATGCTGCCTCCAAGTGCGGGTGTAATGGGTCATGGACCCTCTGATCCAATCTGGACATTTCCTGGTTCATCTGGGGGAACAATGTACAGAACTTCTATGTCTTCTGGAGGACTTCACTTCATGCCCAGGCCTATAAATCTGAATTCCGGTGGAGGGGCTGGTGCCGGAATTGGGCACATTCCTTTGGGGTCCATGCTCATGCAAGGCGGGTCAGGGTCACAGCAGTTGCCGCAGACTGGGCTGGGATTAGGAGGCGGGGGGAATGGATCGGGTGAAAGTGGGCATTTGGGAATGCTTGCTGCTCTCAATTCTTTCAATGACCGGGCGATCAGTAACAGCAGTTCAGACCACCATTCCATCGGATCCGGCGCCCGGGAAGATCGCCAAGATAACAACTCTCAATAGTCTGTCGCTCTTTTCTTTCTCTTTTCTCCCTTTTTAAGTGTCTATAGAGTTTGAAAATTGGTCATGGTCATGGCTCTCTAACATATGTGGGATTTGTTCTTCGTCCCCGACTCACTGACTCACTCAAAATATGGGATTTGATTTCTTTTAACAATTTGCATCTGCGAGCGAGGAGCTCGGGATCGAGTCATATGAGTTCGAGATGCCCTAGTTATTTGTGTCAAGCTGCTGCTGTCTGACGATTTTTCGCTACTGATTATTAGGATTCCAGATTTTTTATTTATTGGTTGTAAACTAAAAAGAAGAAAGAAGAAGATCAAATAGGGTTACAGGTACAAGAGATATTTGTATGGGGAAGGTGTTGAAATATAGTGCGGTGCTGGTGTGCGCAGTGGTATAATTCTTTTTGTTGACTATAACTAGCTTGTTTTGCTGAATAAGAATGGATTCTGAATTCGGGACTGTTTCTCTTTCTGCCCAAAAAATACAGTGATTGCCAGACATCTGATTGTTGATTAGAATTTATACTTGGTATGTGCTTAACCCGCCCAGGACTATTTGTAGGACTGTCTGTATTTGATTTCAGGAACTGTATATAGAACGTGTGTTTAGTTCTGTGAAAAGAGAATTACCCATTTAATTAACAGAGAATTTTACTGGTTGAAGTCTTGTGGGAATCTAATGGTTGCTGAAATATTGTTGAGTTCAATTTTTAAACACAAACAAATTAGTTGGCACGAGGTTACGATTTGATTTTTTTAGAATATGTGATCTATTGATAGAACGAGGTCTTCTTTCTGATGATGGATCACGTAATGTGATTCAAATCGTTAATAGAAGGATATATAATTTAAACTAAAAATAATTATACAATTGTTTTTGTTTTTAGTTTTGATTTTAACAGTCTTTATTTTTCAATGGACATTTTAGATAATAAGAATCAGTGATCAATTATAGAACGATGAACTCTTCTTTCTGATAATGAATCATTGAATATGATCGAAAACATCGATAAAATACATAGTTAAAACCAAACATCTACTGCAAAACATACACAGTTAAAACTAAAAACAATCTCATACACCAATCAAATCAGGTAGATTTGTGAATGTAACGGTAAAGGGTCTGAATGGTCGTTGCTGTCCAAACACCATTTGACTGTAACTTTCAGAAATCTAAAGTTGATCAGAAATTTCAAAAGTTTGGGACTTTCTTTATGTGACATATGTGCAAGTTGTGCATGCCAGACTGAGCAACTGTAAAGCCTTGTTTTCTGCGGGCAGGTGATGCTTAAGTAATGGATTAAAAGAATCCTCTACGGACGGTATAACTGGAGGGCAGTATTAATGGATTAGGTGCAAGAACAAAGTGGACAGCACACTTATTGCCTTATAATCCATTCCTTATAACATCTTTTACATGGCTTCTGTACACTCTGACCAGGATTTCGAATGATAATGGCTGATGGTGGAAAGCAGCATACGAAGAGAAGATGCAATGCATTCGATCGTAGTACTTAGTTTCTGTATAAGGTGTAAATCAAAGCAAATACTTGCAGTTGGGTGTATGTCAGGGCTCAGAAGCGAGCGTATAATATGTTTTTATGTGCGAAAAGTGGAGTTTGATGCACCCAAGGCAACTGTCATGCCTGTCCATTGTCCAACTTATTGATTGGTTTTTGCAGTGCTTGTCCGATCTAGTTATAACAGTCGCTACTTCCTTCATTCGACGGGCCCAAGTGCTGCTACTGCAATTCTCAGAGATTTTGCAGGTAACCCACTTTATGTGTTTGTACACAAGTAATGTAGTGCAGTCCAGTCACCTCTGTATGAACAATGTGTATGGAATGACAGACGAGAGAATACATCTGAAAAGTAAACAAAGCCCATGTGTCCTCTGCTCATTCTCTCTAAACATGATCATTTTATTCTGCAACCACTACAAAACACCATTTTCACAAAAGAAGAAATCTTCAGTATCATCATATAGTTATCATTACACTGCACACCACTTTCATTACACTGCTTTTATCATTCTGTAAGCATACAACATGTTAATTCTGGATTAACGTAATCTGAATCAAGCTGCAAAAGATTCTCGTACAGATCAAATCGACCACCCAGCTAAAATGAAGAAGAAATTCTTCGATCTGGAAAGAGAACAAACAAATCTTACCGTTACCGCCATTGCTGTAGTAATAATAGTATTAAGAAAAAAACTGTGAAAAAGGAAATCAATGCTGAGACATATGGGGTAAACTGAGATTTGAAATAGTTATGGTGGACTGAGTTCAAATTGAGAAAGGCATATGAACGAAGTTATAGGCAGAATATTTTCCAACGAATGATGCAAAATTGTTACCCAATTGGGAAAACATAAGATAATGGATAGTACGACTATTAGAAACAAGATTATGGGTTTTTTGAAAATAGTTATGTAGAGATTAACGGCTTATCGAAGGTATGAGGGGATAATTGATGATAGGTGACTTCTATGTTATATTATAGATTTGTACTAATTAAATGGTTAATTACTTCTTAATTTTATTGTTAGTATAATTGGCTGAAATATATTTTATAGTAATTGATTTGGTGAAATTTTCACTTAATAATTTTATAATTAGAGTTTTTTTTTAATGTTTTGTGTTGATTCTATTTTAATTTTTTTTTCTTAATTCATAATTCTTTTCTGATTTTCTTATTATATGTGATTTAGTATAAAATTAATTAGTTTGCAATAAATTAAATTAAATCTAGAAAATAGGAGTTGAGGGTCAAATATTGAATGATCAAGAGAAGGATGAGAAGTGGTGTTTGTATGATTTTAGTATGATGCCAATTTTGAAATTTGGTTGTTGATCAATTGGTATTATGTGATAACATGCCAAAATTTAGGATATAGTCATAGAATAGATGTTAACAAAATATGATTAGATTGTTTCTAGATTCTTACTTGAAGAGCAACCTATTGATGTGACCTATTTTGGCATGTTACTTGTAGCTAAAATGAAGTTGTGATAAAAGCACCATGAACCATTTTTTAAGATGGAGATAAGATCATTGACTTGGTTTGTATATAGTTGAGCCTCTTATGAGTTGTGTAAATCTAGAAAAATATAGGTAAAAATAATAATACAATTTTAAGGTAAATAAAAAAATTGAGATTTATGAAACTTCAAATAAAGGTTTAGGTCAATGAGCTCTTGGTCTATTGGTGAAGTTGAATGGTTCTTAGTGAGCTCACTAAGATCAAATCTTGCCAAGTGCAAGACTCCAACATCATAAGTTATTAGGAAAGGATCATGCCTCAAGCAATTTTGGTGGAATGAAGACCCCTTAGACCTTGGCTCTTAGTTGAAGAGATTTAACCAAGGCTCATGCATCTGTAATGAGTTGCAAAACCTAAACAAATAAAATAATAATAAGATGTTTTATCTTGATCTCACTATGTGTATTTAAATGTATGTTCTTAGTCACTCACATAATATAATTAATGTATAGGTTGATATGATAATGACTATAACCTATAAAATTTGGTCCTTTCTAAGACATTTGAATTTTGAAATAGGAAGACTACTAAGGCCATGTAGAGCTAGTCTAAGGACAAGTTGCACCACATGGCATAGTCCTAGATGTGAATATGTTGTGAATGATAATCAATAGGGGCTCTAGTTATGTGTAGTGGTGATTGACTAATGCGATTCATGGGAATATTAAATTCGTAGAATAAATAAATAGAATTTTACAAAATAGAATTTACAACTTATCAAAATAAAATGATATACATAGAGATATAAAAGTGTAGTGTGTTCACTTATATCCCTTATAATAAATTACTTTAATCACTAATGTTTCCTTTATTGGAGAAAGATAATACATTTGCAAATTCACATGATGAAAAATATTTAATAAAACATGATATAATAACTTAATTGGATCTATTCATATAATTATCACAATCAATTGCTAAAATACTTATAAGCATTCTATTCCCTTAACCTCTGCAAAACTCTGTAAGCTACACTACAAAAGGTTAACTCTCAACTAAATATTCATTAAATCTAACACTTGGTCACTCAGGCCACTTTAGTATAAAATGTAAGCCTTAATTTTTCTAGAACTTCCCCTTAAGTGTCACATTCCTCACAACAAAACATGTTGATCTTAAGACTAACATATGCATATTCTTGAGAAGAGTTTTCTTTGAAAAGAAGATTTTGAATTAGGTGGAGCTACATCAAGCTCCCTTATAAACATCAAATGGGCATAGACCTGAGCTAACTTCTTAAGCTCTTCAATCGCCACTTCCCCAAACTCTCAAATCATAGATCACCAAAATTCTTGGAAAATGATCCATTCCTCCATCAAGTTGTTTCATCAACATCAAACTGATGTTGATTTATATCCATTCCCTACAAACATCCTTTGAAACCCACTCAACTATTCATAGCAGCTTTAGAAATGAGGCAATATTAAAGGAAGGAACACCTAAAATAATATCTTCTCATAATTGTAACATTTTCTTCTTAGGATGATTAAGCTTCTTGAATTCTTTTTTCTTCCAAGTATTTTGCTAACTCTTCTTGTCCAAGCACTTTAATGTAGAGTGACTGACTACATGGTATTTTTGATACATAAATATGCAATAGTCATAAATAATGTGTTTCAACCATTTAGATAATTTAGAAAATAAGGTATTTGAATAAGGAAACCTATTACCTATATTTGAATAAAAATAGAATTGGAAAATAACAAATATTTACTAGAAATAGTTGTAAGATAAAAAGATATGATATGAATAATAGAATAAGCTATAACTTTCAAGAACTCAACCTCCCAATATTCCAATAGAAATCTTGCAAACCTCACCAAACTAAGAACTTTCTTGATGCATTTCTTTTCAAGATTGAAACCAAGATTCCACTTCTTATATAAAATCCTTAACTCACCTAGAAACCATGACACATCTAAGAGGGTCTAAATATATATTTTTATCATTCAAGAAATAATAAGAAATAATCCAATCACCATTGCTACTATCTCAAAATAACCACATTAATTCCACTTTCTCTTATCCCATTTCCTAAAAACATCAAATTTAGGTCTATCTCCTAAATACATCCTAATGAGAGAATTCTCAGCTTAAAGGAAGCTCTAAAAATGATTGAATATAGAATCCTAAGATAAATACTAGAAGACATCATGAAATAAACTATAAAATCAATATATATCTATTGGGCCTCCAACCAAACATCAACAAGTCTTTCTTCTTTCTCTTCATGCTAATGAATCATTCCAATTTTACTTGAGTCCACATTTGTGCTGGATCATGTTCATGTCATCTCCTTTTTCATCTTCATCCTCCTTATTTGGATTTACATATTCTATGGATTTATCACTTGGTTCTCATTACCACTAACATGATATTCTTAATATATGGGCTACCAGCTAACATATAATGACTTTATCTTGTAAGAGTTAACCTTGGCTAGGACATTTGAATTTTTAATTAGTAAGTCTAGGTAAGGCCATGTGGGTTAGTACAAGGAATTGATTGTGCCACATGACATGGTTTGAAATAAATAAATATTGTTAATAATTATCGGTAATGGTTAAGGTGATGTGTACTTGGTAATTGGTTGATGAGATTTATGAGAAAAATGAATCAAGTTGAAAATATAATTATGTATTTACAAGGTCAAAGTAAAGTGATATAAAATAGAGGTGTAGAAGTGGAGGGAATGCATTTATATATTTCTTATAATAAATGATTTTAATCAGTAATGACACCTTTATAGATTAATCTTTCATTGCAAAATTTAAATAATTAAAATAAATTTGCTAATACGTAATTTTAAAGTCCATTCATTTATTATAATTTTTAATACAAACAATTACCCTATAACAATATTATTAATATTACAACCATTTTAAAAATAAAACTTATATATGAATTAATATTTAAACTCAAAAAAGATATCATATTAGGTACATATATCAATTAGTACTTTTATCTAATGTTATTATATTTAAAGTATTTTAGTTACTAATTTTACCTTCATAAATTAAGATAGATTTACTAAGTTGTATTTAAATAATTAATATAATCGTTATTAACAAGTACTTGATTCCTATAATAATATTCTACATAATGGACATTTTCTAGAACTAAAGTTGATTCACTTGAATAAGATAATATTTTAATTCAAGAAGAAATTTATACATATGTAGCATATATGTAAATTAATCATAAATATTTTATTAAGACCATTAATTTCAAGTGCTATTAGTTTTATAATAGAAATCTTGATGCATGTTACACAAATTGGATTATATGCTTTAGTTTACTTTTATAGTATAAAATATTTTTAAAAATTAAATTTGATTTTTTAAATTATTTAATTTAAAAGTGCATCTTTATTTGACATTTTTTGGTTGCAATCATTTTTTTTATTAAGAAAAACAAAAGGAGTTTTAAAGGGCCTCAACCCTTATACAATGACTATAATAGATACTTCTATAAAGCCCAATATATTGTAATGGGGAATGGATAGCTAGGGACTAAACATTAATAATAGTGGTACATGTTATGATACAAAAGAAAACAAGACAAAGAACAACTAAAAATTTATGTTAATAGATGATAAATTTTGCATTGAAAGAATTAAAGTGGAGCGGAGGGTAGGTTGGTAGATATTAGAAAGCATGTTGAGAAGCCAAAATATTGAATTGTTCAATAACTGTTGCCAAAATAGAAAAAAAACAACTAATCATCTAATTTGAGCAAAATGAGAAGTGAAGTTGAATTAAATGATGGCGTCCACTTCCAGAATTAGTCAATAAACTATGATAAAGTTGGCACTTTTAGAGTTGTTGGGATGAATTGATTCAATATTATTTCAAATATTTTAAATGTTTTTTGTCACTATCTCATTTAATTATGTCCTTTCATCTTGGTTTTATTATCGGTAAAGGAAAAGTTTATTGGTTTTGACGGACACCATACTTGGTTATTTTTAGTTAGTAATCACCAAATAGAAGAGAGTGAAGCGTCACAACTATCGAGTTGCAAAGATTTAAGAAGAGGAGTAGAGAGAAGTTACAAAGAGCTAGGAGGAAGTTGTGGAATTCAGCGTAGGGAAAAAAGAAAAAGGTCAAGAATATAGAGTCACCCATATTATTAAAGGTGGAGAAACCCAAGAGACAAGTGACATAAATCTAGGGCTCATAACTGAATAGAGGATGCAAGAAATTCTTTTAGATTCGCAGATCATTCTAGTAAGGACTGTTTTGGGAATTTTGGGGAGATATTGTATCACAATGAATCACAAATATAGGGTGAATACGAAAATAGTAGTAGTATTTTTAGCCATACTATTGCATGTAGGTTTAAGAAAAAGGACTATAAAAAAATTATGTCAAAAGGTGTTCTATAAGGATTTACTAAATGATATGGTCAGGATCCTGAGAAATATTGACAATAATCTCACAATTCTGATACAAATGACATTGCAATCATCAATGGACAACCTCCCAAAAGGTATCCAATATTGGATATTGAAGATCAAATATTACTCTAGAGTAGAATATTTGGAATTAGGAAGAAGAATGAATTTTTAATGAAGCTCTATAAGCTCAGATATAATGAGTGCCCAAAGTTGGGTTCAAGATTTTCTCCTAGAGGAGAATTTTGTCATAGGTAATGAAGGGGAGGAAAGACTCAGAAGTATGGAGGTAGGAATTTTAACCATGTTCAATTCTTAGGGACCTCTGCCACATGATATAGAAGAATAGAACCCAAATTGGATAGTAGAGAACCTAGCATTGAGAACTCAAGAAGAATTGAGAAATATTTAGGAACAAAGAGGCCAATCCATGATTTACTTGCAAAGAACTACTAATTAAGTGGATGGTATTGCTTATACTACTGTCGAGGTATTGGACAGAGGAAGAGGACATTGTTGTGGCTAGGGTGATCAAAGAACTGCTACAGGATCCTCTTCCATGAATCCAAGATAAGATCGATAGATTTTATTGAAATTTTGAATACAATTAGTTATATACTATGAAATAATTTTCTTTCAAAGATCCACAAATTGTAGTCAGGATCAAACATTTTCAAAAGATGGGGATTTTGATCACTCTTTTTGATTTCTGAGTGATTATCTTTTATAGTAGATCATAGCTTTAACTTCATCAGAGTATTGGGAGTAGTTTAATTTGATTTATTTTAAACTTCTATTATAATGTATTCTTTGAACTTATTATTAATAATATTAATTTGGCACTAGTTTTTTACCGATGATATATATATATATATATATATATATATATATATATATATATATATATATATATATATATATATGTGTATGTGTATGTGTATGTGTATGTGTATGTGTATGTGTATGTGTATGTGTATGTGTATGTGTATGTGTATGTGTATGTGTATGTGTATGTGTATGTGTATGTGTATGTGTATGTGTATGTGTATGTGTATATGTATATATGTATATCTGTATATCTGTATATGTATATATGTATATATGTATATATGTATATATGTATATATATATGTATTATATATGTATATATATATATATATGTATATATATATGTATATATATATATATGTATATATATATATATATATATGTATATATATATATATATATATATATATATATATATATATATATATATATATTTGGCTTTTTTAGAGTTTGATAGAAATATAATAATTTAATAATATAATAATAATTTGATACTACTTTTTTCTTTTGTAAAGAGTTTAATGAAAATATTAAAACTATAATAGTAAAAATATATTAAATAATAATAATAAAATTATATCTTAATAATATTTTAGTATTAATTGTCAATGGGGTAGTGCTCAAACAGAAAGGCCATATGGTTTTTATTTTGGAGGCCAATGTTCAAATCCCCCAAAGTGACATCTAGTTGTCTTTATGGCTTATGTTGACTTGAGTGGCCTTAGTGGCTTACATGGTTTATTTCTGGGGAGAACGTCCCCTTTGTGACATCCCTCCCCATAAATAAACCACAAAAAAAGTATTAATTACTATGTATATGATAATAATTTAATATAAATAATAATATAATAATATAATATTTTTAAATATCATAATGAAGAAGAAAATTAGGGATAGGCAAAATTAGTCTACAAGAGAATATGCAAAGTTAAGCACAGGCTGGCGTGGTCTTCACTGCGATGATGTGGAGGAGTTAATCTCCTCCACACGGTTTGCTTTTTTCTCTCTTTGCTTCATTTATTTCCTTCTTTATTGTTTATCTCTTTAGTAGTTGTGTGTTTTTTTTCTCCCCTCTGAGGCTTTATTGTCCCTTCCTGGTCGCTCATGCGACCCATCCTCAGCTCCTGATGGAGCCAGAATCAGATGGTTGTGCCATTAATACATCAAACCCTATCGAACAAGCTCATTCAAGCCTAAAGAAATCTTTTGCTAAGACTGTCACTCTGACCAATAATGGCGTGCCCTTTACTGCGAGATTTCTTTCGGTTCCTAGAGGTGAATGACCCAACAAAGAAGGTAAGAGCCCTACCATTCCCTCGAACGATTTCTTCATTTTGTTGAATGATGAAATGTCGAAAGAAATTGCTTTGGAAAAATCTAGGTTAAGAAATAATGCAATCTTCTTTTCTTGTGTTGATGTTGAGAGATGCCCGCCTAGAAAATTCTTAGACAATCAGTTTCATAATCTCTGGAATTTGAAGTTAGGGCTAAAGATTTTGTTCTGTAGGAAAATACAGAAAGGTCTCTACATTATTTTCCTTAACAACCATGAGTCACAACTCGAAGCCCTCAAACGACAGTATTGGATGGTAAAAAAAACCTCCTTTCGTGCTTTAGCCTAGTTACAGGAGGTGATTAATGAGGAAGTTCCTGCGCTATCATGCCCTAGATGGGTCATTCTTAAGGATTTCCCTCCCTTCCTCTGACATTTTTTACCCCAGCTACTGGAGCCATTTGGGAAAATAATCTGGATTGATGAAAGCACCCGATTCGTGTCGAACCTCAATGCTAGATTTCTTATCTCTATTAAACCTGAGATCAATATCCCTACATGTCTAAACCTTAACATCAATGGGGATACCTTTATTTGCCTTGTTGAAATACTTGGTGGATTAAACACCTATTTTCTTTGCAAAAAAGAAGGGCATCTTTGAAAGAATTGCCCAATTATTAACCGCAAGAAATAAAAGGTTAACTCAATAGGAACCTTTGAAAACCCTAACACTAGTAAGGATTCGATCTCAAACCCAATGAATTTTCACTTGATTGAAAAAGATGATAACCCAAAAAATAATCCCACCTCAGATTCGACTCTTGGCTCTAAACCTGATAAAATGAACCAAACATCTATTGACAACACACTTGTGGTTTCTGAACCCCGCAACCTTATTTTTGTTTCCACAAAAAATTTTGAGGAATCAAACTCTAATTGTTTCCAGATAGTTACTACAAGGAAATGAAGATGGACAAATGCCCAACAACTCACCTTGGATCAAATCCATGTTGTTAATCACAATGCTAACAATTTGTGGCTCTTAGTAACTACTCCACCCTTATGATTGATGACATACCAACTTATTTTGAAACTCTGAACAACTCCTTGGTTAAGAATTTGGATGAAAAAGATAATAGTGGTGTTGGTGATGTTACCATGAGTGATAACCCTATAAGAAAGATCCTCGGATCTATGACTCCCAAAAGATCTGATCCAAATATTTCTATAGGGCTTACCCCTGATGATAGCATCACCAACCTCTCGACTTTTATGCTTAATGAGATAGAGGACAATCATGTTATTGAAGTTATTTATGCTAAAATGGGTCCAAAAGATATTAAGTCTGGCTCAATGCTCCCTGGCTTTCCAGGATCCCAAGTGTCTAGGTCTAACATTAGAGAAAATATTGATATTAAGATTGATCAAACTGAGCGAAGTGATGATGATGACGACCTCATGAAAGAATGATCCATGGCTAAGAAGAAAGGTAGACCTTTCAGTTCCAAGAATAAGAAAACTTTTGGAGAACAGAATGGTCTCCCTAATAGTCCTTCTTAATCCTCCTTTCACATGAAGTACATCTCATGGAATATAAGAGGCCTAGAGTCACCTGATAGGAAGTTTTTTATTAAAAGATTTTTGAGCTGTTATTAAAATATTGATTTTCTGATGCTTCAAGAACTTAAAGTTGTTGAGTTCTCCCTTGACACTCCACTTGACTTTATTTGGAGAGATGCAATCAAAATATGCACTAAACATTATGAAGGAAAGGGTGGAGTTGATCTTCTCATTAACCCTAAGTGGGCAAGTTACATTAAGGATAGGGCCATCTCCCCATGTATCAAAGTGGCTTGGGCTACCCTAGATATTAGAGGCTCTTGTTTTGGTGTATGTTCTTTATATGCACCCAATGATTATAAGGAAAGAATTTCCCTCTGGAATTGGTTTGCTTCCCTCCTAGATATCCCTTGGGTTATAGTTGGGGACTTTAACATGATTGAAAACCAAGATGATAAGGCTGGGGGTATCCCTTTTGAATGGAAAATCCTTGAGAAACCTCATTGGGATAGATTTAAGCAACAAATATAGCTATTCAACCCCCTTGATGGTATCAAATCTAAAAATTCTTCCCTTTGGTACACCTGGTATAATTTTCAACAAGGACCTAGCCGAATCTACTCCAAATTAGATAGGTTTTATGTCAATAAAGATTACTTTTCTTTTTCCCCTAACCATCTAGGGAAATTAGTGGTTGTCTTGTTGGTGACTTTATCTAACCATTATCCTATCATAGTTATCATTAATACTAGGAACTCCATCAACAACAATCCTTGCAATAAGAAATTTATCCTCAACTCCTCCCTATTGAAAGATCGGGATGTCCTAATTGCCATAAAAATGGTTAGAATCCTTAACATGCAGAATCAACACCCCCAATCCCACACTCTAAGATGGAATAGGAATATTTCCTCCTGGTAGAAGATATTCCAAACCTTTGGCTAGAAGAAAGCCAAGGCTAACAGATATATGGAAAACATTCTCACTGAATGACTCTACTCCTTGGAACAAGAAATTCAATCACAACCTTCCTCCTCTACCTTGGCTGAGTAGGTTTCTGAGGCTAGAGACATCCTTAGGAAACATCAACAGATCAAAATCAGGGGTGCCTTCATTAGAGCCCGTAATCACTGGCTTCAGTTTGGAGACAAAGGCTCCAAAGTTTTCTTTAACCTTCTCAAACAAAAACAAAACAGAGAGAGAATTGACAGAATCATAGTGGAGGACAAGGAGCTCCTAAATATCATTGATATCAAAGATGCCTTTGAAATGTTTTATAAGACTCTATTTACCTCAGAAGATAATGAAGCATTGAAAGATGTTAGAAATATATGTAAAAACATCATCCCTAACAGGATCTCTGAGAGCAAATCTCTCCTCCTCAAAACCAAAATCTCTATACAAGAAATTGTTGATGCCATTAATGCTCTTAAGGAAAATAAATCCATGGGCCTTGATGGGCTCCCTATTGAATTATATAAAGCTAATATTGAGTGGGTTGCTAAAGACCTATATGGCTTATACTCGAAAGCTTTTGATACTAGCACCCTGGGGGAATCTATTAATAGGGGCATTGTGAAACTTATCCCAAAAGATGGGGAAAAAGTCATCATAAAAAAATGGAGTCCAATTACTCTCCTTAACGTCTCTTATAAAATCTTAGCTAAAGCCCTCGCTTCTCACCTTGAAAAAATTCTTCTCAAGTTTATTTGTTCTACCCAAACTGGGTTCATTAAAGGTAGGTATATCTTGGATAACCTTGTCACTAGCTAAGAATCTATGGAATGGGTCAAGGCCTCTAATCAAGATTTTGCCTATTATAGGGTGGAGTGGGACTTCATCCTCATGATGCTTAGAGATTTTGGTTTCCCTAATGAGTTTTTTAATTATGTTCAGATCCTTCTTAAAGATGCCTCTTCCCCGATTGAGGTTAATGGGACTTTCTCTCAACCTATTCCACTTACTAGATCCATTAGGCAGGGCTGCCCTCTTGCCCTTGCTCTATTTTTTATTGCCTCAGATGCCTTATTCTACCTCCTTAGAGATGACACCTTATCTCCTAGAGTTCATGGCATTAAGCTTTTGGATGACTCTAAATTTCTCAACATTTAGTTTACTGATGATACCTCACTCTTCTTGGAGCTCTGTAGACATAACATTAACTGCCTCAATCAAAAACTTGACATTTTTGGTAGAGCATCTAGTGCTCGTATCTCCAACTCTAAATCTATTTTTCTTGGGTGGAAAGAGGAACCCTTGGACTAGCTTCAGCAATTTGGATACTCATGGGGAGGATCCAACAAGATAGTTAGATACCTTGGTATTTCATTCTCTGTCTCTACCTCTCTTAAGGACATGTGGCTTTGGGTCAAAGAAAAGATTGATAAAAAGCTCAATAAGTGGAACAATAGGGTTCTCTCCCTGGCTGGTAGGGTCCAAGTCTACTAGAAGATCCTTTCTTCCTATAGTATCTACTACTCCTCTGCTTGGATGTTCAGCAATTACCAAATTTTTGAAATTCAAAATTCCATCAAATGTTTCCTTTGGTCTAATAGCAAGGGTAAAAGAAAGGCCCATGCGGTCAAATGGATCTGGTGCCACATAGACAAAAAACTTGGAGAACTGAGTCTTAAGGATCTCAGAATGCAAGGAACTTCCCTTGCTTCCAAATGGATATTTCATGCTTTGGAAGGACAAGAACCTTGGAAGATTCTTGTCAGGAACAACATTCAAAATGGTGTCCCCAAGCTTTTCGAATCTTGGAAAGCCATCCCATTTTATGATCTGGTTGCTGGTAAGTTCTTCGTGTCTATCCAAGGCACTTGGGTTTTCAAGTCCATCTGGAAAGCCTGGGAGCATGTGCGCAAAATTATTGACAACTCTAGCATTGACTATAGCTACACCCTCCATGGGGAGATATTGATATGGTGGAATCTCTACCATAATACTAAACCCCTTGCCTTAACCCAAGGTTTTTCTGCTAGGTACTGGTATAATAAGGGCATTAAGTGTCTTATGGACATTTTGGAGCATGATAATCTTATCAACTTGGAGGTTCTTAGTAATGAATATGGCCTTCCTGACTCACATAAGAGAACTTACAATATGATTAAAACTGCTTGTGTTTCCCTCAACCTTCCCAAGAACACTGATGTCGACTCTCACAGATTCCTCTCATTCTGTTGGAAAGATGGATCCCTCCTTTCCAAAGTCCAAGCCAAGGATATTTACAAGCTTCTCAACCATGGCATCTTGGTGATTGAACACATTAACTCCCTTTAGTATGTTGATTCAAGTACCTCTGCTTGGTAGAAAACCTTTGAGAAATTTGGAAGTCTCCCATCCCCCCCAAGATCAAATACTTCAGGTGGAAACTCATGCTAGATAGACTACCTATTAGGAACAACTTGGTTATATTGACTTATGCTCTGTCTGAAGGAAGCCTGAGACTATGCGACACATCTTTCTTGATTGTATTTTTGCTAGAGAAGTCTGGTTGATGTTTGGAATTTCTCTTACTGAACATGTCTGTACTCTTGATATTATTACTAGTTTCATTCATGGGCTTAAGAAGGATGCTAATCTATTCTCAAAAATTCATTCTTCTTTCATCCTTTGGTTTATCTGGAAGTTTTGAAATGAGGAAAGATTCCAAGGAAATGGTAGGTCTCTTACTAGTTTTTAATAAAACTCATATGTTTTAAAATTGATGTGTAGGTCTATTGTGTGATGAATCTGGAAAAGGAAAATTTGTTGCGTTTCCTCAGGGATGGCCATGCAACTATGTTTATTTATGAAATGAAAGACAGATTTGAATGGGCAAGGATTACAGAGAATCAGACTACCTTTGATCATGTGCTCAAGAAGTTGATCAAGGATCTCAAAGACAATAGAGGTCCCTACTTTGACAAGCTCGAGATGTTTACTCAAATCCTAGATCGGAAGAAGGTGGTGTCGATGGAAGGTCCACAAGGCTAGACCACATGGGTGGAAAATCATGATGAGATTCTTCCATAGAAGAAGCTTTATGTTGCTTTCACATTTAGTGAGCTTTGTCTCGAGTATTGTTATTTACTCTGCTATTTTTCGCTCTTTCTTTTGTATATGGATGACTACATACTTTCAGTAAGTTAGTGGCTCAAACTTTTCTACTTGATGGTTGAGGCTCTGCCTCCCATGATTTTTGTATAAACTCTTTTGATCTCTCAATTATTAATATAAAAAAAATATCATAATGAACAAATATGATATCTTTTAGTGTACTTTACCTATATTCCTTAAAAGATATGTATTCTAGTTATTACTTTATTTGATAACAAACCTTATTTTTTAACCTTATTTTCTAGTGTGGATAACTATCCTTTTATTAAAAAATAAAATAAAAAATTTAAATAAAAATTAAGCTATTAAAAATAAATATTTTTAAAAATACACTTATAGATCTACAAAAAGATATTTTTATATTCAAGAAAAAATGTCATTTATTAAAGTATGAGTTGTTGAAATGCTAAGTTTTTAAAATATTTTATTTTTTGGTAAATTCGACTCTAGTGGTGCTACATATGCATTTAGTGAACAATTTTGGTTGGAAAACTTGTAGCCATATCTAACTTTCCTTAAAAACAATCTAGCTAGCTCATATGTTTTCCCAAAATTGATTTTTAGTTAGAAATACTCTCAAATCACCACCTCCCCAAACTCTCAAATCATAGATCAACAAAATTATTGGACAATGATCCATTCCTCCATCAAGTTGTTTCATCACCCTCAAACTAGTGTTGATTTCTTTCCATTCCCTACAAACATCCTTTGAAACCCACTCAACTATTTAGAGGGGCTTTAGAAATGGCACAATATTTAAGAAAGGGACAACTATATCAATATCTTCTCATAATTGTAAGATTTTCTTCTTAGGATGATAAAGCTTCTTGAATTCTTTTTTCTTCCAAGTATTTTGCTAAGTCTAGTTGTCCAAGCACTTTAATGTAGAGTGACCAACTACATGGTATTTTTGACACATAGATATGCAATACTCATAAATAATGTATTTGAACTATTTAGATAATTTAGAAAACAAGGTATTTGAATAAGGAAACCTATTACCTATATTTGCATAGAAATAAAATTGGAAAATAACAAATATTTTCTTGAAATAGTTGTGAGATAAAAAGATATGATATAATAATAAAATAAGCTATAAATTCAAGAACTCAACCTCCCAATATTCCAATAGAAATCTTGCAAACCGCAACAAAATAAGAACTTTCTTGATGTTTTTATTCTCAAGATTGAAACCAAGATTCCACTTCTTATGTAAAATCCTTAACTTACCTAGAAACCATTACATATCTAAGAGGGTCTAAATATATTTTTTATCATGTAAGAAACAATAAAAAAGAATCCATTAACCATTGCTACTATCTCAAAATAACCACATCAATTCCATTTTCCCTTATCCCATTTCCTAAAAACATCAAAGTCAAGTCTAGCTCCTAAATACATCCTAATGAGATAATTCTCAACTTGGGCGAAGCTCTATAAATGAATGAATATAGAATCCTAAAGGAAATACTAGAAGACATCATGAAATAAACAATAAAATCAATAGATAACTATTGGGGTCTCCAACCAAATATCAACAAGTCAAGTCTTTCTTTTTTCTCTTCATGCTAGCGAATCATTCCAATTTTTGTTGAGTCCACATTTGCATTAGGGTATGTGCAAGATCATGGTATACCAAACTATGGCCTTAAGTGGCAATGAAAAATAAAAAAATCAGGGTTAGTCAACTTGACGTAAAAAGTTGAACATCTTATGAACCTTATGTGAAAAAGTTGTAAGAATAGAATCTGTAGGAAATTGAATGTAGTTTCTAATCTACTAACCCTTGTCTAAAAAAAAATTTAACTAATTGTTCAAAATTTTGGATTTCAATGCAGTAGTACGAAAATTTTAGGGAAAAGATAAAAATTACGTGTATGTCTGACCACCTTAATCACAATCAAATGATGATATATTTTCTCAAGATTCTAGATATAAGTAGTAGACTCATTCACGGATGTGACGTATTTTTTTTTGTAATTTTTTGCCAAATAAATAATTAATTATGAATTTTATGCTACAAATTTTTCAAAATAAAAAAACTCTCATGTCTGACCACCTTAACTAATTCTAAACTTGACAAAATTAAATTTTTTTTCCTTATAGCAGCCGAAGCATAGAATGTGACGCATGTTTTGGATTTCAAAAAGGTTAAACGATTTGAAAGTTATAGTTGTTTTTCAATCAATATGTCAATTACAACTTTAAAGATAACTCAATTGAAAAATAAGTAATAATTACTTACTGAACTTGAAATTTGATAGCAATTATATTGATGGAAAGCTGATAATGTCTTTAAGAAACCCTTTTCATTTCATCAATTTCGGGTGAAAAAATAGTCACTAGCTACATGGTTGAAGTCTCGATATCAGAAACTATCTCCTAAAAAATGCCTAAAGGGTTGACCACCCACATTTGGTATTGCCCAAGAAAATACCAAGCCTAATTGGATATCAGATAAAATCAGATATCCAAAAATTTTAGATATCCGATAATATCGGATATCCAAAACTTCCCACCTATTTTGAAATTTCAATTGCACTACTTTTCTCAAATTCAAGTTTCATATTAAATGTATTTTTTTTATGGTAATATTAATTGTGTTATATTAAATTGTATTCTTTTTATGTTAATATTAATTCAATTGAGTATTTTTTTCAATTTTAAGTTATATATTATTTATTATTATTTTTAATATTAATATTAAATAATAATAACATAGCATTTAATAATGGGAACTCAAAACTATAATATTTACATGTCTTAACAACCTCCTTAAAAGATTTTGACTACCAGACAAATCCTTCTTCACACTTCCGGCGACATCATCTTTAAGGTTTCATTGCAGAGCATTAATATTATAATATAAATTTTTATAATAGCATGTATTATATTATTATTATTTATTTCTCTATTGTATAATATTATACAATTAACTTATTAAATATTTATATTATATGTTCAATATTATACCTAAGGGAGAGGGAGAGAGAGAGAGAGAGATTTTGGCAAAATTTTGGTGGGAGATATTAGATATTTGATATTTTTGGATATCCGAATCTTTTTACTAGTGTAAAGTAAAAACAATATTCTCTGGGTCCCTCTAGTGAGTCACATTTTTTTGTTGAATTACGGGATTTGAGTTGCAGTGAATCATGTTTTGTCTCTAGAGAAGACAAAAATCCACTTTTTGGTTGGATTTTCTCTATTACCAAAGGTATTTGCATCACCTTTTTGGTCTAACTATGGGGGGTAGTAGTTGTCGAAAGCATAAATGGAAGAGGAGACTCACAAATGAAGATGTTGAAGTGTATAGAGAAATGGATAGGGTTGCCCATCGGAACAAGAGACAAGGTATGTTAAATATTAATGAAGATGTCGGCATAGACCCACCTTTTAATATGGTTTCAAGTGAAGAACATGAATTTGAAGATGAAAATGTAGGTTTCAAAAATGAGAATTTAGGTTTTGAAGATGAAAATGTAGGTTTTGAAAATGAACATGTAGATGTCACCAATGGAAGTGTGGAAATTGTTAATGACAATCCACTAATTGAATATGTAGGAATTGACAATGATAATGGTGCAGAAGAACCAAATCAACGTTACACATCTCCAAATTATATGAGAAATGAAGTCCCTTTGGAGGAAGAAAGACAAACTTCAAAATTGAGACATTCAAGAAGAACTAAATGGTTACTTGAAATTGATGAGAACATAATGAGCAATTTCGATGGCAAGAGATCAGAAAGAACCATTCGGTTGTGGGTTTCAAAACTTTTTGATCAATTTTTTAGCCACAAGACATTGGTTGAGAAATGTCAAATGTTTGTGCAATTGTTAAAGATGCAAAAGATGAGATGTATACTAGTCAAATTGAAGATTAGTGTGAACAAGAAAAAGGAGAGGAATACTATTATTGTGAGAAATATTTTAATGAAGTCAAGCTCAGTGGATCCAATTAAGGACTGACCAACCTTGCAACCAAACCAATATGGAGTGGAAATACATAGAAACAACAACAGATTTGATATGAAACAAAAGTCTTTATTCATGAAAACACTGATTACAAGTAATGTGTCGGGCTATAAGGCCTTCCCGGTTACAACTAATTACAATGCAAGTAATAGTCTACAAGATCTTGTGGGATCTAAATCTTTTCCCCAACATCAGCATCCAACTAGTCCAGGTCTGTAACACACAGCACACTGGTAGGCACCCAGGAAAGATCTAAACTTGTACTCCAAATTCCAAGCAATCTTCCTGCTCCTAAGCTCGTAGGCTACTAACCTTCTCACCAACCATCTGATGCTCTGAACAACTACCCAAGCATCCTATAAATACTGATTCCTAGCCACAAGTCAGTTGATGAAACAATAAACCCTTATAAACAAAATTAAATGCTAAAACATCATTCAACTCTCACATAGCCTTACAAAATAAATAAACTCTCAAAGATGGCCCAAACAGTCATCAGATTTGTATAGAAGAATGTAACACACTAGATCTAGGTCCCCACACATCCAACGGTCAATCCATAACATGAGGAGTGTGACCCAAATTAAATGCACCAGTCGGCCAAGCCGATCTAACAAAATAATCCAATCGATAGGCAAGAACAATGAGAAACAAAAGAAATAACCGAGAACCAGTCAACTGACCATGCCAGGCATGACCGAGGAACATAGTTATTGCCGAGTGCGAGTGAACCGATGCCTTCAGTCACCGAGCGTTCTTCAGAGACCGAGCACCCTGGTAACCACATAAACTGAGCAGCCAGTCTCCCAAATGGAGCAAGAACCCCACCAAACCAAGATCAAAAATAACAATCTACCTTCAAAGACATACATATTTTTGGTTGATACAGGATTGCGAAGAATCCTAGGATGCTCCTGCATCAGAAACCCCAGGTAAGAAATATTTTCTCATGAGGAAATTAGGAATTCCTTAAGGGAATCAGAACAGGTATGCTGAATCTATTCTTCACCCACATCTCTTCTTTTCCTTCATCCCAAGTAGTCTTCACTCCATTCACTATCTCATGCAGAAAGTCCTTCTGTCTTCCACTTTTCTTATCCCTTCAGTCGGCAACTAATAGCAACTGATTCTAACCACTACAGATCACCTCAATACCTCAGTAAGATTCATCCACCCCAGACTCCTCAATCAACTCAATATCATCTGCATCTATCTGTGTCACAAATGTCACCATTTGTTGAACCATCTCTGCCAACAAAACCATCTATTTCTTAATCTCAACAAACTCTTTAGAGATATCATTCTCCTTCTCCTTCAAACTAGACTTAACAGGAATAGGTTCATTAACCTTCTGCTCCTGAGGTTTGTCATAAGGACAACAATGATAACTCTGCATCCCTTAACCCCTATCTCCTATAAAGGTATCATCTTATGTCAAGCTCCTTCATGCCTAACCACATAGGTGTTAGCATGACCATCAAACAAAACATTTATGTCAAACTGCTAGGGTCTACCAAGCAACAGATGACAAGCATCCATAGGCAATACATCACACAATATCTCATCATGGTAAGATCCAATCTGAAACTTAACCAAGCATTGTTCTTCAACTCTAACCTTAGAAACATCTTGTATCCAACTAATCTGATAAGGATTAGGATGTTTCCTTCTTTCCAAATTCAACTTACTAACCATTTCATCTAAAACAAAGTTTTCAAAACTGCCACCATCAACTATGACATTACATACCTTATCATTGCATTTACATATAGTTCTAAACAAATTCCTTCTTTGCACTAGTTCATGAACACATGTATCTAATCTCCTAGTGATAAGTGTCTCACCTTTCTCTGGAACATTCTCAATGTCTTCTTCAGCATCTAATGCAACTCTTTTCTTAGGACATTACCAATTTCTATGACCAACTTCACCATAGTTATAACAAGTGTCAGTGAACTCATTCTTCCACCTTCCTCTCTGTCCAACATTAGGCTTAGGATTCTTTGTCACATTACTCTCAACAACTATCTCACTAGTTTTACCACCTTGGTTCCTACTTTCTATTTTCCTTCATACTTCCTATTTAGCTTCTCTTCAATCTTTAATGCCATCCGATAAGCATCACTGATTGTTGTCATCCGCATAGTAAGTAACTCTTCCTGAATACTAGGTCTCAAACCATAGACATACCTAGCAACCTTCTCTTTATCAGCTTCAGAATGACCAGTGCTAATCAGTATTCTATAAAACTCCTCAGTATACTCATGTACCAATTTGTTAGTCTACTTCAAAGCTTGTATCTTCTTAAACATTTCCAATTCATAATCCACTAGAATGAATTGCTTCTTCAACTTGTCAACCATTCAGTTCCACTTAGTGATATTCTCTTTTCCTCTTCTACCTATTTTTAACTGAACTTCTCTCCACCAGATATTTGCATGACCTTTCAACTTAATCTTTGCAAATCTAACCCTATCAGGATCTTCTATTTCTTCATACTCAAAGTATTCATCAATCTCATTGATCCAATCAATCAATTCTTTATGCCTAAGGCTTCCAGAAAATGCAGAAACTCCAATCTTAGGTCTTTTCCCAATCTTAGACATAGCTTTCAGAATTTGATTCTCCTCAGAATCTCTAGCTTCTTCCATAGATTCTTCAAAATGATCTTCCTCAGATTCATCATCACTATCCTCTTTCAAGGTAGGCTTCTTCTTTCTTAATTCCTCTTGTAGGTCTTGCACTTGTTTCTGTAAAGCCCTAAAATCATCAAGACAAAATTCACCAGTAGCTTCTTCTTCTTCAGGGATCTCTCGATTTCTCCTTGGAGGCATCTTCAAATCAAGATCTAGATACACAAGATCCACTCGGCTCCAACAGGAACAAACTTTTCTCAAATGGGAACAAACTTCGCTCAAACAGGCTCTGAAACCACTTAATGCAGTCAAGCTCGGTGGATCCAATTAAGGACTGACCAACCTTGCAGCCAAACCAATATGCAGTAGAAATACATAAAAATAACAATAGATCTAATATGAAACAAAAGTCTTTATTCATGAAAACACCGATTACAAGCAATGTGCCAGGCTATAAGGCCTTCCTGGTTATGGCCAATTACAATGCAAGTAACAGTCTACAAGATCTCATGGGATCTAAATCTTTTCCCCAACATCAGCATCCAGCTAGTCCAATTCTATAACACACAGCACACTGGTAGACACCCAGGAAAGATCTAAACTTGTACTCGAACTTCCAAGCAATCTTCCTACTCCTAAGCTCGTAGGCTACTAACCTTCTCACCAACCATATGATACCCTAAAAAACTACCCAAGCATCCTATAAATAATGATTCGCATCCACAAGTTGGCTGATGAAACAATAAACCCTTATAAACAAAATTAAATTCTAAAACATCAGTCAACTCTCACATAGCCTTACAAAATAAATAAACTCTCAAAGATGGCCCAAAAAGTCATCAGATCCACATAGAAGAATGTAACATGCCAGACCTAGGTCCCCACACATCCAATGGTCAATCCATAACATGAGGAGTGCAACCCAAATTAAATGCACCAATCGGCCAAGCCGATCTAACAAAACAATCCAGTTGGTAGGTAAGAACACCGAGCAATAGAAGAAATAACTAAGAACTAGTCAATCAACCATGCAAGGCATGACCAACGAACATAGTTATTGTCGAGCACCAATGAACTGACGCCTTTAGTCACCGAGCATTATTCAAAGACCAAGTACCCCGGTAACCACATAAACCAAGCAACCAGTCTCCCAAACCAAGCAAGAACCCCACCAAACCAAGATCAAAACTAACAGTCTACCTTCAAAGACAAACATATTTTTGGTTGATACAAGATTGCCAAGAATCCTAGGATTCTCCTACATCATCTTTTTAGTGCTCTCAATTCTATTAGGAAGACTACAAAGGAAAAATATAAGAGAGCCGCTAGGAGGGTTATTACAACCTCCTTAGTAAATCATCATTTGAGAAAGGCTCATTTGATGAGACAAACTTGTGTTGACTTGAATCTAAATCGTAAAACTTTGGATAGAGCACTTGCAAGAAGAGAAAGACTTGATGATCCTCTTCAAAATGATACATGGGCTTATGGTGGGAGACTTTCACGTTGTGATAAGAAGCTTACCGATGCTGTGAAGGATCAAATTCAACTATTTTGGCAATCTAACTCAAGAGTGTCACCAAATGTGAAGGATGTCTTGAAGTTTGAGAATTGGCATTCAAGACCGCACCCCGCATCCCAAACATTATTTGGAGGTGAGTCAAACAATGTTGTTCAAAAAAATTTGTGAGACACATCCAACATTGCAAATATCACAAAGAGCTTTTGAAGCCCTGAAGCCTTTTTTTGTGAGCCTCTTAAGATTTGAAATACTTGTTGTTGCAAATATCATGTGGATTTTTTAATGCACCATGAATTGTTATGATCCATTCGTTCTACTTTGCATTGTAGTGAAATGTTGGAGGAGTGTGGTGCAAGTGCTCTTCCAAAATCATCAAGAGATTTGCTAGATCATTTTTTATGTCCTAGAGAAGATGGATGTTTCTTTTATAGAAAAGATTGCTTAAATGACAACTTTACAAACAATAAAAATAATACAAATTAGAAGCTTTCACATACCTTTGGATTTAAGCAAAATCAGATAGGGGATTTGAAAGCTGATATTCGATAACCCTAGCCGCGTTCACATTTTCACAATGAGAAAATGTTAAACGTGGCTGGGGTACAAAGTAATATATTTACTGGCAAATATCGGATATCTAATTAAGCCTTTTGCTTTGGATTTTGGCTTGGTCAGGTGTACTGACACCCAGGCCTACTAAAAAGTCAACATATGCATTTGTGCACTTTTGGACGAGTGAAAATAAGTTTTTTTCACATCACCACTTTTTGGCATACCATGATCCTACACTTATCCATTATGTTCATCATCTCCTTTATCATTTTCATCCTCCTTATTTGCATTCGCATATTCTAGGGATTTATCACTTGGTTCTTATTATCACTAACATGATATTCTTACTCTATGGGCTAACATTATGATGACTTTATCTTGTAAGAGTTAACCTTGGCTAGGAAATTTTAAATTTGACTTAGTAAGTCTAGGTAAGGCCATGTGAGTTAGTACAAGGATTAGATTGTGCCACATGACATGGTCTGAGATAAATAAACATTGTTAGAAATTATTGATAATGGCTAAGGTGATGTGTAGTGATGATCAGTTGATGAGATTTATGAGAAAAATGAATCAAGTTAAAAATGTAATTATTTATTTACAAGATCAGTGACATAAAGTGATACAAAATATAGGTGTAGAAGGGAAGGGCATGCATTTCGATATTTCTTCTAGTAAATGATTTTAATAAACAATGTTACATTTATATATTAAGCTTTCTAATCAAGATTTAAATAATTAAAACAAATTTTCTAATACAGAATTTTAAAGTCCATTCATATGTTATAATTTTTAATACAAACAATGATCCTACAACAATATTATTTATATTACAACCATTTTAAAAATAAAACTTATATATGAATTAATATTTAAATTTTAAAAAAAACATACATATTAGGTACATATATCAAATAGTACTTTTATCTAATGTGATTCTATTCAAAGAATATCATTTACTAATGTTACCTGAAGTTATAAATTAAGATAGATTTACTACGTTATATTTAAATAATTAATATAATCATTGTTAATAAGTACTTGATTCCTACAATAATATTCTTCATAATGTACATTCTCTAAAACTAAAGTCTATTCGCTTGAATGAGATAATATTTTAATTCAAGAAAAAAGTTGTGCATATGTAGCACATATGTAAATTAATCATAAATATTTTGTTAAGACCATTAATTTTCTTGAGTGTCATTAGTTTTATAATAGACTTATAATCTTGATGTGTGTTACACAAATTGGATTATATGCTTTAGTTTTTTTCACTGTATAAAAAATTGTGATAAATTAAATTTGATATTTTAAATTATTTAATTTAAAAGTATCTTTATTTGACAATTTTTTGTTTATAATCATTTTTTACCAAGGGAAATAAAAGGGTTTTTAAAGGGCCTCAACCCTTATACAATGACTATAATAGATACCTCAATAGAGCCCATCATATAGTAAATATATTGTAATGGGGAATGGATAGCCAAGGACTAAAAATTAACAATAGCGGTACATGTTATGATTCAATAGAAAACAAGACAAACAACAACTAGAAATATATGGAGGATAAAATATCAATAGCCCCAAATTAGTTTGAAGGTGTAGTGCATTTGGGTATAGGTATTATTTGCACCATTTATAATTTTCTAAATTGGGTTGTTAATCTATTAAGGAACCTTTGGGAGCACATTTTCCATTCTAATATTATACTTCCTCCTAGAAGTCCCTAAAGTTGGGAAGAGAAAAAATAAACACTGTGTTGAATCCATAAAGGTGGTGAGGCCAATAAGTTTCCTTAATTTTAGTAGTCAAAGTAACTAGGAAATTGTAAAATAACAAGCATCAAAGATAATAGATTTATACATGAAGAGTGTAATAATAATATAAACAGTACCTATCATACTATATAAGAACACTACATGCATCAAAATTTATAAGGAAAGAATACAAGATCCCTGATCAATGTTCATTAATTAGTGTAAAGTGTATGAGTCAAAATCCATATCATTCTATACAAATATATGCTAAGCCTCCCTTTCTATCATTTTATAATATTCATACATCATTACTAGGGTTTACATTTTAAAAATAATCATCATCATCATATGGTTATTTCTAAGCATCATGACAACATTATCAATTACAAACATTATAATCATTTAATCACTCTTTGCTTGTTTATGCATTAATCCATCCAAACTTAGTTTATAAAATAATTCACACTTTGTATTTTTTAAAAATTAATCATCATATGGTTATTTCTAAGCATCGTGACATCATTATCAATTATAGACATTTTAAGAATTTAATTTATTTTTTCTTATTTATTTATTAATTCATCCAAGCTTAGTTAAGAAAATAATTCACACCAATCACATGTCTCAAAGATACACATGTCACAAGGATGACTCTATATGAATCATGTCATGATGCTCATAAAAATGATTTTACAAAATTGATACACTACATTATGCCATATAACTATAACGATGAAGATCCATAGATCTACTATGTGAATAACTATGTAGAACTATAGACATAATATCCATGGAATCATATAAGTATGTGTTGATTGGAAAGATTAGGTATTGAGAGGGGGGGTGAATCAGTACTAACAAATTTGTATCAATACAAACTTTTGATATTAAGTATATAATTTCATTCCCTATTTATGGATAGTCTTTTCTATATTACCGATATGTTGTAATTTACATAGCATAAAGTAAATAACAATAACTCATCAAATGATTCACACACCCATAGCACAAAGATTTTTGGTGTTGCAGAAATCCTTGGTCAGAGGGAAAAATTGTGGTGGGGATGATACTCACAACTCTTTACTGAAACTAAAAAGAGTTTTCTAGTTAAGGCTACAAAGTGACACTTTTTGAGTGACTCACACAATAAGGAGTGATTGGTACATGGTTAAGTGTACTTTCATTCTTTCTAAGACTACTCTGCTAAGAGATTTTATCCTGCCTATGCAACATTCACCCTATTAAAGGATTTACAACGAGTTCGTAAAATCGAACTTCTAAGTCCTATTAGAGACTACATGGTTAAGGGATTTCACAATCTTGTCGCTAAAATATTAGGAATAAATCAACAAGAATTTTGACCTTTCTGTGCTTTCCTCCAAATCTTTTCAAATCCCTTATGTTCACTGTCTTTATTTTCCAACTTTTTTTCTCCTTCGCTGCTTACTCCACACCTGCATATCTTTTTATTCTCTCTCTATTTTCTCTCTTGATCCTTTGAATATGTATATGTTTCTATCCATTAAACTGCATAATCATAACCTTAGATCTTAGGGTTCCTTCATCTTGATCTTCTCCATAAAACATTTTTCTCTTTTCCTCCGTTGGCTATAATACCTATTTTCCTTTATCCAATAACTATCATCTTCCGATAACTAACTCCAATATCTACTATAGTGTGTTGATATTATAACTCTGATAGTTTGACATCAATAACAAAACTTATCAAACTTATCTTGAGATTTCCAACAATATCCCCCTTTAGCATTGATGGCAAAAACTCTGATTCTCTGATTCTCCAAAATTGTGTTGCCGATATCTCTTTATTGGTATCTTTCCCTACGATAATTTTCCCCTATTTTCTTTACTTTCTTCTCCCCCTTTTTTATCCTTTACTTTCTTTACTTCTCTTCCACTTAATTCTCCCCCTTTTTTGGCAATCAATTCCAAATGATATATCCACTTGACGGGGTGTGCAGTTCCTATAATTTATTGGTGATGAACTTGTACCTTTCTCCTGGATTCTACAAAATAGTGTTCCATGAATCCTTCAATGCATTTAGACCTATAATATGTCCATTTAAGTTAGATGCTAACTCCTCTAAGATGTCCACCAAGCTAAGTTCAGGGGTCTGTACAATTTTCTTTGCTTCTTCAACATTAGCTTGAATAATATCTATATGAGGGGTTATTATGCTTTGCAATTCCAAAATCCTCATATGTAGAATGTCTTTCTCTTCTATGAATTTTTGCTCCTTTGATATTAACTCTCTCATCTTCACTGAGTGCACTACAAAATTTGTCGATGTCAGTTGTAGGTTGCCAATATGCTACTCTAGCTCCGCATGTGCTCTGGTAATCTTACTATCCCCTTACTTTTTGAATTCAAAAAAATTACATAACTTACTATACATTTAATTTTCTTTTATCAAAATTTCCCTCAAAATTTCAATTACCTTAGATAATTCAACTTTCAAAATAGCTATCTTCGTTAACAATTTTTGTACAAGTTGATGCTCTAATTTCCTTGTGCCTTCAAAGTGAGTTGCTACTTCAACTCATTCCTAGATCCACTTATCTAATCAATATACACCTTTAACTGCTACTCCAGTGGGTTGTCATCATCAATATTTACATCTAGCATCAATTCCTCAAATATATTAAGCATTTTGTTAAGAAATATTCTTTGTAGCTTCTTGGCTTTTTCTTTGTTCAAATTTGCCTTCAGATGTAGTACTCGTGCATATTCCTCCTTATCCTTATTTTTCTTCATCTTCCCTTGATCTTTCTTAAGTATCTCAAATTGGGGGTCATCAATGTCTACTTCTTCATCCTCATCATCTTCTTCTTCTTCCTCACATTTCCGTTTTCCTTTAGATTCCTTTTTCTCCTTATTAGTATCGTTCTCCTTGTCCTCATTGTTATTCTTGTCTTCATCCTTCCTGTCTTTATTCTTCTTCTCATCCCTATCATTTACTTTGCTTGATTTTGGTTTATCTGACTTTGATGGTACTTGGGATGTCTTCTCTTATCTTCTGGTATCGTCATTATCTTTGTTTCCAATATCCTCTACCTCTTGTTGCTTCTTGGTTGATGGGTCAATTGGTAAGTGTTTTTGTTCAACTATATGGGGTTCTTCTCATGTGTTCCTAAATATTCTTCTTTCTTATACATCTCTTGTAGTACTTCCTCGATACTTTGCAATATATGCTCAGGTAACTCTTCTTTTTTTGCTACCGATATAGAATCTTGTCAATTGTACACCTCTCCATCAGTTTCCAATAATCTCTTCTCAATAGTAGTGTTGAAAGATATGTCAACCTTTTCAGTGTCTTTTTGTGTTTCCATTTACACTAGTGCTTCCTATTTTTCCAAATCCTCAGTAATATCTTCAATAATCACCTCATCATTATTAGTTTTCTCATCGGTTGCACTAGGTGCATTACCGATTAACTCATTAACAGTAAATGAGTCATCGACCTATGATGGTCTTACCTTTATATAGGCTTCATCTTTCTCTTTTTCCAGTATCTCCTTCCATAATTGTGTAATATTCTCCTCTAATTTTGACTCTTAATTGACTAATACCATAGTAGTCATTATTTTCATTCTAAATGCTTTCTTATGATTCTCTGCATAAATCTCTACATCATTCTCTGATAGATGTGACATAAGTTATTTCAATACTTTTTTTCTGATTTCTTCATCTCCCAGTTCAACAACCTTGTTGTTAATAAAATTCTTGATATCCTTTGTAAGCATTACTCTTGGGGTTAATGATGATAGGGCTCCAACATTGTCTCTTTCAATTGTCTTTAATGGGTATAGTTTAAATTCTAGTGTTGACTCGCCGTTGATGCTTACCATTATAGGGTTTTGAATATATTCTTCCATTATGTTAAAAAAATTACTCAAATATAAGTTCTCTGCTATTATCTTCTACAACATCAACTGACTATACTAAACTATGGTAAGAAAATGCTTTCAAACATTTCTGTGATAGATTCTTGCTAATAATACTTCTCAATGAATTTGTTCTTGACTTTTTGATGCTACTCAATCGATTGCTTCAGAAAATAAGGTAACTAATGAATAGCGTCAACATGTATTTATTTCCCAAAAGTATACAAATGGCTATTTAGGCAATAAATATTTCCAATAGTAACTTTTCTATCGATAGTCATCTCTGTTGAGCATCATTTTTACATGAGACAATGGCTAGGAATTTGGATGAACAAATTCCCCTCTTAAAAGAATGATAAAATCAGTCTCAAGGTTCCTCTTAGGTTGGGTCTCAACCACTTGGATAGCTCAATTGAAGATAAATGTGAAACTGTTCACGAGGAGGCCTTTGTTGGTTTGATCTTGGAGGGACTGCAAAACAATCTTTAAAATAAATGATCTTTCTCTCTTTTTTTTAATTTTTTGAATATTAAATGAAAATGATGTAAATTTGATTTAATCTACTATGACTAATTTTTAAACAAAAAAAAAAAGGTAACAAGAATTTGGAATGAAATTGTAGAAAGTAAACTAACAGACATAAACCACTTTTGCACTACCTTGGGAATTAAAGAACCAAGAAGATGGAGAAAACCCACAAAATGTAGATCTGAGTAAATCACAATCATGATTTTGTAGATACAATCATCAATGAAAATAAATACAGATGTAAGATATATCAAAATTCATCAAATCATGAAGCCACCATGAACATGCACACACATGAGACAAATTTATCTTGAAGCACCAAAGAACAATCTCCTCAATAATTCATCACAACAAAGCAATGCAGCAATGATAAACACTAGACTAATGAATTCACAGATCAAAATCACCATGCAATCAACTAGCTCTTTGAAATAAAGGAATGAGAAAACACACATTCATAAACCTCGCAAAGATAACAGAAAAAATTATACTACGATTGAAGCACCAATTGTAAATATTTTATTGCAAAGTAATCGACCTTAATCACATTATTTTTTTACAATTTATAGAGCTTCACCCTTTTAGGGAAAGAAATTTCGCAGCTAGGGTTTCAACTGCAAATGAAACTTTGAAAAAATTTAAAACTCAAGCTTACTAAAAGAAAACTATTCTTAAAACAAATCTAAACTATCCAACATGGAATTAATCCACGTGCATTCCAATTTTAAAGCAAAAGATGCATTAAAGAACTCAAAATCTTCTTTAGAACTTCTTCATTTCTCTACATGTTCTTCTTTCAAAACTTGGAGTTCTTCCCTTTATTCCTTGCCATGGCTCTCCTTCATGGATTTGACTGAAAGATATCTCCAAAGCATGCAAAATGGACCCCAGATATGTGGTCAATATGGCTGAAATTCCACCACAGAAGACTGGAAGTTGTTGTTGGTGATGACCCATAAAAATCAGACCCTGACCCTTACTCTGAAAAAATGACTCCTTGAAAATGACTAAGTGTCGAACACCATGTTTGAACAATAATTTTGGACTTTCAGAGGCTGAAAATGCCAAAAGGTTGAAATCTTGGAATGCAAGTTTGACTAAGTGTCAAGAAGATTTTTCTCTTGCAAAAATTGGCTAAGTCCAAGACTGAACACTTAGCGACTGGGAAGAATTCTTGGGTGAGCCTTACGGAGCCTATCCGCTATCTCTCGAACCTCTTCAAACTATACTATTTTGATGTTTCAAAGGTGTTTCTGTTGATTTTCCTGGAAGGTGGCTAACTTATTTGCAAAGGCTTGTATCTCCTCTTCTTGAGTTAGCATTTTCTGCATCTCCTCCTTTTGATAAAACATTTTTTGGAGGTCATCTTTTATTTTTACTCTATCAAATATATCCATGAAGTGATGCACAATATATTTGATTATGTGCATTTTTTGATCATCATCATCATCATAGAAATCTAAGTCTAAGCATCCAAAAAACTCATGCATTTCTTCCACCTAGAGCATTCTTTCATGCCTCTTCTTATTGATTTTGCTCAGGCATTTATGTTAAACCTTCAAAGCCTCAGTGATATCTTTGATCCACTCTTCAAAATTATCAAGCTCTGATCCTTCATATATTTTTACCAAAACTTGGAAGCATTTTTTTCTTATTATTATAAGATCATCAAGAGCCTTTTCCCACTTGAGAATTTTCTCCTCTAGACCATCCTCCTCACACATCATGTCCATCAATTTGATGATTTCTTTAAGGATACCCCTAAAAGGTCTCAAAATTATCTTGAGAAAAGTTCTTGTAAACTCTTCAAAATTGGCCTTCCAATCAGAACAAGCATGGATAAAATAATGTGAAGTGTTAGACGACATCTCAGGAGCACCCCTTTTCTCCAAAATATCCTGTAATGAGGCATCGGGGTTGCTAAGGTCAATGGAACCCATCGTCTTAAGAATAAATCTCTTCATAGCTTCATTTTGTTCCATCAAAGCTCTGATCTTCTCCTCATCCTTATCCATGAAGCCTAATTCATGTTTCAATCCCAGAGTAGCCAGTGTTTTACTACCTTCCCTTTTTGGTTCATCCAAATCTACCTCTTCAAAAACATAGTCCTAAGCAGTAATTTCAGCCATACTAGTATCAACTGTTGGCACAACTACTTGTGCTTTCCACCTATCCTTTTCATCTTGTGTAACATATGTGTGTGTGAAAATTGTACCTGATCTGTAGACACAACACTCAGTAAAACATTAGAGGTTAGCAAAAATAAAAATCGTGCAAAATTGAAATCTAATCTAACCAAGCGATTTACTGCCTTCTAGTAGGTGCGAGATTAATGTTCTCAAACTATAATCGAGATCAGTGATCTAGACGACACCTAAATGAAGGATTTGAATGCAAAAGATGGATATGAAATTGAATGCAATTAATCTATTTTTTTGGATTTTTCTATGTAATAAGAATGAATGAAAAACTGATATGAAATTAATCTATATGAAAACTGATATGCTATGCTAATCTAACAATGATATGAAATATGAATAAAAAAATAAGATTGATCTCACAAAGATGTCGATTCGCAAGAGCTTTGATTCTTCAATTCCAATTCTCCAGCGCGATTGTGCAAAATATGAGATGATTTGTGAAGAGCTAAAGCCTTAATTTATAGAAATCCAGGGCTTTGGAGGTGCATGGGAAAAAGCCATAAATCACTCAAATAACTCAACTTGATTTTTGAGTTATTTTTAAATAAAAGATAATTAACTCACAAAAACATGCAAAAGCTAAGTTTTAACTCAAAATAGAGTTTAGCTTTAATTGATAATTGATAGTTGTCTTCTTTTATGATTGTGCATGTTTTATTTATGAATTAATTTAATAATAAAGTGATTTATTTCCAACTTAACTGCTTTTAAAAATAAAACAATTGATTTATGGGTTAATCAATTATTTAATCAAACTTTTATTAAAAACTATATTATTAAATAATGACAACTTGCTTTAATTAATTAAATAAGAATTTAATCAATTATTCATATGATATTAGATTTATTGTCAAAATTAAATAATACAATTAATAATAGATATAATTAAATTTAATTACATAATTAAGTGGCAAATATTAAATCTAATTAATTAAATATGAAAATATTCAATTAATCAAACTTTAGGATAAATGCGATTTATTGCCAAATAATTATAAAATTAAAGATAATTAAGATAATTAGGAATATTACTAGGAATATTCCCCAATGCAGAATTTAAGATAATCAATTATGATTCGATGATGTTAGATGTGCCTTAGGTTAGGACTTTGATGTCGATTTTGTTCGATTTGTCGATGTAGGAGGTTAATGAACTTATAGCCCATTTTTGGGGTATTACATTTTGCCCCTCTTTGAATTACCGTGCGAAGCGCAGTGGTTCAAAGAAAGTCTGTGTTTGATAGAGATATGAAACTGATTCGAAAGATAAACCGATCTCAAGATAGAAACTGATTGAGAGATATTGAGATAGGAGGTCCTGAATGACCAGAGATAATGTTCACTGTAGCAGCGATGAACCTATGATTGTGAAAAAGTGTCAAAATGCCTGATTTTGAACCTTAGGATTGATAAGAAGTGAGTGACCCGTTCTAGACTCGATTGTCTTAGCAGAACTAGCAGGTATCACATCTGAATCCTTCAGTTGCCGAAGAACCAAGGAAAATGTAATACCCCAAAAATGGGCTATAAGTTCATTAACCTCCTACATCGACAAATTGAATAAAATCAACATCAAAGTCCTAACCTAAGGCACATCTAACATCATCGAATCATAATTGATTATCTTAAATTCTGCATCGGAGAATATTCCTAGTAATATTCCTAATTATCTTAATTATTTTTAATTTTATAATTATTTGGCAATAAATCACATTTATCCTAAAGTTTGATTAATTGAATATTTTCATATTTAATTAATTAGATTTAATATTTGCCACTTAATTGTGTAATTAAATTTAATTATATCTATTATTAATTATATTATTTAATTTTGACAATAAATCTAATATCATATGAATAATTGATTAAATTCTTATTTAATTAATTAAAGCAAGTTGTCATTATTTAATAATATAGTTTTTAATAAAAGTTTGATTAAATAATTGATTAACCCATAAATCAATTGTTTTATTTTTAAAAGCAGTTAAGTTGGAAATAAATCACTTTATTATTAAATTAATTCATAAATAAAACATGCACAATCATAAAAGCAGACAACTATCAATTATCAATTAAAGCTAAACTCTATTTTGAGTTAAAACTTAGCTTTTGCATGTTTTTGTGAGTTAATTATCTTTTATTTAAAAATAACTCAAAAATCAAGTTGAGTTATTTGAGTGATTTATGGCTTTTTCCCATGCACCTCCAAAACCCTGGATTTCTATAAATTAAGGCTTTAGCTCTTCACAAATCATCTCATATTTTGCACAATCGTGCTGGAGAATTGGAATTGAAGAATCAAAGCTCTTGCGAATTGACATCTTTGTGAGATCAATCTTATTTTTTTATTCATATTTCATATCATTGTTAGATTAGCATACCATATCAGTTTTCATATAGATTAATTTCATATCAGTTTTTCATTCATTCTTATTACATAGAAAAATCCAAAAAAATAGATTAATTGCATTCAATTTCATATCCATCTTTTGCATTCAAATCTTTCATTTAGGTGTCGTCTAGGTCACTGATCTCGATTACAGTCTGAGAACATTAATCTCGCACCTACTAGAAGGCAGTAAATCGCTTGGTTAGATTAGATTTTAATTTTGCACGATTTTGATTTTTGCTAACCTCTAATATTTTACTGAGTGTTGTGTCTACAGATCAGGTATAATTTTCACACACACATTTTTGGCGCCCACCGTGGGGCAACCCACCTTTGCATGCTAGTTTTGATTTTTTTTGGAGAGCTAAAACCTCAAAGTTTCAAAGATTTAATTTTATCTCTCAAACGGCTTAGAATTTTGGTCTAAAATTTTTTTTACAGGTTTGTGACATGTCATGGAAGCTACAGTAAAAAATTTAGAATTTTTTGAGATATTTTGAATTTTTAATAATTTTTTCTTGAAATTATGAAAAAAATTAATATCTGACGCAAATCAGCATATTTTTTGAAAATTTTTATATTTTCGGAAATCTCTTTAAATTCTACAGGGGGTCCATTTTTTTTGTTTTAAATTTGGACATGATATCATAGCTCAAATAGTCAATTTACAAAAACTAGTCTATTTTGATAAAATGGGTCTCTAAGGCACAAATGAAGAGATTTTTATAAAAATTTTGCATTTTTGGAAATCTCTCTATTTTTTAGTAGGGGTCTCTATTTTGAATTTTTATTTTTGTGGCCAAAATCATATCAAAAAAATTAGATCTTGTTGACTAGGTCAAATGCAGCAAAAAAAATAAAGTTTTGTGATGGGTATGCACTTATTTTTTTACATGGTTTAATGAATGATATGAGTTGTCATTTGGGTTGATTGCTAGTTATTATTACTGATAATAATTGATTTTTAGAGCTAACCCTATGGTTTTCATAAGTTGAATATATTTTGTATATCTTGTTTGCTTGTTTACTTGTTGGAGAGTTCGTCACTTGCTTGCATGGAAAAGCTCAACAAAAATTGTTAAAAATTAAGTAAAATCTACTAAGCACGTTGTGAGGATCCCAGGTATTCTCCTTCATCTAATAATATTTTGATTTGGGACTTAAAATAAATCTCTTATGTGTCAAGCTTGTGTGCATCTTTTCATGCTTTTGATCTATTTCTACACACTTGCATAATTGATACTAGGTTGTGAACCCTTAAGGATTCATTAAGTAGTCTTAGAATACTTGTGATTGATCTTGATTGCTATCTTGAGTTATTGGACTCGCTAATCCGCCGGCCCCTCATTTTCACCCCGTGGTTGCAATCTCAGCGCCATAAAGGGGAGGGGTTAACAGGACAGAAGCGTTAAGTGTTCCACTTGGCAACCCTTTTGTGCTTTTAGGAACTCACTTATTTTCTAAGTTGGGGACTCATTTTCAGCTTGTGTGAGGTGTTAAGTGTTCCACCTTGTGGACTCATCTCATATTCGCTTTAAGCGTTAAGTATTCCTCTTTCTACTTTTTGGGTACTTTTGGTAGATTTACTTTCAGGAATATATCTGTGCTCACATAGTAATTAGGCCCTATGAACACTATTCGTGATTCTTGAGAGATTGGATTCCTAGTGAAATCCTTCCTTGACGATGGAATCCTTGTAGGTAGGGAGGATACTTAGTGTGTTTCACATTCATCTTGGTTAGTGCATCTTCTCTTATTGATCAACACATTCTCTCTCCGGAGAGGTTGATAGATCACGTGGGGTTGATATCACAAGCTTTGGTGAATCAAAATTGGTTAGTGCATCTTCTCTTATTGATTGATACATTCTCTCCCCGGAGAGGTTGATAGATCACGCGGAGTTGATATCACAGACTTTGGTGGAACAAAACTTTATCTTAGCGTGTCAAATTAATCTGCTTGCTTTGTTTGGGTTAAAAGTGAAGAGGTGTCAAAATCTTGAATTTGGAGCCAAGTCCCCTTGTGGTATACTATTGTGAGTCATCTTTAGAGAGGGTTAACCATAGCGGAAAATCCCTTCACAGGGCAAACTATGTTGACGGAACCTCAAGTGGTAATAGCCATTTTCACCATGGTAGTGACAGCCGCTATATAAATATCCTTGTGGAAGAAATCTCCACGGGTATGGTTCATTGTTGGGTTGTCAGATCTCCCTAGCAGCTCTTGAAGATTAAGTTCTCGGACTGTGTCAAAACCCTGGTGCGCTGGGATTGGAGTTCACCCCTTTGAATCATAAAAGTTGCAGAGTCAAACCATTACTAAAAACCCTAGAGAGGCCAATTTTTCATTCTCAGGTATATGTGTGTTATTGCAAAACTTTTCAGAACATACACAATTAGTACTCTCAAGGATTAGCACAATTTGGTCACTTGATTGTTCATGCACAAGGTTGCTTTTGCCCTTGCTCATTGTTTTCAGACGTGCTTGGAATCACTTGCTTGCTCTTCTGCATGCTTATTTATCTACTTGGCTATTAAAAATGATCAAATCTGGTATAACCTTCAAAATCTAGACAGTACAATTTGCAAACAATCCAAAACTGAAGACCTTAAATTTTGCAAAAATTGACGTAAAATCTTTCTGGAGTCAAAAGTCATTTCAGGAAGTCAAAAGTCGTACGAGTTTTGTCAAGTGTCATTTCAGTACTACCCAACTGTCGTACGAGTTTAGCAACTATCATTTCATAGACTACCCAACTATCGTACGAGTTTAGCAACTATCATTTCATAGACTACCCAGTGTCGTACGAGTCTGCAGAGTGTCATTTGGAAAAATTTGGGAGAGTTGTCAAAAATTGTCAAATTGCAAGATATCCAATGTTTCCAGCCTAGTTCCAGAATCTGTCAAAAATATCATTGTGTCAGGAATAGAGCAATAGCTATTGAAAATCAGTACACATGTCTCAAAGAATCAGTACACATGAGGAAGAAATTTTGATCACCGCTATGAGGAAACAGCTGCATGCTATGCAAGTTGAACTTAACAATCTTAAGAAAGAGAAGGAATCTAAAAAGTTCTCCATGGAATCTCTATACTCTTTTCCATTTGATAAAGACTTGTACATGTCACCATGCCCCCGGAAAAAATTTGAGCAATATGATACCTCTTCCATGGAGAGTGACACATCTAGCTTTGGAGACTATGATGACTATGATGACAGACAATGTAATGATACCTATTACACCTCTGTTCCTAAGAGTCCTCCTCATCATCCATTCCTGCTTACTACAAATGGGCCGTCACATTGGATAGATCGTGAGGGTGATCCATATGATTCTGATTATGAAAGAGACTTTGATGATTTCTATGCACAATACCTAGATGATCCATCTATTTCACTTGAGGAAGAGAAAGTTTACCATGCTGATTATAAACATGCATACTATAAGGATCTTTCCTCTAAGAACTCTCAGGCTGAAAATAAAGATTACACTCTCAAGAAAGATCATGTTAATGTTGGACCTTTGTCTTGTGATGGTTCCCTTCCATCCCCTACTTCCTCCAATACCCATACATTTCCTAAAGCTTCTGAGTCTTTCAAATCTTTCATAGAACCTTCATCTGACACAAGCTCTGATACTTTTCATGTGGTTCCCTATAGTTATCCTCCAGGGCTACCTCTTAAAGAAACTCAAGCTAACCTTCACTTGGCTGCAAATACTTTCAATAATGATAAACCTAAAGAGCCTAAGCCTTCGTATGCTATAATCCCTACTTCAGCTAGTCCTCCACCATCTCTTCCAAAGTCATCCATACAATCCCAACATGCTTCCTTGTCCTTAGAAGTGGCTCCATGTCAAGAGGACTCTAAAAATGATGAAAAAAAGAACATAATGAAAGATCAAGATCAAGAACCCTCCATGTCATCCACTCCTTTTCCCGATGTCTCTTATCCGCTTCATGGTTCTTTTGATCCTGTACCCCCTTTTTCATGCATTCCACCATGTCTTAAGTCTTCACCTAAGCAAGATCAAGCTACTACTTACACTGATGAGCTTATTGGCAATCAAAATAACCTTACTACACTTGCATTTTCCAAAGATGATACTTCCATTAAGGTTGTTAAAAATAGTGTTGTTACTTCCAATGTTAAGCCTATTGAAAATCAAGAGACAAATTATGCGCTTGTGCTATCCAAAGATCCTTGTCAAGATCAAAGTCTTCCATCTTCTTGTTCTACCACTCCATGTTCACTTCCACTTTCTACTCTTCCTAAGTCTTTGCAAGCTTTGAACAATCTTATCAAAGAAGGTGCTCATATTCAAGATGTCCATGATTCTATTGAAGATCCTAATGCTCACTCTAAAGATGCTGATATCCTTGGTTGTCATATAGATGCTGATGAACTTATTGATTATCCTTTTGCATCTTCCACTTCCATCCTTGGACCTCTTCCACCACTACAAAGATCTTCATGCCTTCCTTCCATCTTGGGTCCTTATGTCCCTTCACTTTCCCCTCCTAACTCTCCTAATTTTCCATCCATCTTGGGTCCTTACATACCTCCATCTCCCATCTTTCCTCAAGATCAACATAGATGCATACCCTTGAATCCTTTTCATCCACCCACCCATCTAAACCAGTCATATCCTCCTTCTTCCACAAGTTCCAAGTCATTTGGAAGTAACTTGAATGTTCAATACAAGAAAAAGAAGCAATACAAGAATCCATCAAAAAAAGAATATCACCATGTCTCCTCTCATAGACATGGAAGCATAAAGTCAAAAGAAATATCTAAGAAAAAAACTACAAGACAAGTATGGGTTCCAAAATCCATCATTCAAGATATTCTCTCTAGATCATCAAAAGGAAATAAAAATCTTAAGGCTATATGGATTCCAAAGTCTCTCTTGAAAGAGTCTGGTGTTGAGCAAAAAGTGAAGTTGACATTCAAGTTTCCAAAGGCTTCCACTTCATCTCCCTCCAAAAATATTCTTCCATTTCATGTGCCTAAACCACAACCTCTGCTATCCATTTGCCATATTCCTTCACGTATTCCTTCATTCAAGATTCCTCCATCCTCTCACCACCCTTCAAGGTATGTGTTGATGTTGATCTTGCCTTCCTTTCCACCTACCCTTTTACAATCCTTCCATGCATTATCCTTTTACCTTCTATCATTTTTCCTCATTTTCCTATTCCTCCTATCTTCCAACCTCACTCGCTTTACATAAAACCTTATCCTCCATTTTTCTCTTCCATCTCCCTTTCCCTATCAGCATCTTTGAGCATATCATTTTGAATCTTTGGCATATCATGGTTTATCCTTTCAAGGAGCATTACATAAAAAGCTTGCCTTCTTCCAAAAAAAAAATAAAATAAAATAAAATAAATTGAAAATGTGCCTTGGTGAAAACTTGGAAACAGGTGCCTTGGTAGCAAAAGTAAAGAGAAATAAATTCATCCTATGGTGAAAACCACTCCCTTGTGGTGCCTTGGATAAGTACCATGATGAAAACCTGGCAATCAGGCATCATGCGTAGTTCTTCTACATATTTCATCCATCCCACCTTCTTTCTTTGATCTTGACAAGGTTGACCTATACATGAATATTTGGCTATTTTGTGAGCTATTTTACGATGATCTTGCTTTCATTCCTTCCATGTTTAGCCTTCATATCCATCTTCCTCCATTCATTTTCGCCTAGCACTATCCTTTTCCCCTTTGGTCTTGATCTAATTAAAAAAAAAAGGAAGAGTAAAACACGGTGCTATGAAGCCTCTTGACATGTCTACTCCTTTGGATTGCATCCTTTCCTGCTCTTGCATCACACTTTTGTGACTTATCCTATGCTAGCCTTTCATTACTTGTCTAAATGCGCTTTACATGACAATTTTTCCCTAGCTTGGGTATTCTTGAGGAGTTTTCCCTTGAGGATTTCTTCCCTTCATTATCCTTTATTCTCTTGTCTTCCATCTCTTCCACTAGCTTGCCAATCCCTCTTGTTCTCCACCTTGCTAGACATTGGGACTGCACGATATGATCTTGCTTGGGAGTTTGCAAATGGAAAAAGATGCTATCAAGTATACCAAGTATCAGAACAATTATCAGAATCAGTATCAGAATCAATATTAGAACCAGTATCAGAACAATTATCAGAATCAGTATCAGAATTAGTATCAGAACAAGTATTAGAACAAGTATCAAAACCAGTATCAGAACAAGTATCAGCACAAGTATCAGAATGATTGTCAGAACTAGTATTAGAATGCCTACAGGGGCTACACCTTTCGCTTTAGTTTATGGGTCTGAAGCGGTACTACCTATTGAGGTTGAAATCCCATCACTCAGAATCAAAATGCATGGACTTGTCACTGATGAAGACTACAGAGTGTCTAGGTTACAAGAACTTGAATTACTAGATGAACGCAGGCAAGCAGCGTATGATCATCTCAGAGTGTATCAGAAAAGAATGTCTAGAGGCTACAAAAAGAAAGTCAGACATAGAGAATTTCAGGTTGGCGATCTAGTGTTGAGAGAAAATCCTAAAAATCAATCACATCGAGAACGCAAGGGGAAGTTCGAACCCAATTGGTTGGGTCCCTTTGTTATCACTGCTACTTTTGGCTCTGGTGCCTATCAACTCTCAATGACTAAAGGAGAACAGCTCCGAGAACCAATCAACGTTCTCCATCTGAAGAAATTCTATGCCTAAGGCATTCAGTGCTTGGTAAATGTCCTGAAAAAAATCTTAAAAATTAGAAAAAGTCCTAAAAAAATGAACATCTTGGTGAAAACCTAGCAATAAGCGCCTTGATGATTCACAAAAAAATCAAAAAATATCAAAAGTACAAAAAAATTGAAAAAATGAAAAATACAAAAAAATGAAAAAAGAAAAAAAAAGTGCCTTGGTGAAAACCTGGAAACAGGCGCCTTGGTAGCAAAAATAGAATCTCTACCAAGATGGTGAAAACCCAGCAAATGGGCGCCACTTGTTCAAAATGCTCCATCTATCAGTGCAATCTTGGTCTTTCCCAGCTTTCAGTCTTGCTTTAGTTTGTACATATCTCCCGGTTTATTTCTGCATATCCTGGTTTCAATAAGTCAGTCTGTACACCAATCAGCTCAAGCGTCTGTATCCTATCAATGTTCAAATTTGGGGGCAATCAATGTCATATCCTATGGTCTCCAATGTATCTTAGACATTTCCTATCCAGTTAGAGTCCTTTGAAGCTTCCTGTTGAGTCAGTCAGTCTGTCTTGTCTCCAGAAAGGATTTTTCATCTACAACAATCAAACATCAAAACTCAACTGAAAACAATTTGTGCTTTTCATGCTTTTATCTCCTTGTAGGCTTACTGATCCGCATTGAGATTTTTGCATATTGTGTCCCTTCGAGCTCTTCGATGATGTCCTTTATAGGATTTAGAGAGTGATGACTGGGGGCATAATCTTTTCTTGATCTTCTTCTTGTATGTGAAAATCTAACAGCTTTGGAAATTTTGGATTGAAATGGTGTCCGACTGTAAGAGCCTCTATCTCGAATTGGATGGCCATGCGTACCTCGACCATTGATACCCAGAAAATTCAAGGAAGTTTGATCTAACTATTATCTTTTTGAGTAAATTCTTTCTCCTACTGTGAAACGCGATCTTGCCTAAGGATGTGAACGATAAAGGGTCACTACGGGTAATTCACATTGGATTTAGAATGATCTCTTGATTGTTTGATGTGTTTGCAATGCAAGGCATATTCAGGTCATCATGACATTTATGTTTTGATGCTTATACAAATTGCTATATCAAAATGGACATGATATTCAGGTCATCCTAGCATTTGTGCCTTGGTACTTATATCTAATCCGACATTTCGAAAATAAATCAATATTCATATGTCCATGGTTGCCTAGCCAGTGGGTGTTGTATTGATTCTTGCGCATACAAATCGATATTCATATGTCTATGGTTTCATAGCTAGTGGGCATTGTATTGATTTATCCGGTTACCTAAAAGTTCAATGATGATAACAAATCGACATATGATCAGTGACTAGGTCCTAGGTCTTAGGTTGCATTTTATTTTGCATGTCTCTTTGCATTTTGCATGTTTGCATGATCTCACAATGATTAAATGAACTTCAATGCTTAAACAATTCTCCACTCGCATCTTCAAATCTAACAAGAGCTGAATCTCACATGAAGGTTCCTCCAACGAAATAGCAAGTAAAATACTTTTTCGGGATCAAAATTCAAATCTGAGATCATTCATATTATTAATTGCTTGCATAATCAACCTTCAATCATCACAGAAATCTAGTATTCAACTTAACTGATTATCTTACATCAAACTATCAAAATTTCAACTTGGTCAACCATGATCAAACTCATGGTCAAACCTAGTCAAACTTGGTCTTTTAGGACCTCCAAACGATGCAGAATGCATTCTCGGACGTGTATAACCACTTCTCAAATCAATTAACATGCTTCTGAACTATAATGCTAACTTCTCTTGTCAGATTTCAATTTTAATCCCGAAGGGGGCATGGTATTGCATATCATTCAAAGTCTGTAAATCAAATTCTATCGATCAAATCTATCAATATCTTTCATCAGTGATCAAGACAACAATCACGTCTAGTCGCTGATTCATCAAAAGACCTCATCACTCAAGGCAAATCTATCATCACTTGGGGCATATCAGATTCATCGATCCATATCAATCTGGTATTCTCCTAATCTTGTAAACTGTATCAGTTTTTGCAACCGTCAGATCATAGTGTTCTTTCCTTGGTTCTTCGGCAACTGAAGGATTCAGATGTGATACCTGCTAGTTCTGCTAAGACAATCGAGTCTAGAATGGGTCACTCACTTCTTATCAATCCTCAGGTTCAAAATCAGGCATTTTGACACTTTTTCACAATCATAGGTTCATCGCTGCTACAGTGAACATTATCTCTGGTCATTCAGGACCTCCTATCTCAATATCTCTCAATCAGTTTCTATCTTGAGATCGGTTTATCTTTCGAATCAGTTTCATATCTCTATCAAACACAGACTTCCTTTTCATCCACCCACCCATCTAAACTAGTCATATCCTCCTCCTTCTTCCACAAGTCCCAAGTCCTTTGGAAGTAACTTGAATGTTCAGTACAAGAAAAAGAAGCAATACAAGAATCCATAAAAAAAAGATCACCATGTCTCCTCTAATAGACATGGAAACATAAAGTCAAAAGAGATATCTAAGAAAAAAATTACAAGACAAGTATGGGTTCCAAAATCCATCATTGAAGATATTATCTCTAAATCATCAGAAGGAAATAAAAAGCCTACGACTATATGGATTCCAAAGTCTCTCTTGAAAGAGTCTGGTGTTGAGCAAAAAGTGAAATTGACATTCAAGCTTCCAAAGGCTTCCACTACATTTCCCTCCAAAAATATTCTTTCATTCCATGTGCCTAAACCTCAACCTCTGCTATCCATTCGCCATGTTCCTTCACGTATTCCTTCATTCACATTTCCTCCACCCTCTCGCCACCCTTCAAGGTATGTGTTGATGTTGAGCTTGCCTTCCTTTCCATCTACCCTTTCACAATCTTTCCATGCATTATCCTTCTACCTTCTATCATTTTTCCTCATTTGCCTATTCCTCCTATCTTCCATCCTCACTTGCTTTACATAAAACCCTATCCTCCATTTTCCTCCTCCATATTCCTTTCCCTATCAGCATCTTTGAGCATATCATTTTGAATCCTTGGCATATCATGGTTTATCCTTTCAAGGAGCACTATCTAAAAAGCTGCCTTCTTCCAAAAATTCAAAAATAAAATAAAATTGAAAATGTGCCTTGGTGAAAACTTGGAAACAGGCACCTTGGTAGCAAAAGTAAAGAGAAAAAAATTTTCATCCTAAGGTGAAAACCACTCCCTTGTGGCGCCTTGGATAAGTACCATGATGAAAACCTGGCAATCAGGCATTATGCATAGTTCTTCTACATATTTCATCTATTTCATCTTCTCTCTTTGATCTTGACAATGTTGATCTATACACAAACATTTGGCTATTTTGTGAGTTGTCTGATGATGATCTTGCTTTCAATCCCTTCCTATTTAGCCTTCATATTTATTTTTCTTCATTCATTTTCACCTGTCGCTATCCTTTTCCCTTTGGTCTTGATTTAAGAAAGAAAGAGTAAAACACGGTGCTATGAAGCCTCTTAACATGTCTACTCTTTTGGACTACTTTTTGCCATACTAGTATCGACTGTTGGCACAACTACTTGTGCTTTCCACCTATCCTTTTCATCTTGTGTAACATATGATAATGTTCTTTTCTGAAAACTAGATTCTCCTTGGTGAAATGTTTGTCCTAGCATAGCCATATTTGTATCCTCTTCATCTGTTTAAACCCTCACCCTTGGTTGTATTTATTTGGTAAACCAAGTGGGCTTGGAGAAGGAGTTTATACACTCATAGGGTGCAACTAGTCTTGAGGTGATAGTTTCATGTCCCACCCCTTGTTCCTCTTATGTTTCTTCTCCTCTTACTTCCTCTCTTACCCCTTCCTCTTTAGCCAACCTATTCTTCTTCTCCAATCTATCTTCTGACTCAATTTCTTCCTCTATTCCAACCTCCTTTTCTGTTCCAATCTCCTTTTCTGGATCTTGGTCTCCCTATTGAGGTGTCTTAGTATGAGAAGGTAGAGGAGTAGGCATTGGTGGAGTAGACTAAGAAGGGATAGGATTATGGACCAGTGGTGACATGGGAGAAAGAGGAGGAGTAGGGGCTATCAGGGGAGTAGGTGAAGGTGCATGCATATGAATAGGAGGTGGAGTAGGCATAGGAAATTTAATAGGTGGGGTTTGTGATGGAGGTTGATTGGTTTGAACTTGAGGTGGAAGTGAAGTAGTTGAAGGTGGAGGTATCGAATACTATTGAGGTGGGGGAGTTAGCATCATTGAAGGAACTGGAATCCCTATGTCTTCTTCTAATGTAATTCTAATGGAAGACTCCTTTTCTAATTCAACAGACTCTCCTTGACCTATATTCACAACTTCTTTTGTTGGTCCTTGAGACACCTATTGGGATACTTCTTGTACATTATCCATGTGAGTTGTAGTTGTAAACTGTACTAGGGTGGATGATAATCTCTTGGCATAATCTCCCTCTATGGAGTGGATAATTGAAGAAACAAAAGCATCATTGACTATCCTAAATTTTGATCTATCCTCTCTAAGATGCTCCTTCCTTACCAGTTGAGGGTACACTATAAATGGCCAAGCATTAGGTTGACCCATAGCACCAACTCTAATAAACCTAGGATATACTACCCTCACAGCTAGTAGATGAACAACATAGGAAGTCATATAGAAATGAGGATCATTTTTCACTAAGGTCAACTACCTATCCAAGTTGTCACTAAGGATAGTAGCCAAATCAAACCTATATTTCCTTCCCTTTATATTTTTGATCAAAAGAATCATCCATGGCTCCAATTGGATTGATTTCTATAGCCCATATACCTGGTTGATCATGGTTATCACTATTTGGATATCTTCCTTCATATATCCCCTCCTCATGTCTATCTTTTCAATTTTATTCCTTGGCAGAGGTTGTATGAGGTACTTGATGTTGACAATCTCATGTGATAGATGGATGTCTTTGTTATAGAAACTCACACCTTTTTCACATTGAGAAACCATAGAACCTATCTATCCCCTTTGGCAGGTGGAATACATCCTTGATGTTATTAGACCTCAGATACAATACCACTTCTCCCATGGTATTCTTCACCAATGTCTCATCTTGCACATAGTGATTTGCCAGTGTGACAATGAGGTCTGAGGAGAGAATAGACACCAGATGTGTCACCGTATTCACTAGACAACAGTACACTAATGAAGTGCAGTACTTTGATTGCCCTACCAGATGAGTGCACTTGAAGATGCAATCATTTCAACTAAAATTTCCTATGTCAGTGTCAGTGATCTTGACGTGAAGGTTCCCAACCTTAGATGGTGCATGGTACCCTTTGAATTGGTACTTCATTACTAGTGAATTCTCTTTTTTAAACATCCTGCAAAAAGAAAAATGAATCAATAATGATCACAAGAAGAAAATAATCTACTGATGATGATAAAAAAGTATGAAGAAAATATAAATCCGCAAAGACAAAGGCATGAAAGGCTCAAAAGGCAGTTTCAGGGATTCAGAAAGTCACACTCCGAAAAAATGGGTTAACTCTGAAATGTCAAAATAGTGAAAAGGATATTTTTGGATTGCTTCTTCAAGATTTTACACCTTCAAAGTTTCACAGATGAAAAGATGAATAATATCCCCAAAAGTCTAAAACAACAACATATGGGCATGCTTGACATGGTTCTAAGGTTTCAGTCTTTTGGAGGACAAAAACTTTGTGTATTGTCGAAGTCCAAAACTCCAAAAATACAGAGTTTGAAAAGGCTTTAGTTTTCTCGGGAATAGATTCATGTCAGGTTTTAGCAATTCAGATTGAAAAGAACTTCAGTGACCAAAACACCAAAAGTACGAAAAGGTCACCGTGAACTTAGCAAAATTTGGTGGTTTGGTTCTTGAGATATCAGAGTCTGAAACTTCAAAGAATTTAGGGTCGACAAGGAAAACTAAAAATACCCTATGCATGAGATTGAAAATGAGTTTGAGGAAAGCTCGACCATGAGCTCAATGCAAAGGGGCCCATAGGGAAAATCCTGAAGCCCTGAAGCAACAAACAAACACGCAAAATAAGAAAAACCCTAACTAAACCCTAAAAGAGACTAAAGAACCCTAAAAGACTAAAAAAGAAAAAAGGAAAGAGGGAAAAAAACCCTACCTTGAATAAAACACTCAAAAGATCTGAAGGAGACTAAAATACACAAGGATCAAGAAGCAGGGAAGCACCGAACACAAAAATTCTCCAAAGGAAAGCTCTAAAAATGAGAAGCTCACAAAAGGCATAAGTGACCAAAAAGGTCCTGCTCACTCCTTATATAGGCATTGGGAGCGTGACATTAGTCACACTCTAGTATTTTTTATACTGACATTTCAAAGATTCAAAGTTCTTAGAACTCCGAAAACCTAAAACTCTAAAAGGCCGATCTCCTATTAGGGAAATTATACTTTCGGGGTTTCAGGGTTCTGAAATATCGACAACTCTGAAAGGCCAAAAATGCTAAAGTTTTTTTCCAAGATAGTTCAGAGGAATTGGCCTTTTAGAGTTTTCGCACCCTTAAAAGGCCGAAAGGCCGAAAGTGTGAAAGCCCAAAAGATGACTAACTTCTCAAGGAAAAAACTCCTGACTGGGGAAAAGGAAATAACCAAACTCTAAAAATAAGCTAAAAAGGGGGGGGCCCTTTTTTCCAAGTGGCCAAAAAAGGGGAGCGTTATTGTGGGACCACAACAATATCTTTTTTTCTGATAGTGATACTTTCCACCAATTACTATCCTTTGACTTGTTCACCGATAACTATTTATCTTCAAAATGATAAAGCAATGATATATAATACTAATTAATTTCCATTAGATGTGTCCAGTATGAGTTCCATTATGTATCTATAGTATGTTAACATGTGATCTAAATAGTCTCACAATAGGTAGAGATAATCATTTCATTGTCTCTCTTAAGAGTAATATATCTATGCTACAAATTACCTATCCCCATCATGAAATGCATTCAGATTGTCAACCCAGGGACGTAGACTTGAAATGGGATAGCACAGTTTGTGCACTAAGTTCCTTTAGGAGTCATAACACCTATGTTGCAGGAAAGTAAACACACTTGACTATTGAATGGAATTACTGCAGAAAACTTATGAAATGAATCTAAGCTTGTCTAACAACTCAAAACATTCACTACACCCATCTCTACAAATGTTGCAGGAACAACCACAGTGGCAATGTTGTAGGAGTAAAATAGTAACTCTATTTGAAAACAAGAAAAGTACAGGAAGAAAATCTATTCTTACTTAATCCAATCCACCTCCCAAGTGGGCCCCCTTGGTTGGATTCTGCTAACTACTCAACACAAGGAACAATCCAAAATCACTCTTTCATTAAATCCTTCTTAACTAGTTACATAACAACTGAATAAGTCATGAAGAACAAAATAGAGCAACTTCCACTATACTGAATACATAATTCTATCTTTCTTCCTTTTATACTAAATCAGTCAAAATCCCTTTATATCAAGGATTGAAAACATAACAAAAAAGTCTCATTAAACCTCGCCAAATATGGAGGAGATAAAACAACCACGACATAATACAATTACTATTGACAACAGAATAATAGTTCTGAGGAAATATAGTAAGACCGATTCCCTATATTCTCTGGAACATCAGCTCCTTCAAAGTGTGGCATATCCATTGAAACCGTGTAGGATTCTCCCACCATGGTTGGTCTTCTAACGCTCCTTCTTTAATGAAGATGTGCCACTCTTCATACCGCTCTATGTTTACTTGAAAGGTTAGTAACATTCGGTACACATATGCAAGTCAACATTTTCAACTCCTACTTAAATGTTAGAACAAAGCTTGAAATAATTATATGAATTACTACATTATATTCATAATAGTTAGCAAAACATATCACTCAAGCTACCCATAGATTTTGTGGCTTTAGTTGTACTTGGCATAGGTTCACATAAGTATAAGTCATAAAATGTCTTGGAAATGTTTGTCCGAGTATCAACAAAATATAAAGATCATAACAAAATTGAGGCAATAATTGGACTCATCATCTGCCCCCTACTAATAGAATGCTTGTCCTCAAGCATTTTATTTCCTGACTATGGTCCTAAAATCACCAATGGTCATCTTTCCCTTCTTTCCACTTTTGAAAGTGTAGTAGAACCCCCTTGTGCATTCCAAGTAATTTTCTTGATGCTCCTCAACCAATTGATCCAATCTAGTAGCACTGATGTCGTATAGGGGCCAAAAGAGTATAGGTGGCTAGAAGGATAAAGGCATCCATAATTCCCTTCTGGGTTGTCATCCCAACTTCATGTAATTAGTCACTCTGTGGACAACTGCTTCATAATTAATTGGGCTATGTGGTTCTGCTTTTCTGAAAGCTTCTGGCAATCTGTTCCACCTACTTCTAACTCCTGAAAGATCTCTTTGGGCTGTAAAATTGGGCAATGTTTGATAATCTTTGTAAACTTTATCTCTCAATCCAAATACTTTCTCCCTAATTTATGTCTTTGGTCTCCCATAATTTAAATTGGGCCAATCCCTCAAAAGAACATCAGGCTTATGTAACTCAACCCTTAATGGAAAAGGCTTAGATTTCTCCAGATCCCTGAAGTGTTTAGTTGTCTATCATAGTTTGTCTCATTATGCATCCATGACATCAAGGCCCTTAAATGAATGTCCCCTATATAGAGTAGAGGATTCCACTCTATTTCATGTGGGCTAATAAAATTTTGCAAATAAAGCTCACATAACGGATTTTGTTGTCATGATGGCAGAGTCTGATACAAACCATAAAATTCTTGGGCCGACTTGAGTGTACAATCAATGTCCTTAATTGTCATCATAAGTTGGAACAAAATACATTTCTCCTTTAAGAAAATAGCATATACCCTAGGTGGTGGTCTACAAGCTATCACCTGGTCAACTAGTTTTAAGGCCTTGTCCATTTTCTCTTTTTGTTTCCTTAGCTTTTCTTTGAGAGATTCAATTTCCTCATCCTTCTCAAACATCTCCCTTTGCATTTGATTTCTTTCCTGCTTCCACCATGTTTTCTAAAAGATAAAATGGTTGTATAGATGAAAGAGGATAGACTGAATTGTTGATGATGGTAACTCTTGCATTTGAGCCTTCTTTTTCTTCTCCTTAGCAATCTACTGGAAGAAGTCAGTGAACCATGTTGATTGGTAAGGTATAATGGATACATTAGAATATACAGGATGTTATGGAGGAGTAGATTGAACATTCATAGGAATGCTCTCTTGCATTACTTTAGGGTTTGTCTCAGGCATTCCTTGATCATTCTATGGCATGCTACTGCTAAGTTTTTGCTCATTAGGAGGCTCCTCCATATGATGGGGTTCTGCCTGTGTAGGGGAGTCATCAGGAATATATTCAATAGAGGGCTCTTTAGCAGGTTTTGATGCTATAACATTTGGGTGTTGAGGAGAAGGTGGAGACACCTATCCTCTCATGCAAGGGCTTCTACGCACGGTTGCCTCTTCAACCACTACAATTTTAGGTTGGTAAGACCTTTCTAGTTTATGTGCTATAGGAGTAGATGCTACAAGAGTAGTTACTGTAGGACTCGACCATTTTCTTTTATTTATTTGAATTGTAGGGTTTGAAATTTCTCCTTCTAAGTTAGGGATTTCTTTTCTAACTTTCTTCTTTCCTTTTCTTGAGGAAGCAGTGGGTACATTACTCTCTAGAGTAGGTTCAGGAGGTTGGTTTTCTAGGGGTAATTATGGTTCTTTTTCTTTCATAGCTACTTCTTTAGTAGGGCCAGAAGATTCTATTGTATCTTCTAGAGGTTGGGCCATAGGATTTACTTGGGGTTGCAAAGTTTTAGATTGGACAAATTCTACCCATGACATGGGGGAAACATCCCTAAGAGATTTTTCAACCAAAAGCTTGATTAGGGCATGGTGACTAATGGAGTTTGCATTTCCCTTTTGAGTTTCCTCAGCACTAATACTTAGCATATTATAAAGAAAATTGAGAATATTTGTATGCACCCTAAAATGGTCGCCTAGACTTTGGGCCCCATTTATTTGATTTATCAATCCTGAATCATTTTTATCAATAATCAATATTTTCAACATTATCAATCTCTTGATCAAGTCTTAATTTCGATCATATATTGGATTTTTATCCTTGGGCTAACCATTTATCCTAAGTCTTTATTTGATTAAAAGGAATATTTCCTCCCCTTTTGATTAAATAAAAAAAGCCCCCACTTTCCTCTTATCCTAAGTTGCACAAATAAAGTATTATTCATATTTTATAAAAAGGAGAAAAACACTTTTTGTCTCATATGAGGCTCAAAAGTCAACACTTCACTCCCATTGGAGGATACTTGTGCACATGGATTGCTCCTCTTTCAAGCTCCACCGCTGATTAAGTCTTTTTGCCTCTTAATCTCCATGGTCCATTTCACCTCATTTCTTATAAAAGGAGAGCTCTCTCCTCCATTTGCATATCCATGTTTTATGCTAATGTTATGCTGCAGGTTTTAGGTGCATTTGGAGTTTGAAGACATTGAAGACTTGTTGCTTTCATCATTTAGTTGCATATTTGCTTTCATAGTTGCATAATAATGGCATCATAGATTAGATTTCCTTTTATGCAATAGAATAGATCTCACATAGCTTAATTAGGGGCTTGGAATCTATTGTACTTCTTTTCATAGCTTAGTTTGCACTTCATTTGATAGATTAGTCTTGCACATTCATACTAGTTGCATTTGCATTTCATTTTCATTTAGATTCTTGGAGATATTGGAACTCTTGCCCTTGTCTTCACTTGAATCTCTCATTGTATGGTTGACTAGCAAGGTCACTTTCTTGTAGCTCTAGCTGAGAGCAAAACTCATAGTCCTTTGCAACTCCATGCATAAAGAGCTATGAGCCACTTTGTGAGGCCTCATTCTTGAGTAACCTTGCATGTAATGGTTCATAGAAGTGCATATTTTAGTGTGTACATTTCTGGCGCCCACCATGGGGCAGAGTAGATAGCTTTGTCCTTTCATTTGATGTATTTTTCATCATTTTCAGATTAATTTTTAGAAAAATCTGCGTTCTCTGGTTTTCTATCTCAGATTATCACACGAAACTTCTCAGAAATATCGTGCGATATACTTTCTGTCTTGGTGCGATAGTTCACGTGGGAGAAATATCACCCGACGGTATTGACTTCTGTCGCCTGACAACGGGTGAAGTATCACTTGGCATTGAGCGAAATATCGCGCAACTGAGAAGTATCGCCCGACTATAGGAAACTGTATCGTGCGATACTGTTAAAGTCTGAGAAGTATCGCCTGATCTGGCAGAGACTTGAGTTTTCAGTTTTCTTGTCCGAATTTGATTATTTTAGCTTGCTGTTTTGTTTTGCTTTGTTTAGATAGGCCTAACCTGCATTTTTTAGCTTGAATCCATCAGATTATTGCACATTTACATTTGGATTTTGATTTTGCTAACATTGTGGGTCTAACAAGTTGTGTTTGTAGGTGCTCTCCTTTGCTTGAAAATTGCTAAAAATGCATGTCAAAGAGGGCTACTAACAGTTTTTGCAGGGCTGCCCAAGCATAAAACCAAAATTTTTTTTTTATTTCTTGCTTGTTATTTATTTTCCTTTCATTTGTGGCATTTACTAATTTTATTAGGAATCTTAATACCTTGTGAAAGGGATCTTGAGGTGGTAGGAGAAGTATGCTCTTCACCTTTAGGTGAATCAGAAAATCTTGACCCATCTTAAGGTTTTGGAAGCAAGGGGGTAATTGATCTCTTTGCTTAGCGTGTTTGGGAGAGATTCTTGAGATAGGGGAGTATGCTCTTCACCCTTGTGGTGAATCAAAAACCTTGAACCTCAAGATTTGATCCATTTTTGTCTAGTTTAGGAATCCTTTAGCAGGCCTGCTCTTGAGCAATCAAGAGGAACGACTCAAGTGGGGACAACCTTGTCATCATTCTCCTTGGTGGCAAGTGATTCCAACTCACTATAATCTCAAGGCTATCAAGGACACCAAAAACCTTGATAGACATAACACTTGTCTTCGTTTGATGTGAGTAGCTCATGGGATTGCGACCATGAGGAAAACATTGAACAAGAATGCTTAAGGTACTCTTGAGGCCGCAAGGTCCTAGTCCTTTATGAGGAGCAAGAGGGGTGTTGTGAACGGAAATCCTTATTAAGAGCCATTAGATAGAAGCCACCCTCTTTTAGCCGCTTATCTTCTTAGTGCAAGGATTGATCCAAGTGGTTTACCCGGATCACCTTAAGATACTCACCATATGTGTCCCTTTGGTTGTGTCATTTGACATTTCCATGACAAAGCCAACATCTCTTGTGGGTAACCACTTGGTGTGGGGCGAGGGGGTATCAAGTTGTGGGCTAAGTTGGTAAGTATTGAGCCTTGACTTTCTAGGATAGATTTACTTGAAGTGTTTTCGATTGTGTGATACCAGTGCAAACGTTCTTACATACAAACAATCGGTAGTATTCATAGGGTGCTTTTTTTTTTCAATTTTGATATCACAAGTGTTTGTCTTGGCAAGGTTGCTTTTGCCCTTGTTTCAAGTGTTTGAGACCATGTTTTGATCCCTTGTTGTTTGCAAACTTATCGAAATTCTGCTGATGCCATGACTGAAATTGAAAACATCAACCCTCAGACTGGAAATTTTGACCAAACAGACCAAAAAATGCAAATTTCACACAATTCTGGTCAAGAGCTAAATAATTTTGCAACTGTATCACGCCCTGTAAGGCGAAGTATCACGCGATACTTCACGCATGCTAGAAATATCGCCCCCTTCGAAGAGAAATATCGTGTGATAGTTCGCCCCTGATGGACTATCACCCGGCCTGCCTGGAGTATATCACCCGCAAGTATTAAGAAGTATCGCCTGGATTAGGGTGAAGTATCGCACGGGTATAGGTTTATCGCCCCAGTAGCCTGGAGTATATCGCCTGGTTTATTTTTGCCGTGCTTAAATTTTGATTAGTTTTAGTTGCTATCAATTAGGCTAGGTCTTAGAGAAGGCTTCTCACCTTAACGTTTGAGATCTGTCTTGACTCCAAATTTCTAGTTTTTAGTCCTTCGGGATAGCATCATTTGATTTACAAAGTCACTTTGGAATAATTGTCAAGTTAGAAAGCCATTCTTGGTGCCAAGGTTCATCTTTAAAATTGTTAGCTATATTCTGGGAAAATTTTAGTTCTCTTATTGTCTAAATCGCTTCTATTTTCATCTCAATTTCAATATCTTTTGGTCTAGTCCAACCTCCTGATTCAAAAGTGCAAGGGTAGTCACCCTTTGATTTGAAGCACCTCTTTGACAGTGTTGGTAAAGCCCTCCTTTTCTTTTCATTTTTCTTTGGACAATAGAGGACTTCGATTATCCTAGTTTGGTGTTGACACTTTGAAAGGTCACCTTATCATTGAGAATATCTCTCTTTCATGTCAGTTACGACAAGGTACCAAGTTAATCAAGGGAAGCGACCCCCTGTTGCCTTTAGCCAGTTACCACCTGTCAAGACTCGTCGACAACCTAAGGGAAAAGGACCCTTTTTTGACCAATCTCCTAAGAGTGAATCCAAGGTTTGTTTTAATCCGGGAGCTAACCCTAGTGAAGTGAGCACCTCTTTCATACCACTTTCATCAAGTATGGACATGAGTTACACTTTCACCCGACAACAAAGAGAAGCCATGAATCAAACTCTCGAGGATATCTTTCAACGACACAGAAGAGAGTATGGTGGTTCTTCTCATGCCAGTCCACCCGGGTCACCTCCTAACAATGCGAGGTATTTTGATGCTCATCAACGAGCCGAAAGATAGCATAAGCAAGCTCACTCAGATTCAGGGTCACAACACGAAGACCAAAACAACGAATCTAGTGATCACCATATCAACGCAGCTAATGCAATAAGGCATTCAAGACAAACCTCCCCACTTAAAGACACTTCTCGATATGCAAATACAAGATTGAGAAGCATTGAGAGAGAGAAGCAAGCCTACTTAGATGAACAGGCTGCTAAAAAGGAAAAATTCTGACAACTAGAGGAAGAAGAACGTGCATTGTTGGATATACAGAAAAGAGTCACCCAAGAAGAAGAAGATAGACTCTATGCACAATAACTCCAAAGTCAATTTAACGGGAGGGGAGCCAATAGTGGGATCAACTCGCCCCCATCTACCCCTTCCCCTAGCCCTCGAAGAAGATCAAAGACACCCTCACGATCCCCAAGTCCTAGAGGAAGAAGGACTTCAAGATATGACCATCATAGGAGACAGTCGTCTCATAGACATTCAAAGCAACCCTCCCAATGAGCACATCATGGCTCACAACATGGAGGCAGTTATGCTAAATATGATCATATGGACTTCATGACTATGCAACAAGAACCATCCTTTCAAGCCTATGTGGAGCAATACGTGGAACAAAACAAAGACCAATTCTTGGAAAGTCTTATCAACAAAGGCGCTAAAGTTCCATATAATTTTGATGTTCACCAAAAGATCAAGAAACAGAATCTTTCAACTGATGAGGTGATCTTACAAATGCAAAAGGATATAGACAGAATGAAGACTCCCAAGAGCACATTTCATTTGGACTCCATATGTCCTAACCCCATTGACAAAAGTGTGGTGATGGTAGAATTTCCTAAGAAAGTTGAATTCCCAACATACGACAAATATGATGGCACTGGTGACCCCCACGACCATGTTTGATAATTCTACATAATGAGCTTTTCCTTTCACCATGAAGACTCCTACTTGCTGAGATTATTCCCAAGGAGTTTAAAAGGTCAAGCCATGGAGTGGTTTGCCAACCTTTCCCCTCCAGTAAAGACATTTAAAGAACTTGCCCAAAGATTTTTTCAACATTTCGCTTACAATTTATCTAGGTCGATCACCATGCTTGATTTGTGTAAACTTAAACAAAATCAAGGGGAATCTTTTGTCACCTTTTTACAACGATGGAGGCGATTGTGTTCGAAATACCCAAGGACAATCCCTGAAGAAGAGAGAATTGATATCATCGTGAACAATCTAATACCAAAACTCAAATATGAAGTCAAGAAAATCCCATTTAATTCTTTTGATACTATGGTAGAGGTGGCATGTCGCATTGAGGATGTCCTAAAAGAATAAGGAATCTTGGCTAAACCAACGAATAACAACAATAGCCAAAATAACAATACTAATGGTAACAAGGACAAAAAGAACTCCTATTGGAACAAAAACAAGCAAGTGGTCAATGACGGAGTTGTTGATTCATCTCAGGTCAAAAATGAAGGAGTTCTTAACCTCTCTCATGCAGTTCAAGCTATGAAGTTGCAAACATCGTCAACGCAACAAGACAAACCTAAGTATCAAAAGAAATCTAAAATGAAGAAAAGACAATTTACTAAATTGGGAGAATCCTATGCAGATGTTTTTAAGACATTAGTTGCTCATAATTTGTTGCACCCATAGGATCCTACAAAACATCAAATACCAGATCCTTTACCTCATTGGTGGGATGCTAAGGCTTTCTGCGTTTTCCATAATGGGATTGGACACGACATAGAAAATTGTTTTAAACTCAAGCATCTTGCCCAAGACCTTATTGAGAAAGGACAATTACAAGTGGATGGGTTAACTACTAATGCAGACCATAAAGCCTTTAAAGAGCCCTTGCCTAAATATGAAAAAGGAGAGAATTCTAGCAGTAAGAATGGCAAGGCGGCTATTAACTATACATACACACATGCTAATAATGTGATTAACATGCTTGAAGTGGCTGACGATAACATCAACATGGTGAGAAAGAAAGATCCGTATGGACATAATGTGGACTCAACTCCTATGACTAATGAAAGACCCGCTATGGTGATAAGAGGTCCTCACTCACAAGGAATGCCCCAGTCCCTCAATGCTGTCACTAGGGGTCAGGCCCAAACACCCATTATCATCAAAGGTCCTAGCACTAGCAAGTCTAAATAGCCCGTGTCCAAAGGTGCTCCTCCCAAATCTGTCATTGGTCCTGATTCCAATTATAATCTCATTGACCAGCTACAATGTACACCCGCTCAGATATCCATTTTTGAGCTTTTAGAATTATCTCCTAAGCACAAGCGCGTCCTCGAGGATGCTTTGCGAGCAGCCAATGTCCCTAATAACTTAGATATTGACCAATTCCAGAACATGGTCAACCATTTGGCTAGCCCTCATTTCCTCACCTTCTCAGAAGAAGATGACAAATCCATTAGTCACCCACATAATTTGGCCTTACACATCGAGGTCATGATTCATAAAACTCGTGTTAGGCGTGTACTGATAGATGGGGGTGCGGGGCTCAATATTTGTACCCTGAGTCTGCTGCTAGCTCTAGGGTATTCTGAGAACGTCATTGACACAAAGAAAAAAATCACAATCAAAGCATATGACAAGGCAGAAAGAAGTTCCAAGGGATTGGCTATTTTGCCTATTCGCATTGGTCCCGTAGAAAAAGATATATTATTCCAAATTGTTGACGTTGGACCTCTAGCCTACAACATTTTGCTAGGTAGGCCATGGATTCATGAAATGCAGGCAGTCCCATCGACATATCACCAGTGTGTTAAGTTTCCCCATAACGGTGTAGAAATTTGCATCCCTGGAGACAGTGCTCTATCAGTTAATAACATTTCTGTGGGATTACATGTACCTTTGAATAGAGAAGCTGACAATCCTAGCAGTTCACTTGAACAATGCAAGTAGAAATTCAAGACCATGGACCTTGGGATGGGAGATTATAAGATTGATTCTTTTACAAAAATGCCAATCTCTCCTAGGTCTTATGGGAGACCCTCCCCAAATGTGAAGCCCTCGTCATCAGCAATGACATTATTTGGGAAATTTGTTGAGTCTTCGGTCCCCATCCAAGAAGAGAAAGAGGAAGTTGCTGTAAGGGACTAGATATATCACGAGGAGAAATACAAACATAATGAGAATTTTGCTCCTTCACCTGAAACTTATGGAAAGGGTATACACTGGTTAAAAATATGGGATATCCAGGATTTGGTCCCCTTAGTCATAGGCTAGACGCTAAAGCTGAGCCTCTTGATCATGCTCTTTTTGGACGAAAGAGTAAGTCCACGGTCGGCTTAGGTTTTGAGAATAAGAAGAAGAAAGGTATCCTTGTCCCAGCTGTGACGGACAGCGACAGTGATGCAGATTATACACCTGATCTTTCCAACCAACAAGATGTGTCTGATGATTGGGTGCCCTCAACGAATCTCCTTTGGGGAGATTCCACAGATTTGATGCTTAATAGTCCTACTATCCCAGCTATGATGGATAGTGATTGTGTGACTTCTAGATCGACAAAGGAAAGTGTTACTGTCCTAGCTGCGACGGATAGTACCAATACTAGCACTAGAGAGGGGGAAACCCTTCCTAACCTTGAGGCTTCTACATCACAAGGCCTAAATGATGACTCAGAGACAGACTCCCATGAATATGAATGGGATTCGCTTTCAGACGCAACAATTGATCTAGACGTGGATATTATCCATGCCTATAGTACCCAACCTGATGTGACTGACGATCCTAGTGTCAGACTAGAGGATTGCCCTCCTCAAATCGCCTTAGTAGATGACACTTCGTTTGATAGGATGAGCCCCAATTCAGGTATCTTAGGAGAAGACTTGATGAACTCTGATTATATGGTCACCAGAGATGACACCTTTCGCATTAACAACATCGAACCTACCATTGACTTACCCCTTGTTCACTTTGACCTGATTGACTGGTCTCAACGCCACCAAGAGTCCACATTCCTCACATTTCACAACGATTACGAAATTGCTTGCTATCTGAATGCTCTCGAACCCGTGGCTTCTTCCACCAGTGAACCAACAACCAGCATGACAGAGCTTGATATTAAGTACCTTAGTCTCAAAACAAAAGAGAAAAAGAAAAATAGGTCTGATGGTGAAAACCACTTTGTGGCGGTATCAGAACCAAAAATAGTAAAAAGAAATGACGCATCCAAAGGTGAAAACCTCTTTGAGACACCTAAGGATGGGGTACTTAATAACTTTTCGAGTTATTTCTAGGATAGATCATCAATATTGATTGAACCAACAAAGCCGGTCAATTTAAACACAGAAGAAAATCCTCAGATAGTCCATCTTGCTCAGTCTTTATCAGATGAAGAGACCAAGGCATATGTACAGTTTTTACAGAAAAAGAAAATTAATTTTGCATGGACCTACTCAGACATGCCAGGGCTTGACACGAATCTCATAATGCATCACTTATCTATAGCTCCAGGAGTCAAGCCAGTAAAACAGAGATTAAGAAAAATGCATCCACATATAGCTCTACTTGTCAAAGGAGAATTAGAAAAACTTTTGAGAGCTGGATTTATTAGAGCCATCGATTATGCAGAATGGATCTCAAACATAGTACCGGTCTCCAAACATGATGGGTCCATTCGTGTCTGCACAGATTTTAGAGACCTAAACAAAGCCTGCCCAAAGGATGATTTTCCACTTCCAAACATTGACATGATAGTGGACATGACGGCGGGCTATGACATATATTCCCTAATGGATGGTTTCTCGTGGTATAATCAAATCAAAATAGCTCCTGAAGACCAAGAGAAAATAGCATTCACATGTGCATGGGGAACCTACTGCTGGAACGTCATGCCATTTGGGTTAAAGAATGTAGGAGCAACCTACCAAAGAGCTATGACGACTATCTTTCATGATATGATGCACAAAAATATGGAAGATTATGTGGATGGTACCCTGGCAAAATCAAGACAAAGGGACACACACCTCAATGATCTGGAAGTAATCCTAGATCGTATGGAACAATTTCAACTCAGATTGAATCCAAAGAAGTGCGCATTTGGCATCACCTCAGGCAAACTTTTAGGATTCATAATATCAGCAAAAGGTATCGAGGTTGACCCCGAAAAGGTCCAAGCAATCCTAGATATGCCACCTCCTCGAAATATCAGCCAAATGAGAAGTCTTCAGGGACATCTTCAATCAATTAGGAGGTTTATTTCTTAGCTTGCAGATAGAGCGCAACCCTTCAACAAGACATTGCATAAAGGTGCTTCTTGTGTTTGGAACGAGGATTGTCAAAAGAGCCTAGATCAGATCAAACAATACTTGGCTAATCCTCCAATCTTAATGCCTCCTATTCCAGGGAAACCATTGATCTTATATATTTCAGCTACAGACACTTCCCTGGGGGCATTATTGGCTCAAACAGATGATACTGGGAAAGAACGAGCCATCTACTATATCAGTCATACTCTAGTCTCTTATGAGATCAATTACAATAATATTGAGAAGTCTTGTCTCGCGGTGGTGTTTGCTTCTCAAAAGTTGCGCCACTACATGCTTGCTCATACCATACATTTGGTTGCCAAAATTGATCCCCTTAAATATTTGCTTAGTAAGGCTGCCCTGACGGGTAGACTTGCTAAATGGATGATGGTCCTCACTGAATTTGACATAGAGTACATTGAAAGAAAGGCAATAAAAGGGCAAGCTATTGCTGACCAATTAGCTGATTTTCCAATCCAGGGTAGTATGCCAGTCCAAGTGGAATTCCCAGATGAACACATCTTATATACCACTACTCGCACTTGGACAATGTTCTTTGATGGCTCCCGCATGCAAAATGGATCAGGTGCTGGAGTGTTATTTGTTTCTCCACATGGGTACAACATTCTGAAGTCTTACAAACTATTATTCCCATGTACCAATAATATTGCAGAATATGAAGCCTTAACTAATGGCTTGAGAATGGCTATAGAATGGAATATCATAGAATTACATGTCTTTGGGGATTCTCAGTTAATCATCAACCAAGTCAATGAAGAGTATCAAACCAAGGATGACAAATTGATACCCTATAAAAAGATGGTTGATTCTTTGAGACGCTATTTCACCTTTGTGACGTTTCAACAAATCCCTAGGACAGAAAACAAAGCTGCAGACGCCATGGCCACATTAGCTTCACTTCTTCAGTTGGAGAGACATGAATCCAGATTTGAATTCCTGGCGGAAGAGCTACACCATCCCATCTTTGACTCATCTGAAAGCCGTGTCATTTGTGCCATTATCACACATGAGTCTTCCCGATATGGTGCTATCTATTCATATCTTTGTGATGGCATCATCCCTGACACATTCACCCGCTCCGAATGTCGAAACCTCATCCGTAACACCTCTCGCCACACCCTCATCTTTGGTGATTTATATAGGAGGGGTTTAGATGGGACGCTCCTTAGGTGCTTGGAAAAGGAGGAATCCAACCAAGCGTTAGCTAACATCCACGAGGGCATTTGTGGTGGACATTCTAATGGTCTTGCCATGGCCCGAAGGTTGCTTAGGGCGGGATATTATTGGCCCACAATGCAGATGGATGCAGTCACCTTTGCTAAGTCATGTGAAAAATGTCAGAAACACGGCAACCTGATTCATGCTCCAGGTAGGGAGCTGATTCCTTCTGTTTCTCATTGGCCATTTCAGCGCTGGGCCTTTGATCTGGTTGGGCAGATTCATCCCAACTCATGGGCCTATAGTCTAAGTATAATGCGATAGTGCTCATGTGCAGATGCGATACTCAGAGTCTGACTCTATGACCAACACACACGCACTTAAACAATCAACTCGATGATGATATGATGACTTTATTTTTCTTTGTGTGCTGTCTATGAGGATTTCTTTTGATGAGTGGTCTCTCCCTGAGAAGTTTTCGATGATGCATCGCTAGAAGACTGAGGGAATAAGACCATGTTTTCTTTCTTTATCTGCTTGTGGGTATATTTTGTTGATCCCAACTATCATGAGCATTTATGCTGGTCCTACTTGACACTATGGATTGACAAGGTATTATCCTTGACTTTTTGCGAGTGCATGCTTCTAGTTATCCTGACTTTCATATGTCTTGATACAAGCATAATCTTGCCATATCAAACTTAGGTGATCTCATTGCGTTAGTCATCTAGACCTACATGTCTTTGATGCCTAGGTGGGATTCCCACATTTCTATCTGATAAAGATCATATTCATATCCACATAGTTATGCTAGTGCGCATTGTATGATCTTACGATGCTACCAATAACGCTCAATGATGATAATTAGATGTCTATAAGCATTGTGACCTTGCAAGTCAACCACTTTCATAATAGCTTGCATTTTTAGGGTCATGTTAGATTAGTTTTGCATTTTGCATATGGAAAGAGCTCTCCCTTTCATCCTACGTGGACCTGTCAGTCAACTGCGCTCACCTTCTCTCCTTCTCGATCATGACTTTCGCTCCTTATCTTTTTCATCTCGAACCTGTTCCTGTTCATCACAAGGGGTTAATGACATCACCATATCTATATCAAAACTATCATTTTCAAAAAAACATAAGTTTATATCATACATATGAGAATTAAACATACATCTATGAGAGAGAACATACATAAGCACATACATAAGCATTTTGAGCAAAATGACAAGACAATATACATAAACTGATACATCCATCACAAGTGAGACAAATACACATGATACATCGAACATCCAGTAATCTCATAAATCAATATACAATGTCATGATATACAATATGAGATCCCAAAATCTGGATCAATAGTCTCAAAATATGTCCAAACATCTAAGATCTAACCCTAAGACTCGCTACCACCCTCGTGAGGAGCTTGTGGTGGTGGTGGAGGCATAGCTCTCCTATCAAGTGCCACATCTGATACCCCTGCCCGCTGAGAGTATGATGGTGCTCTCTCACCCTCTGGGACGGCCTGTAGATATAACCCGTGATAATAGGTAGCTCTCGCTGACTCTCGTCAGAGCTCTAGTGCCTTGACCTATGCCATCGCCTCACGGCGTGCTATCTCTGCTCTGAGATCAGCTATCTGCTGATCCCGCTCTGCCCTCAGATCCATGAGCTGCTGATCTCTCACGGCTATAGTGGTTCGCAGCTACTGTATCTCTACCTCCTGAACCTGTATCTGGGCTCTCAGGTCCTCTCCCCCCACAGGCTGCTCCTGCTGTACCTCTGCCTGCCGACGAGCTGGTCTCACCTCCTCCTCAGGTGTCGCTGACCACTATCCTCGTGACCATTTCTGGCCACCTGATCTCAACCCCTCTCCTCTCTCCATCCTCCTCCCTCTCCCCCTCCTACCATCTCCTCCATCCTCTCCCTCCTCTCCTCCCTCCCCTCTGTCCCCTCCATCTCCTCCGTCTCCTCCGTCCCCTCCCGACGCTGGCATCTGTGCATCTGGTACTGTAAATCAAGGAAATGGTACCCTCCGCCGCTCTGCTTTGTAGGCTCCATCAGCCCCTGCGTCTGCCACATTTGGAAAATAATCCCAAGGCTCGCTCCTAATAGCTGTTGTCTCCGCGACAGCCTGCTGATAATCCAGCATAGGTAGCCACCCATGCCCCTCCTCATCCCTAGTCCTGGCATATGTAGTAGTCTCTATCGAGACTCGCTGCTACCTCCCAAACTGTCGCCACACCCGAGTGATGCAAAATCTCTCTATGATCTCTGCATATCGACCTACCAGTGGCCGACTGCACAGCATGTAGCTCAACTCATCTGCGGCATCCCCCCAAACCTCAACCTCCCTATACGGCCTCCATGTGAATGAGGCTACCTCATCCAGAATCCATCTGTAATAGGTCACATCCCCAGAATGGGGATGTGATATAAACTCGATGTACCTATAAATGAAGGGGTACCTCCTCTCCCTCGGCTGAACCCTGGGGCGCACCATAACAATGTGCTCCCATGCCCATACCTATGCCAGGATGGCACCACATGCCCATGTCTGACCGTCCCTGTAGACGATCTTGTGCAGCTCATGATACATCTTTGCCAGGATCGCAGGCCCCCATGCCATCTGTCGAGGCCTGCCTACCAAGTCTACCAGTAACCTGCCCCATCCAAGCGGGAATCCCTTCTGACTGCGATCAGTCATCAGGATCTGTGAGATGATAGATGCCACAATGTATGGCACTGGATAATCTCTGCCAAAATCATCAAGCAGTCGCTCCCAGCTGACATGCCTGTCCAGGATAGTCACATCCTGAAACATCTCCTGAATCAATCAACACCCCTTAGTGACATCCTGATCATAGTATACCTGTGACAACACATAAATCATGTTAGTTTTCATCTTTTGGAAACATTACATTTTACATGACTATCTTAAAAACATGATTATACTTACAGGCTCTCCGTGGCATGGAACTCGGAGGATCCTATAGACATCCTCCAGTGTGATGGACGCCTTGCCTGTAGGCAGGTGAAAGGTGTTGTGCTCACTATGCCATCTCTTGGCCAGCGTAGTCAACAACCCATGGTTTGCTCAGATATACGGGTACCTCAACAGATACCAGAATCCCATCGCCCTAAGGTCAGCATTGTCCGGATCATCCAGATCTCGGACACACCGTAATCCTGTCACCTTCGGCACTCTGATGATGAGCACCGGAAAAACCTCCTGCAAGCCAAAACCAAGCCCGTTGTTAGCACATATCATGATGGATATCCAAAAACTCAGTATAAAACATCTTAAAAATGTAACATTGTTTAGACCCATGTCATTTTTGCTCAAAAATGCATTAAAAATCAAAATTTTATGCTGGGCGATATTCCTTTTTGGAGAAGTATCGCGCGATACTTCTCCTTATAGTGGGGCGATAAACTTTATATCGCGCGATACTTCGCCCAGTATCGCGTGATCTTTCGCCCAGTATCGTGCGATACTGGTGTCTAAGGTCGTGCGATACTCTTGGGGCACGTGAAGTATCGTACGATACTTCTCCCCAAAGCGCGCGATACTTCGCCTAGGAAAAATTTTTTGAAATTTAAAATTTGAAAAAATATGCTAAAAAAGTTATTAAATGCTAAAAATGACCAAAAAGCTCGAGTTTTTCGAAAACATACTGGGGCAGGATAGTGTGGTGGCCGGTTGTGCAACCGGGCGCGCTCGAATCGATGCCTGTGGATGGGAACTCCTGCTTGCTGGGCCATTTTCTCTCTCTAAAGCTCTGAAAATTTTCAAATCGCTAAAAGACAAATGATTTTTGAAAATGACATTTTGACCCCTTTTATAGTCTTTTGACTTTTTGACCTCATTTTCAAAACACCTCAGAATTGCGCAAAAATTGCACCCCTAGCTAATTTTGACGTTCTAGATCCATTTTCGGACTCAAAATTGAAATTCGAGGCCATCTTGATAGTCAAAATTGCATTTCAAAATTTTCCCCCCTTCTGCGCAGTTGGCTGATCTTTTGAGGCCTAATCTTTTAATCTTTGTTGGGGCATCGTCATTTCTTCATTTCCATGTCTTCCCAACTTCTAGTCTTTTATTCATATTCATTCCATTCCCTCACTTCTCACGTTTGAATGCATCTTTTCAGTCAGGCTGGGGCATGTTCTATTGCCTAATGGTTAACCTATTTTGATTTGATCAAATCCTTATCAATTTTCTGTCTCTCCTCTACTTGATTTCGATTTCGATTCCAAGGGGGCAGTATTTATGGGATTCTCATCCCTAATTCTCTTGATTTTCCTGATTCAGACATCTTTTGTGAGCTTTTGCTCAAAATTTGAGATTCTTATCTCCCATTTTTAGACATTGATTATTGCCTAGCAGCGACGGTGATAGTTTTGTCTAAAGCTTGATTTGCACCTAGCAGCGACGGTGTTGGTCTAAGATTTTGTTTATGTTTGTCCAGATGTGATCCCGAATCGACCTCATATTTGAGTTGTTTTGTGATCCCAAATCGATCTCACATTGCAACTTCATTCTTTGACTACATGTGTTCTCAAATCAATCACACATTAGTCAAAGAGGGGCAAATGTATGCACCCTAAAATGGTCGCCTAGACTTTGGGCCCCATTTATTTGATTTATCAATCCTGAATCATTTTTATCAATAATCAATACTTTCAACATTATCAATCTCTTGATCAAGTCTTAATTTCGATCATATATTGGATTTTTATCCTTGGGCTAACCATTTATCCTAAGTCTTTATTTGATTAAAAAGAATATTTCCTCCCTTTTTGATTAAATAAAAAAAGCCCCCACTTTCCTCTTATCCTAAGTTGCACAAATAAAGTATTATTCATATTTTATAAAAAGGAGAAAAGCACTTTTTGTCTCATATGAGGCTCAAAAGTCAACACTTCACTCCCATTGGAGGATACTTGTGCACATGGATTGCTCCTCTTTCAAGCTCCACCGCTGATTAAGTCTTTTTGCCTCTTAATCTCCATGGTCCATTTCACCTCATTTCTTATAAAAGGAGAGCTCTCTCCTCCATTTGCATATCCATGTTTTATGCTAATGTTATGCTGCAGGTTTTAGGTGCATTTGGAGTTTGAAGACATTGAAGACTTGTTGCTTTCATCATTTAGTTGCATATTTGCTTTCATAGTTGCATAATAATGGCATCATAGATTAGATTTTCTTTTATGCAATAGAATAGATCTCACATAGCTTAATTAGGGGCTTGGAATCTATTGTACTTCTTTTCATAGCTTAGTTTGCACTTCATTTGATAGATTAGTCTTGCACATTCATACTAGTTGCATTTGCATTTCATTTTCATTTAGATTCTTGGAGATATTGGCACTCTTGCCTTTGTCTTCACTTGAATCTCTCATTGTATGGTTGACTAGCAAGGTCACTTTCTTGTAGCTCTAGCTGAGAGCAAAACTCATAGTCCCTTGCAACTCCATGCATAGAGAGCTATGAGCCACTTTGTGAGGCCTCATTCTTGAGTAACCTTGCATGTAATGGTTCATAGAAGTGCATATTTTAGTGTGTACAATATTAACCTGAAGATTATGCTTGATATAGCTAAGCAGTTTAAAATGATAAGCATGCAGGTTTTAAAATATTCCTTCACAAGTTAATTACCTGATGATGTGCATAGCCAATTCTAGAAATGGATGTGGAAGGGACAATCTGTTGCACCCCTGCTTAGTAATTTCAAGTGGAGGATCACCCGACCTAGAGAACTGAGCTCGAGATGACCTAGCATCATGCTCATTTGGATAATGTTCTCCCACAATTGGTAACCCTGTAACTTCCACAATTCTCTCTTCAATAGAAACAACTATCAATCCCCATACAGTTGTTTGTCCTTCTTCAAATGTACCCATGAATTTTGCAGCAACCTCCTCATTAAACTCTGTCAACTGAAGAAAATAGCCAATTCAACCGCACGCATTGAACCTGCGGACTACCTCAACAACTGCTAGAAAAATACCATGAACGACTGGTTCATATCTCTGTAATTGTCTACCCATCTTAATAATTCCCAATCTCTAATTTTTCAGCTTTCCAACCCATTGCTAAGCTTTCAGTTTCTCTGCAAATTCCCTCTTTTGAAATGTAATTACAATTCTTGAAAATACCAATATTTTTGCTTGCATTACCTTTGTGTTACTTGACATGAACTATAATAATGGAATTAATTTTAGAGGACATCAATACCTTAAGTGCAAGTTACCTCAAAAATTAATTATGATCCTTTTGAAGTCATGTCAAGTTCAAGAAATCAGAATTTGAAAGTAGGGGAAATATGTGAAGGATTAAAAGAATTAATGGAACATAGCCTAAGTACAACACTGATGTGATAGGGGTATGACAAGGGTAGTTTAGGAATTACACTTGGAAGTTATTACACTTCCCCTTCCCCCTAAGAAAGTTGAACAAGTGTCCTCACTTGTTAAATTTAGCACGAGGTTGGGAAACTGGCTTAATGCATATATTATACATTTAATGGTAGTACTAGATATAATTAATTAAACCTGTGCGCTAAAAGTAAGTAGTTAGAAAGTTGTACCTGGTAATTAGTTACCGTACATGAATGTGAGCTGATGAGAATGTCAATTCTAGTGACCGCATAAGATTGCTAACATGGCATTTTATTGAAAGCATTTCAAAATAGAAATTGTGGGTGACATGGAATTTGAGTGGATGGTAGAAATAGGAATGAGATGAGTTGGTGAGAAGAAAATAGAAAAGTGAATGAAGAAGTATACCTCATTAAATGAAGTTTTATTATGAGTGCTAGCAAACATATGTCATCGTGATGCTGCAGGAGGAAGGCTTTCACTTTCTGCTGCAGGAACTATTTCAAGAATTCTTCTTTGGTTTGAGGCTTGTGATACATGCGCAAATGGTGTCCATTGAATAGCAGCTTAAATTGTACTGGATCAAGTGTGGTTAGCTGAACTGCTTCATTATCAAAGACATATTGAATTTCATAGGGTCTGAGCCATTTGGTTTATAGCTTTCCTGGGTTCTCCTTGAATTTGGAATCATATAATAAAGCCCAATCTCCTACTTGAAATTGCTTGTTCTTGATATGTGAATCATGCCATCTTTTCCTTTGGTTCTAGATTAGCTATGTACTTTCTAATGCTGACTTGCACATTTCATCCAATGAGTTCAAATAGAGGAGATGTTCTATTTGTGCTGCAGGAATATTGATGTTTAGGTCAAGTGTTGTGTGCAATGTTTTGTGTTCAAATTCTATGGGAAACATTATTGCTTTTCCATACACCAATTCAAATGGTGTAAACCCTATTGTTGTCTTCCATGTGGTACAGTAAGCCCATACTATATCTGTTAATCAACTGCTCCAATCCTTATGATGCAACTGTACTATCTTTGTTAATATGGCCTCTATTTCTCTGTTTGTCACCTCTAACTGTCTATTTGCTTGTGGATGATAAGGACTAGACTTCTTATTCCTTATGCTATACTCCTTCATTAGCTCTATGATCAAGTTTTATGTGAACTATGCTCCTTGGTCTGTTACAAGCTCTCTGGGGATTCTATAACTGGTAAAAAATTATTCATACAAGAATTTTGCTACTTTTTCATCCCTTGCATTCTGCATAGCTTTCACTTTGACCCATTTTGTTAGGTAATCTGTACAAACCAAGATGTAGGATTTTCCATTTGATGGAGGATCAATTGGTTTGATGAAGTCCATACCCCACTTATCAAAGGGTGTCATTACTACTTGTGGATTAAGTGGCATCTCATCTCATTTTGTTGGATGACCCATCCTCTGACATTTATCACATTTTTTTGTATAACTGGTTGAATCTTTGTGTAATTGAGGCCAATAATATCTTGTTGTTAAGATTTTTAGGGTTGTTTGCTTTGCTGCAAAGTGACCTCCACAAGGATCATTGTGACAAGCATGGAGTATATCATATACTTCATCTTCTCTCACACTTCTTCTCATAATCTGATCTAGACCAGTGTAAAATAGATTGTTATCTATCCATGAAAACTAAAAGCTTTTCTCTACAAGATTTTTCTTCTCTTTCTGAGAAAAATGTGTGGGCATCTTATTTTCTGCAAGATAATTGTCTATGTCTACATACCATGGGTTTTTAATTTCTATATGGAACAAGTGTTCATCTGGAAATGTATCTTCAACCTAAGTAGTGTCTTCATCAGCATTTTGTAGTCTAGACAAGTAGTCAACAACTACATTGGCCTTCCCTGGCTTATCAATAATTGTTATATCAAATTCCTACAATAGTAAGAGCCATCTTGCCAATCTTCTTGTTATAGTAGGTTTCTTCATCAGATATTTTATTGCTGAGTGATTAGTGTGAACAAAAATGGGATAGCCTATGACATAGTGTCAAAATTTGTTCAATGCATAAACTACAGCTAGGAGTTCCTTTTTAGTAACTATGTAGTTCAATTCAGGGCCATGGAGGCTTTTACTGATATAGTAAATTGCATTCTCAAGGTTAGTAGGCTTTTGTCCTAGCATAACACCTATGGCATAATCTAATGCATCTGTATGGATGTGGAATGGAATGGACCAATCTAGTCCTTTTAGGATTGGTGCAATTTTTAGGAGGTTCTTTAGCTGTAAGAAGGACTCATCACATGCTTGTGTCCACTTAAATTCAGCTTCTTTGGTAAGCAATGTGTACAGAGGACTAGCAATTTGACTAAAATTTTGAATAAAGTGTCTATAGTATCTAGGATATCCTAGAAAAGATCTCACATCTTTTTGTTTAGTAGGAGTAGGTAGTGTAAGTATTACCTCAACTTTAGTTGGGTCCGCTTGAATTCCTGCTACTAAAATGAAATGCCCAAGTACCACTCCTTCCTGCATCATCATAAAGCATTTCTCACTATTAAGGGATAGATTATGCTCCATAAAATGGATTAGTACCTTTTCAAGATTCTTCAAAGCCTCATAAAATATCACTCCAAATGTTGTAAAGTCATCCATATATATCTCCATACAATCATGTGATATGTTAGCAAAAATACTATTTACAACTCTTTGAAATGTTGCTAGAGCATTACACAACCCAAAAGGTAGAATTGGATATGCATATGTCCCCCATGGACATGTGAACATAGTCTTCTCCTGATCCTCTGGAGTAATAGTTATCTGATTGTATCCACTATATCCATCAAGAAAGGAAAAATACTTCTTACTAGCCAAAGTATCAAGTACTTGGTCAATGAATGGTAATGGGAAGTGATCTTTCTTGGTAGCTTTATTTAACTCCCTGTAATCCACACAGATTCTCCATTTACCCCCCTTTTTGGGTACTATAACCAAAGGTGATACCCATTTACTATCAGATATAGGATATATAAAGCCAACATCTAGTAGCTTTTCCAATTCAGTTTTGACTATCTCCCTTAATGCTGGGTTAATCCTTCTTTGAGGTTGATGAAGGGGTAGGCTTCCTTCATTGATATATATCCTATGAGTACATAGTGTAGGTCTTAATCCCTTCATTTCCCCATAGTCCCATGCAAAATATTTCTCATGTGTTTGCAATAGTTTGGCTAGTTTCTCCATTTGTTGTGAAGGCAACTTATTATTCACATGGAGATTATGACCTTTAGAAATCTCAACAATAGTTGTAAGGTCAAGCATGGATACTTCAGGGATAGGACTTGTGTTTACTTCACTAGGTAGCAACTGGTGGATCTAATATTGGGTTTTGAAGGTAATACACAATTCTTAAAATTATCTTCATATGTGCTTAACTCTAACACAGAACTCTCAGATACATCTTTGATTACAACATAGTCATTATTAAGAATGTTCCGAATGACTTCATCTTCCTCTTGCAGCTTTAGAAATGATTGCCTATGTAACATCATGATCTGAACCATATAATTCAATTCTTCTTCCCCATCTCCTAAGTTTTGTTGGAAATATTCAAGACTATCTAGGTTACTGAGAGGGGAGGGGTGAATCAGTAACTTCAAAACTTTTAATAGATTCAGATCATAATAATATTAGATTGATAATCTGACTGCATGCAAGAGTAACAGAAAGAATAAAATATTCATAACACTTAGAACATAGAGATTTGGTGACCCAGAAACCTTCCAAGTAGAAAGTAAAACTGGGGTGGGGATGATACCCACAAAACTTTAATACTGCAGTATAAAGTTTGCCGGTTAAGGCTTACAATGATCACTTCTGATGATCTACCCTATTAGGAGCAATAAGGACTACTAGGTCCACCTTGTTAGAGGTTTTACAAACATACAATGAAGTATGCACTTGGTTAAGAGATTTTTACAAAGACTATTAAGTCTACCTGGTTAAAGGATTTCAAGCTGATTCACCTGTTAGGATGAAATAGTAGATCTCTTACTTGCAACTGTACTTGCTAATTGAGATTCTCTGATGTACTAATCACCTTTTGTGATGGATAGATCTTTGCTACTTCTTATATTGCTATAGCCCTTTGTAATTTGCTTATCTCTGCCTTTCTCTCTTTTTCATACTTCTCTATATCTTCCTTTTTGGATATGACATAAAACATTGTTTATATATCAATCTAAGTCAATTCCAAAACAATTACAAAGTTGGCTCTTAAACAAGTAAACACAAATATTACTGAGTCAGCCCAAATATAGTTACACGGTTACTGCAAACTAACTCGGTGACTTTCTGATACTCGGCATCCACTGCATTACTCGGCATCGTCATGCACTCGGTAGAAGTGGAAGCTCAGTCCATACTAACCACTCGGTCATAGTTTTGAACTCGGTAAATACTGGAGACTCGGTAGATAAAGTGTTACTTGGTAGAAACTAAATTTCTTGTTTAACCATGCAGCACTCGGTAAACACTGTGAAACTTTTCGAGCTCGGTATGCACTGATCTACTTGGTAAGCTCTATTCTGCTCGGTAAGCTCTACTCGGTAAGCTCTACTCTACTCGGTAAGCTTTGTTCTACTCGGTATGTACTGTTATGCTCAATATGCACTGTTCTGAATAAGTGTTGTCACTAATGACAATCATGCTTAATGCCAACAAAGTTTGGCCATATAGGTGTACTCAAATTTGGCTGCGATTGAGCTAGAGGATACAATGCTAGTTTCTTAGTGGCTTGCCCATCTAAAATTATCATGTTTCCTAATCTACAACTTATGTTTGCATCAGATGTTGCTAACGATGGACGTCCTAAAATAATAGGGTAACCAGCAAGGTTGACTTTTGGTGAAAGGATCATGAAATCAATAGGGTACTCCCAAGAATCTAAGGCAACTATTATGTCTTCTATCATTCCATCAGGAGTAACAGTAGAGCTATCTACTAATTGCAATATTGTTGGAGTAGCTCTCAACCCTTCAATACTTAGTTTATTCATAGTATCCTTAGTCATTACATTAATGGCAACACCTAAGTCTATTAATGCATTTTTGATAGACTAGCCATGAATGATGATATTCACAACTAGACTCCCTGGATCTGAATATTTTAGTATTACCAATTTTCCTAGCATGATGTCAGCCAATTATCCTATAGCATGAACTATTGTGGGATCCTTTTTCTTTCTCCTAGGATTTTTAAGACAAGCTTCTTTTATTACTTTTCCATAAACTGGAACATCTTTTATTGCTTGAAACAGGGGAATCTAGACATGCATGTTCTTAAGATGGTCAATGATATCAAATGGTTGGTCTTCTTTTGGTATGGGCTTGTCCATGGTGAGCCTTTTTTGAAAAGGTGGTTTAACTGATGTATGAGCATTAGCTGAGTTGGAAATAATTTTTGATGCAATAGTATTTGGAAAATTATTTTATGGAATCAGTACTGCTACTGTAGGAAGGTCTGGCACTTCAGTGATAAGGGTTGGTTCAGGTGCTGTCAAGGTAGTACCCGATCTTAAGTGTATATCAACTATATCAAGTGCATAGGTAGGGTACTACTGAGCATTAGTAGCATACATTTTCTACTGTGGCTATTGACTATTGGGATTCAATTAAGGTTGAGTAGGTAATTGCGTCTACTTTTGAGGACCTACATTTGGAGGTGGTGGCATTATTGCAAGCATATTTGTTGGAGGTGGTAGAGGTAGATATCTAGGATTTGGATTAGGCCAATGCTGAGGTCCTCTCCACTGGTTAGTGGGCTGCCAATTTCCTTGTGGTTGTTGCCATTGGTTTGGAAATTGTGACCATTGGGGTTGTTGTGGAGGATACCATTGATTATGTTGATTATTTGGCTAAGCATTATTCCAAGTGGGTTAATTATACTGTGGAGGACTTTGGACATTCCAGTTTTTCCATTGACTATTATAGGGACTTGAAATTTGTAATGGATCTTGAGGCATACCTTATCTTGTGGCCCATTGCTGATGTTGAGCAACAAAGAATACTTTCTCATCCTCTTCATCTATCTTCAAGTATTCAGTTGGAAGATGCTGATTCTCCAGGTTTGTGACCAATTTTCACTGACAATCCTTATTTTGTTTGCAGCAATGAGGACAGTATTCAACTAGTTATGCCTCTACATTTGCATGCTTCTTCATAGCGGTCATCATGCCTAGGTGTGTAGCAACATCATTGATGATGTCTTTCTTGAAGTCTGACAATAGGTTTGAAATCTCCATCTTTGAAATCCCAGAGCCACTTTCTTTAGTCAACATTAAGCAAAATCCCCTTCCTTTCTTGACTACTGCTCTAGAATAGTTCATAAAAATCTTCTAAAGGTCATCCTAGGAGGACTAAGATATATCACCTCCAGCCATGAGGTCCAGAGCTTCAAGATAGTTTTCATTCACTCCTCTTAGAAAAATCAGCTTATGTGAGTCCTCCTGCAATGCATGTTGCGAGTTCTTTTGTAAATTAAATAAGAAGCATGATATGTAGTCCTCTAATGTCTCATCTTCCCTTTGTGACATATGGAAAATGTCATCTCCTTTTGAATCACTTCCCTTGTAGTATTCCTTATACTTTCTTAGAAAAAAATCTCTCATTCCATCCCAATTAGCTATTGCATTCACTCCTAAGACCATGAACCATCTGAGGGCTGACTCCTTCACTATTGTTGGGAACAACTTAATCTTATGACTATCAGTATTATAGTCAAAATTTTGACACAGTATGTCAAACTCAAACAAAAAGGTGTCAGGATCCTCCGTAACAAGGCCATAGAACTTTGGAAGTGTTGAAGTAGGTATGTTCTTGAGGTTAGGATTGTTAATAAGACTTGGAATTGGAAATGGAAATGTAGGAGCTACCATTACTGGAGGTGTTGGATATTGAAATTGTGGCTGGAAATTATTATTGACTAGAGGGCTTTGAGCAACAGGTGGTCCTAGATTGGGATTATTATGGAAACTGGCTAATATTTTTGCAAAAGGATGGAAGTCAAATGTTTCTTGGGTTTCTTCTTCTGTTGAACATGATGCAACAAACTCGGGACTAGCGTCAAGAAATGGTAATTCAAGCTCTTCAAACTCTTTTTTAAGTTTAATAGGTTCTTTTGGAAGAAATTTGCCATGAACATCTCATCTTCTTTGATGCATGCAAGTAAGTTGATGACTTGTGAAGCAAGCTCACAACTTCTTGGTATTGACTAAAAATAGGAAACTAATCTAAAAAATAAATGACTCGTTAAGGTTCCCAGTTTGACACCATCCCTAGCAACGATGCCAAAAATAAACAGTCTCACAATAGGTAGAGATAATCATGCCATTGTCTCTCTTAAGGGTAATATATCTATGCTATAGATTACCTATCCCCATCATGAAATGTATTTAGATTGTCAACCCAGGGACATAGACTTGAAATGGGACAGCACATTTTGTGCACTAAGTTCCTTTAGGAGTCATAACACCTATGCTGCAGCAAAGTAAACATGTAGTACCCCACCCCTAGTCTGATTTTATAAATGATAAGATTACTTTAGGATGATAGATTACATGTTAGGAAATCATTGAGGCGTATGATTTTAATGACCCCATACTTGCATGTGTATGGTTGATGTGTTTGTTTTATATTTTTGTTTGATGTACATGATGTGGTTGAGGGACGGAGTCATAGTTACTTGCTTGCGAGATCCACACAATCAACCGATACCCACCATTGTCTGTTATATATTTCATATGTATGTACATGGAAGTTTTGTATGCAGGTTTGCAGGTACCAGGCATCGACCTCCCTAAATTGTTAGGATGAGTGTGCCCTATCACAATATCTCAAATGGTAAGAGAGGGGAGATAACATGGATCCAAAACCCTAACCTAAGCCTATTTGTCCCAGGATTGGACAAGTACTAGTTTGACTACCCTACTCAAATTCATCTAGTTGGCATGAATTCATGGATCCCGCTCTTGAGTGTGAGCTTGGTCTTAGTTTGCTTGATTTTATTGTGCTTGATTCGGTTGATTTATGTTTATATAGGTTGATTTTATATTATTATTAATGTTAGGATCATAGTTGAATTTAATGATTAATTATGCTTCTATGTTTTATTGAGAAAATTAATCTAAAGTCAATTATTTGATTAATTGGAATTAATTGATTATTTAAATTGAAATTAGATTTAATCATGCTTAAGTGTATTATTAAATAATTAAATATTTGATTGCATATTTTGGGATGCTTTAAATATTTAATTTGTTTAATATGAATTTCAATTATTAACATGTGCTTAATTGAAAGTGATTTGAATTATGTTTGCATATTTTATTAAATAATTAAATAGTTGAATTGCATGACTTTAGGATGCATTAAGTATTTAATTTATTTAATAATAAATTTTAATTATAACATGTGCATAATTGAAAAGGGATTTGTTTTCAAAAAGTGAACTAGTTTTCAAAAGTCAAAGTTGAGTTGTGCAAAATAAAGATATTTTAATTAATTAATTAGGATTTACTTTCAATTTCGGAGTTGGAGTTTGATTAGGAGTTAACTGTTGAGTCATCTCTGGGATTTTCATGAAAGGGGGAATTGAATCCCTAATAGGGGGAATTGCATTCATTTGGAGAGGAGATAGGTTTTGGAGAAGATTTTTGGGGGAGAGCTTGTGTGCTTTAAATTTTGGAGATTTGTGGATTGTTGTGGTTGCTTGTTGGTTCAGCTTTTTTGTGCATCTAGATCGGGTGCCTATTTTCTACATAGTTTTCAGATCTGCAACTTGAATCAATCTTCTGGGCAATTCTAGGTTTCAGATCTTCAAAGGGTTTTCTTTTTAGTTTCTAGCATTGGATCTGAGGTAGGATCTGGAAATCTTACTCTGTGCTTTTTGTTTGTTGTTTGATGAATTTCTATGTCTGAATAGTTTCTTGATTGTTTCCTTAGATCTGTATGTATTTTCTTTGTTATGGGGATTAGAGAAACCCTTAGATCTGTCATTTTAGGATTTTATTAAATTTTAGCATTGTACCATTATGCTGGCAAAATTTTGTTAAAAGATTGTCTATAGTTTTCCTATAAAATGATAAATTAATCCTATCATATAGTTAGACTATAGATTTTGTAGAAAAATGAATCTCCTTGAGAAAGAAAAATAATTTGAGTAAAAAACCTAATTTGGGTACAAAAATCAATTCTGGGAAAAAATATAATTTATCCCCTGTAAAAAAAAACAATCAAATAAAATGCACTAGTCAAAAGTTTAATTTGAGGCATGATTCTAGTGTATATTTTTTATAAAATATATGTCCTTAAAAAGGAATATATTCTTTTACATTGGAATCTGAAATTAGGATTGTTAAAAAAAAATTATATTATGTTTAAAATATATACATACCCTTTTCTGGCTTTTGATAATTTTGGAATTAATTAGAAAATATATATTTGTGTAAAAAGGAAGCATTGTGTTTTTATTGTAAAAAAGAAAAAAGAAAAACAAGAAAAACAAGATATAAAATTTATTTATTTGTTAAACCCTTTATCGGGTCGCGTGCAGCCCCTTTAAGGGACTGTCACATGAGCACCGAGGGGTGCCGTGAGTAGCCCCCAAGGGGACTGTCATCGCAGGCCTGAGCACTGTCGTGCGCAGTCCTTAGGGGACTGTACGACAGTACCTTGGTACTCACCGGCGGCAATGTGGGGGTGGGTGTCGTATGCCCCCCCCATAAAGTTATTTTTATTTTTAAAAATTTTTAGTTAATTTTTATTTTATATTAAAATGTTATTAATTAAATTCATATATATTAATTTAGTTAATTCATTTTTTATTTATTAACTTGATTAAATTTAATGTTATTTTTAATTTAAGTTATTTTTAATTTATGTTATTTATAATTTAAGTTATTTATAATTTATGTAATTTATAAAGCTTGTAATTTATAATTTAATTTAGTGTATTTATAAATTATTTTAGATTACTTTAGTTTTTATAGTTAAGTTGTTATTTAATTAATCTAAACTTTTTATTTATTTATTACATTGCTTAAAGGAGTTAATTAATACTAATTGTAGGAAATTGGTATTTAGTTAAAACACTTGTGATTTAATATGATAATCTTAATCGCATACTTAGGCAAATCGTTATCATGGAAAGAAAAATTGATATACTTTATCTCATCATTGGAAACTTATGATCAAATGTTGGGAATTGAAATGTGTCTACTAAAATTGGACTTTTATCGTATCGAATCCATAGGACAATATTAGGGGATATTCTCTATTTATGATATTATTGTAATCATTATATTCCAGATTTTCCTAGTGGGTTTCACTGTGTATATGCTCAGATTCAATTATGATGTTTATGAAAATTAAATACTTATAGTTCAATTTCAGATCTCTATGATGTGAGTGTTGTTTTCTTCATTCCTAGTGTGTCTTCTTTTTCTTATTGTGTTTCGGGCACTAGATGACCTAGGGGAAAAATAGAGGTCGGGTATGTGTTAGTTGTGCATGTTTTCTGCATTATGTTTTGATGTGTGTGTACTATCTAATCATCACCTGACTTGATCATATGGGCTCATGTTGCTTTATATTTTATTTATGGTACCTTTCTAATCATATCAGTTTCTTGTGTGTGAAACTGGATCTTGGATTACCTGGTTGTTTACTTGTTTGATCTTTATGAGATTTGTGAGCCTAGGAGAGGTTAAATAGGTGCATCTTAGGGGAGTGGCTTACAATAGGGGTCTAGGGCTCAAAAGGGTCTAGTACTAGGGTAACCTATCGTAAGTACATTTTAACAAGTGATAACCTAATAATAAACATTGGGGAATAACATTAAATACAAGATTGATATTCTAGTTCTGGATGGTTGTGTTGAGGATCCGAGGTCCAAAGTGGCCAGTCCAGGGTAACTCAACTTGATAGACAATTGAGGGTCCAGGGTCAAGAGACTAGTTCTAGGGTAACTCAAGTAGTCATCCATGTGATGACACTCCCATAGTATGTAGCCTAAGCCTCCTCCATAGTTATTCTTCATGTTTCAAATGCCTCTGGATTAGTGGGTCTTACCTTGCACTATTTTTGTATACCTTGAGTAGAGAGCTTTCAGGATCCTTTCCTTAGCTTGATCCATTTGATGGTTGTTATCTGAGTGGGATCTATTGTTATCTCCTTAGCATAGTGGGAGTGAACCATTTAGGTTCACAAGGTCGAGTGGTAGTGATTCTTTTACCATTTGAGATTTCAACGTTCATGTACCAGTGCTGGATGATCCTTGTGGTAGTTGTTTCTTCTTGATCTTCATCATTGGAGATGTGATCTTCTTCTTCTCCTTCTTCATTGTGATCATGTATCTATGTATCAGTTGTTCAGAGATAACATGTGTACCTCTTTTTGGTTAATGTATTATATACCCTGCAACATGTGCATTAGATGTAGATTTATGGATACCTTATGGTACCAATTGTATTTATGTTATCTTATTTGATATATTCTTTTATCTTTCTTTGTTATGAGAGTTTTGTAATTGTACCTAATCTATATTAATTAATTAATGTTAAAGTAATCTTTGTAAAGGAACCCTCGAGAGTTATAACTGGTGTTGGTTGTTTGTATTAGTGTGAGTAAATGGTAATTGCTTCTACATTAATATATATCTTGTATGTTAAAGTTTTAAAAAAAAAATTATTCTACAAACTTAGATGCATGTTTAGGTTAAGTTCTCCTAGGTTCCCTAGTCGGGCATTATAAAACACAGTTGACTATTGAATGGAATTACTGTAGAAAACTTATGAAATGAATCTAAGCCTGTCTAACAACTCAAAACATTTACTATACCCATCTCTGCAAATGCTGCAGGAACAACCACAATGGCAATGTTGCAGGAGTAAAATAGTAACTCTATTTGAAAATAGGAAAAGTACAGGAAGAAAATCTATTCTTACTTAATCTAATCCACCTCCCAAGTGGGCCCCCTTGGTTGGATTCTGCTAACTACTCAACACAAGAAATAATCCAAAATCACTCTTTCATTAAATCTTTCTTAACTAGTTACATAACAACTAAATAACTCATAAAGAACAAAACAGAGCAACTTCCACTATACTGAATACATAATTCTATCTTTCTTCCTTTTCTACTAAATCAGTCAAAATCCCTTTATATCAAGGATTGACGCTTATTGAAAACATAATAGAAAAGTCTCATTAAACCTCACCAAATATGGAGGAGATAAAACAACCATGACATAATACAATTACTGCTGACAACAAAATAACAGTTCTAAGGAAATATATCAAGACTGGTTCCCTATATTATCTGGAATAGTAGCTCCTTCAAAGCACATCATATCCATCAGAATCATGTTGGATTCTCCCACCATGGTTGGTCTTCTATCACTCCTTTAATGTAGATGCACCACTCTTCATATCGCTCTGTGTTTACCTGAAATGTTAGTAACATTCGGTACACATATGCAAGTCAACATTTTCAACTCCTACTTAAATGTTAGAACATGGCTTGAAATAATTATATGAAGTACTACATTATATTTATAATAGTCAACAAAACATATCACTCAAGATACCCATAGATTTTGTGGCTTTAGTTGTACTTGGCATAGGTTCACATAAGTATAAGTCATAAAATGTCTTGGAAATGTTTGTTAGAGTATCAACAAAATATAAAGATCATAACAAAATTGAGGCAATAATTGGACTCATCATGATCCATCCTATCTTTACTTATAAAGGGACAAATAAATTTGACAATTTCTTATCAGTCCCTAAGAAAAAAATTACATGCTTAGTTTGATGATGAATCCTCTTTCCCTAGGGTTAGAGGGATTTCTTCTTGATTTTTGACTCTCTCCTTCTTGATCCACCTTTTCTTCATATTATTTCTCACTTGTTTTGGATTAATTACCACTTTTCTCTTGTTATCATCATTAATGTCTTGTCAGTATCTATAATTTTGTGTGATATGCCCATGCTTGCGATAGTTGAAACATACCATACCAATTGATCTCTATGGTTCATAATTTCCTCTTGGATTTATCAATTTGTAGTTCATCGCCATATGTCTAAAGTTTCCACAAATACTACACATTACTGAAATATTTCCTTCTATCCTCAATATGCTTATTGGTTTAGCTGGTAATTTTGTAGAGGTAAAACTCTTGATCTACAGTGTTCAATTTTATGTTTGTACCGATTTCATGTGTAATAATAGTTTAAGAAACTTCCTTGAGATGATATGATGTTAGACCTTGATCTGCATTCTCTTGCCTGATGTCCAAACTTATTGGAACTACAACGATGTCCATTAAAAGGTGTACTTCTTGGAATGTTGACTAGTTTTCTTCTACAGATATTTGATGTGTGACCAAGCTTTCCACAATTGTAACAAGTAGGTTTTGTATGTTTCTTTCCTTGTATTTTGATAGGCTCCTTCATATTTTGTGATTGATTTTCTTCTACTGCTTTTGATGATTCACCGATTTCAAATTTTCTATTACCAATATATCCTAGACCGATTGTGTTTCAAGATCTTCTTTGATTTTTCAATTGTTCATCAATTATTTTCATGCTTTGATCAAACTTAGTTCGTCTATCATTAACCTCTTTTTCAACTTTCAGATTGGTTTTCAAAGTTTCAACTTCTTTTCTCATATTTTTCTTCTCAGCAATTATTTATTTATTTTCTTCATTTGTGTCATTCATTTGTTCACCCAGTGTATTATTTTCATTTTGTAGTCTCTCAATGACATCATCTCTATCTTTGATCATTCTTTCCATGTTTCTCTTATCAGCTTCAAGGCTTACCTTGGCTTGCTTAGCAGTCTTTATTCTTTCAAGTATTTAAGTCATTCTTATTTCTTGACTTTCAAGTTCCTTTTGTGCTTCATTCAAGTTTCCTTCCGGATCTATGTTCTTTTCCAATAGATCAGCAACTGATACGTCAGCTTCTTCATAATTTATACTCTTTTTTGATAGTTCTTCAAGGCTTTCTAGACTTATCTGCAAGCATTCTATGAGTTCTTTTCTTTTTGCAAATAATGTTCTTAACTTCTTTAGATTTTCATTTTGTGCAAGTGCTTCCTCTATGGATTCTTCCAATTGTCTTTCTTTCTTATACCTTTCCATATTCCTAGATCTACTCTTAAGTTGTTAAACTCCCTCTGAGAGAACTAAGCTCTAATACCAATTGTAGATTGGAAAGATTAGGTACTGAGGAGGGGGTGAATTAGCACTAACATATTTGTATCAATTCAAACTTTTAATCTTAAGTATATAATTTCATTCCCTATTTATGGATAGTCTTTTCTATATTACTGATATGTTGTAATTGAAATGACATAAAGTAAATAACAATAACTTATTAAGTGATTCACACACCCATAAAAAAATATTTTGGGTGTCGCAGAAACTCTTGGTTAGAGAGAAAAACTACGATGGGGTTGTGATGAAGGGTGCTCCCCTTAATACCACAAATATGTAATAAAAACAAAGAAACAACAACAACAATTTGCAAGAATAGAAAATGAGTTTCTTATTATCTCCATAAGTGTGGAATTACAAATTTTAGAATTACAATATGCAAAGCCACATGGACATTTTCCTTACAATATTATGTAGGAGAAATCCTCAAATCATTACCCCCAACTACCCTAGAAAACACTACAGGCCTTCCTTATATAGGCAATTTTCCACCACCCGAGAAGGTTCCAGAAATTTAGCCCTTAAGGCTAACTACCCCTAGAATTATTTTATTTTTTATAATTATTACATTAGGGTTGGCTCAAAATAATTACAAATTATGTTTTTAGGTAGCCCAACTTCCAGAGGCCATAACTTTTTAACCATAGCTATGTTTTTCTATTATAACCACTTTTGGGAAATGGCAGGACCTGACCTACAATGCCTGACTATGGAAGCTCCAATCAGTTAAGGTTCAATCGCAATCCGGAGCCTCTACGGACTTCAAAATTGAGCTCAAACATTTTTTTTACCAAAAAACCTCATTAACTTCACTGATACAAATGATATAGCAATGAAACTCAACTGGTAGGCTGACATGACTAAGATCAACCTCTACCTATTAAATCAGAACATTCCGAGCTCATATAACCAACTTACTAAAAATAGTAAGTTTCCATAATAGTAGCTCTGCACAAGATATCCCTTATTGAAAAGAAACCAAAATATTTTTGGGTGATGCAAGATTGCCTTTACACCCAGGATGCTCCTACATTAGATGCTCGTGGTAATTTGAGAAGTGACCCTAGCACGTCTCAAGTGTGTAGAGGAAAACTAAGACGGTTAACTATTAGGAATAGTCCCAAGAGATAATCAAGAGGGGGGGCTGAATCACTTATCTACAAGTTTCAATTCTTTATCGAATTAAGTATACTTAAACATAAAGCATAAACACAATGAAAGAACACTTGAACACAACACCAATATTTTGGTTACGGGGAAACCCTAATAGGTAAAAACCCTGGTGGGAATTGACACCCACTAATAATCTACACTAGTGTTTTGTGATCTTTTTTAGAAGATCCTTAACCCTGTTAGGAGTTTCTTTACAATATATTTAGTATAGTGACCTGGTCAAGGGTCGGACCCTATTAGGAGTCTTTTACAATTAACCCTATTAGGGGTGAGGACGCACTATCTGAGAGCACACTACTCAAAGGGGTGAAGGCTACAACCTTCTAAATAATAGATACACACTATATCTGGATCTTGGTGAAATACACTTTGACTTGCTATCTAGATCAATTCCAATGTATAACATAAACTCTTCACTTGGTCACATAGACCTTATGTTGATGGCTCAACACTTCGCACACTATGCTCTGCTCTTCACAATCAACTGTGACCCATACTTAGCAATCACAAATGACTGCCTATAAATATCTTTCCTCCAAATGATATAATCAAGTCAGCCTATTAGAACCATCTTGAAATCATATTAAAGAAACCATAACATACTCCAATAATAATTCTTTCAGCTCTACTAAGCACACAACACAATCTGGGACCTATCCAATATTAATAAATGTAGATGCACGCTACACACTGTCAGCTCTACCAAAGTAACTAAAACTTCCTTCTCAAGATGAATTACATCATGTGCTCTTAACCAAACATTATTAACACTTCTCCAATTGGTAATCCAAGGGTGCATACTGAAATGATAGGTGCAACTCATGAGCCAATACAATCTTTGTCAGCTCTTCTAAATAAATATAGGAAACTACTACTAGTGAATAGTGACTGCATAATCTTCACTTCTACTAATCATCAAACTCTATGTCCATGATTGTAACACCACTAACATGTATTCATCACATATCCAAAGGTGCAAGGCTCCATGATGGATGTGCGGACAATTACTCACTAAACATTGCTTGTAACTCTGTCAAGAACACTACTGACACAAGTTGTTGCATAACTGTATGTTCTAGCAATTAAACTTTACGTCCATGATATCATGCTGATAATATGTCCATTCTACATATACTCAAATCTTACTACATAAGTCTTCAACGCATGCTACTTACCATATGTTATCATCAATGACAAACATATAGTCAGCACTGGCTTGCTGGCAAATCTCCAACAATCTCCCCCTTTAGCATTGATGGAAACATATGGAATGAAAAACACCACCAACCCAAAAGAGAAATTATTTTATAACATTCTCCATTTCCTTATCAAAACTCCCCCAAGGATGAGTCCTTCATCTGCTGTAGTATTCTTCAATATTCTCCATTTCATCAACTGAACTACTTCCATAACTGAATACTACTCCCCCTTAGTATATTACTCATTTGCTTCTATTTTTCATGACTCTATATATTACTCTCCCTTTGACATCAATGGAAAAGGGAACCATTCTTTTTAAGCATCGGTACTACTCCTGAAGTAGAGTAGTCAACCATCCATCAATCCCTGAGGACTGATGCTCTGTCTTCCTTCTTCTAAGTAGAACTAGGGAAGGGAATTACTCCCAGCTTCTCCCTGAGATACTCAAAAGTATCCTTTGGCAAGGGCTTTGTGAATATGTCTACTAACTGATCTTTAGTACTCACATAGTCCAAATTGACTTCTTTCTCTACCACTTTCTCTCTTAGGAAGTGATACTTGATCTCAATGTGTTTTGTCTTTGCATGCATCATAGGGTTCTTTGACATATTGATAGTGCTAGTGTTATCACAATGAATAACAATAGGATAATCAATCTGAATACCAAAGTCCTTTATCATTTTCTTGATCCAAAAAATTTAGAAAAATTCAGGGCTACTGCAACATACTCCACTTCTGTCTGAGAGATACAATTTTGCTTCTTGCTTGTCCAAGTGACAAGTCTATTACCAAGAAACACTGCTCCTCCTGATGTACTCTTTCTATCATCAACACATCCTGCCCAATCTGCTTCAGTATATACATGAAGCTCAACATTTTCTAAATTAGGATACCATAATCTATAGTTCCTTGCAAGTATCTAAATTTTTTTTTTACTGCCATAAAGTGACTTTGTTTAGGCTCTATTGCAAATCTTCCAACTATGCCAACTGCATTGGAAATATCTAGTCTAGTTTGAGTAAGATAAAAAGGTTTTCCAATCATATACTTGTACAATGTTATATCTACTACTAGTGAATCATCTTCTTTTGTAAGCTTACATCCTATTATTATAGGTGTACCCACTAGCTTGCAATCATCCATCTTGAATTTCTTTAATATCTCTTTCACATATTTTGATTGATTAATGAAGATACCTTTTTCTATCTGGTACACATTTAATCCCAAGAAGTATTTAATAGGTCCAATCATGCTCATCTCAAACTCACTCTGCATCTCATTAGCAAATTCAGCACTAAGTTTGTCATTACCTCCAAAGATAATGTCATCAAAAAATATAGCTACAAGTAGTAGTCCTTCAGATGTCTCTCTTATGAATAGATTACAATCTGCTGCTCCTTTCTTGAATCCAATTTTAGTTAGATATCCATCAAGTCTCTCATAACATTCTCTAGGGGATTGCTTAAGTCCAAACAGAGGGCTCTCTTCAATCTGCATACCATATCAAGTCTGTCTGATAGGGTGAATCCTTATGGCTGCTCAATGTATACTTCTTCTTTTAGCACTCCATTCAAGAATGCTGACTTGACATCCATCTGATAGGCTTTGAATTTTTTGACTATTGCATAAGCTAGAAACAACTTAATAGCTTCTAATCTTCTCATAGGTGCAAATGTGTCTAAATAATCAATTCCTTCTCTTTGCACATAACCCTTACATACTAACCTTTCTTTGTTCCTTACTACTATGCCATCTTCATTCATCTTGTTTCTAAATATCCACTTTGTTCCAATCACATTCTTATCACTAGGTCTTGGGACCAGTTCCCAAGTATCATTCTTGATAATCTGATCTAGTTGTTCTTTCATAGAATCATGCCAATTTGAATCATTACATGCATCTTGAACACTTAGAGGTTCAATCTGAGATAGTAAACATACCACCTCATTGCTTGCTGAATTATTTGCTTGTGATCTTGATGTGACTTTTCCACCTTGATCTCCAATGATGTCATTCTTGTAATGGTATCTAGATGTAAACTTTGGAACTTTGGGTGATACTACCTCATCTTCCTTCTAAGTTTCTTCTTCACTTGTTTCAAGGTCATTGAACAATACATTAATAATGTCAAACATCTCTTCAACAATTGTCTCACTAGTGGAGGGTTTGGGTTATTCTTCAATCATAGGTGAGTAATCATGATATCTTTCTTGAACCATAAAATTTTCACCAATCTTAACATAAGCACTTTCAATAATTTTCTTCAATCTCAAGTTAAAACATCTATAAGATTTACTTTTAGTAGAGTAACCAAGAAAAATACCTTCAGCACTTCTTGCATCAAACTTGTCTATTGCTTCATCCATCTTGATGTAGCACTTTCTTCCAAAGATTCTAAAGTATTTTACTATGGGAACATTACCAAACCATAGCTCATAAGGTGTCTTGTCTATGCCAGGCCTTAATTGTGTTCTATTGATGGTATAGACTATTGTATTGACCACATCTCTCCAATAGGTGTGTGCAACTTTTCCTTCAATCATGATGGTGGACATTGTATCAAGGATAATCCTATTCCTTCTCTCTGCAATCCCATTCTATTGAGGGGTTCTAGGTGCACTTAACTTTCTCTTTATGCCATGTTCTTCATAGTACTCATAAAATATGTTAGAGGTGAATTCTCCTCCTCTATCCGACCTTAGACATTTTATCTTTAGTCTAGATTCATTCTCAACCTTATCTTTGAATATTTTGAACTTCTCAAATGCTTCTGACTTATTTTTCAAGAACGCAACCCACATCATTCTAGAATAATCATCTACAAACAAAATGAAATACCTTTCTCCATAGTATGATCTTGTTTGAGTCGGTCCACATAGGTCTGTATGAATTAGATCCAACTTGTTCTCTATTGAACTATGCTTGCTCCTAAATGAATTCCTCACATGCTTTCCCATTACACATTCCCTACGTATAGTATCAACTGGCTTTGCTATGCTAGGTAGGTCTCTAACTACTTTTACATTACTTATCTTTACTATGTTATCAAAATTGATATGACATAGTCTTTTATGCCATAGCCAAGTGTCATCTAATTTAGCAACAAAATAAATTGCTTCTGGATTAAGATAAAAAACATTACCTTTAGTCTTTGATCCTGATGCAATTGTTTCTCCTTCTTTGTTGTTAATGATGCACTTGTTTTCATTGAACTCCAACCTATAACCTTTGTCAATCAACTACCCAACACTTAGTAGGTTATGTTTCAAACCATCAACATAAAGAACATCATCAGTGTTATTCTTTCCATCCAAGGTGATGGTTCCCTTACCAATGATAGGTTTGGGAGTGTTATCTCCAAATCTAACTATGCCTCCTTTGTATCTATCCATATGAACAAATATATCTTTGTCTCCTGTCATATGATGTGAATAACCACTGTCAATGATCCAATCTGTCCTGATGTCAGCTTGTGAAATCAATGCTAACTCTTGAGAATTATTTTCATCTTCAAGAGTAATGAATCCAATTTCTTCTTTAGCTAATTCTTCATCTGACACTCCATCTCCAGCATAGTATCATTCCTTTGTATACTTAGGCTTGTAGTTATTGTTGAACTTTTTAACTCTTGTAGGAAACTTAGATGCAAAATGACCAATCTTATTACATGAAAATCATTTGAATGGTAATTGACCTTCATATTTTCCTTTTCCTTTCTTTTCTCTTTTATAAATCATAGCAATGAAATTATCTAGGGATTCTTCATCATCATCATCATCAAAATTGCCAGAGGTGTTCAAGGATTTCTTACCATGGACTGAAGCTTTGAAGGTTGTCTCACTTTTAGGCTATGTCTTCAAACTTGATATCTCAAATGTAGCAATCTTGCTGATTAAGGTCTCTCTTTTGAAATTTTTTGAAAATTATGTAGTCTCATCAAGAATGTTTATCTTGTTTTGATATTCTACTATCAAGGTAGTCATCACCTTATGCATGATGTCTTCTTCTGAGATTTCTCCACCATTGTTTCTGATTCCAGCAACTGCTTCATTGATCCTTTGGTTGTAGGCTCTTATGTTCTCTTTAGGTAGCATCTCCAATGTATTGTACTTTTTCTTCCATGTCTTTTTGCATGCATTCTTTTCTTTTTTATCTCCTTCAAACATGTCTTCTAGGTGCTTCCATATCTTTTAGGTTGTGTCTACTTTCTTTATCTCTGAAAAGTCACTATTAGATAGGGTACTGATAAGGGCTTCTTTTTCTATTGCATTTAGATGGAAAAAATCCTTCTTCTTTTTGGTAGCATCATCCTTTGAGAGATCTGCTAAAGAGGGGATCTCAACTTCCTTGATAGCCACTTCAAAAACTTCAAAATCAATGTAGTACAAATGTGTCATCATCTTGTTCTTCCAATCAAGATAATTCTCTCCATCAAACTTAGGACTATCTTTTCTAAAGAATACCATCTGATCAACCTTAAGATGTTAAACTTTCTCTCCAAGGCACTTGGCTCTGATACCAATTGTTAAGAATAGTCCCAAGAGATAACTAAGAGGGGGGGGGGTGAATCAATTATCTACAAGTTTCAATTCTTTATCCAATTAAGTATACTTAAAAATAAAGCATAAACATAATGAAAGAACACTTGAACACAACACTAATATTTTGGTTACAGGGAAACTGAAATAGGTAAAAACCCCGGTGGGAATTGACACCCAATAATAAACTGCACTAGTGTTTTGTGATCCTTGTTAGAAGATCCTTAACCCTGTTAGGAGTTGCTTTACAATATATTTAGTACAGTGACCTGGTCAAGGGTTGGACCCTTTTAGGAGTCTTTTACAATTAACCCTGTTAGGGGTGAGGATGCACTTTCTGAGAGAACATTGCTCAAAGGGGTGAAGACTACAATATTCTGAATAATAGATACACACTATATCTAGATCTTGGTGAACTTCACTTTGACCTTCTATCTAGATTAGTTCCAATGTATAGCATAACCTCTTCACTTGGTCACATAGACCTTCTGTTGATGGATCAACACTTCACACACTCTGCTCTGCTCTTCACAATCAGCTGTGAACCATACTTAGCAATCACAAATGACTGCCTATAAATATCTTTCCTCCAAATGATATAATCAAGTTGGCCTATTAGAACCATCTTGAAATCATATTAGAGAAACCATAACATAATCCAATAATAATTCTATTGGCTCTACTAAGAACACAACATAATCTGGGACCTGTCCAATATTAATAAATGTAGATGCACGCTACACACTATCAGCTCTACCAAAGTAACTGAAACTTCCTCCTCAAGATGAATTACATCATGTGATCTTAACCAAACATTCTTAATGCTCCTCCAATTTCTAATCCAAGGGCACATATCTAAATGATAGGCACAACTCATGAACCAATACAATCTCTGTCGGCTCTTCTGAATAAACATAGGAAACTGCTACTAGTGAATAGCGACTACATAATCTTCACTTCTACTGATCATCAGACTCTTCATCCATGATTTTAACACCACTAAAATGTCTTCATCACATATCCAAAGGTGCAAGGCTCCATGATGACTATACGAACAATCACTCACAAAACACTGCTGACACAAGTTGCTACATAACTATCTGTTCTAGCAATTAACCTCTACATCCATGATATCCTGTTGATAACATGTCCATTATACATATACTTAAATATTATTACATAATTATTTAACACATGCTACTTACCATATGTTTTCATCAATGACAAACATACAGTCAGCACTGGCTTGCTGGCAAATCTCCAACATTAACCTCCTCCCTTGTCATCTATAATGAATCTTCTATAGGTTGTCCATTCTATTTGACTAGATATTCTTCATATGTCTTGTTCCTTTTCCTTCTACCAACATGACTATCCAGTATATCCTCAATCTCCTTGGTAGCTAAAGTAGTTTCCAGAATACTCCACTATTCTGTTGTGATCTCATCTTCAACACCCCCTTCATGATACTCTATCAGATCTAAAATTTTAAACACTGGTGAAATATTCAACTTGATAGGCAATTCTACCTCATAGGCATTTCCTGAATCATGTGCTTCTTCAGTATCTTACATGGCCCAAACTTTTTCATTTTCAACTTGTTATATGTACCTACCAGAAATAGCTCCTTTCACAAATGAACCATGACTTCATCCCCAACCTAAAATTCCTTATGTCTCCTTTTCTCATCTGCCTTAGCTTTATACTCTGTATTCATCTTGGTAATGTGATTTCTCACCTCCTCATGGATGTTCTTCAAATATTCTACAAAATCCTTAGCTTCAACACTACTTATCTCTCCTTTATCTATCTTCATCAACTCAGAAGCATTTTTGAGACTACTTCCATATACAATATGGAATGGTGATTTACCAGTGCTCCTATTGACAAAATTATTATATGCAAATTCCACCTATGGTAAAATCAAATCCTATCCTTTTGGTTTATCTCCAACCAAACATCTCATTGTATTCTCCAAACTCCTATTCACCACGTTTGTATGTCCATCAGTTTGTGGATGATGTGATGAGATGAACTTCAAATCTATCTTTAATTTCTTCCATAATGTGCACCATAAATATCCAACAAACTTAGTGTCCTGATCTTAAACTATGCTCTTTGGCAAACCATGTAGTCTCACCACTTCTCTGAAAACAATTCTACATCATGAACTCCATCATTAGTCTTCTTGTAGGGAATGAAATGTGTCATCTTTGAAACTCTGTCAACCACCAAAAAAATGGAATCATATCCCCGCTAAGTATTTGGTAAATCAAGAACAAAGTCCATACTAATATCCTCACATGGCTTCTCTAGTATATGTAATGGCTAATACAACCCTGTATTCTACTTTGATCCTTTTTCCATTTGACATACTATCTACAAACTTCTTGACATCTTGTTGCAACTGTGGCCAGTAATAATTCTCACTAACCAAAGCAAGGGTTTTATCTCAACCAAAATGTCCATCCAATCCTCCACTATGTTTCTCCTTGATGAGATTCTCCCTCATAGAGCTTTTTGGAATGCACAACTGACTCCCTCTAAATAGCATACCATCCTGGATGATGAAATCCAACCATGTTCTTTCTAGAGTAATATGTTATGTATAAGCCTTCCAAGCTTCACCAAAATTAGGATCCTCTAGATACAAAATATTGAGTTCCTTGAACCCAACCACCTCAATCTGCATTTATGTTATCAAAATTTATCTCCTACTAAGATCATCTATAACCCTGTTGGACTTTCCACTTATGTGTTTCAAAAAAAATGTGTAACTCTACAAAAACTCAACCCATTTCAAATGTCTTTGATTCAACTTTCCTTGACTATTCAAATATTGCAAAGCTTGCTGTTTAGTATACAAAAAAAACTCCTTAGGAAGAAGATAGTGTCTCCACTTCTTTAATGCTTGAACTATAGCATAAAATTACTGATCATAAACAAAATATTTCCTCTTGGCATCATTTAACTTCTCACTAAAATAAGCAATAGGTTTACCTTCTTGGCTCAAAACAACTCCTATTGCAGTACCACTAGCATCATAGTCTACTTGAAACATCTTACTAAAATCTAGAAGTGCTAAAATAGGTTGTTTTGTAACTTTTTGTTTCAATTGTTTAAAGCTCTTATCTACCTCTATAGTCCACTTAAACTCTTTCGTATCTCCTCTCATTGTTTTAGTCAAGGGTCCACAAACAATGCTAAAACTCCTGATAAAATTTCTATAAAAGCTGGTCAAACCATAAAAATATCTTACCTGAGTAGCACTCCTTGGAGTAGGCCATTTGAGGATAGCCTTCACTTTCTCTGGATCCATTCTTAGACCTTCTACTGAAACTAAAAATCCTAGATACACTAACTCCTTCTTCACAAAACTGCACTTCTTCAAATTAATCAACAATTTCTCTTCTCTTAACTTCTCAAACACCATACGAATATGCATCATATGCTCCTCCAATGTATTACTAAAGATCAAAATATCATCTAGGTAAATAATGACAAACTTACCCATAAATGCTTTCAGAACCTCATTCATGAGCCGCGTGAAAGTGCCTAGTGTAATGGTTATCTGAAAAGGCATGACTAACCACTCATACAACCCTTCCTTTGTCTTGAAATAAGTCTTCCATTCATCTCCTTTTCTAATTTGAATTTGATAATATCCACTCTTCTAGTCTATCTTTGAGAAATACATAGCTCCACTCAAATAGTCCATAATAACATCCATTCATGGCAATGAAAACTTGTACTTGATTGTGATCTTGTTGATAGCCCTAGAATCTATACACATCCTCCATTCCCCATTCTTCTTTGGTGCTAATACTTTTGGTACAACACATGGACTCAAACTCTCTTGAATCAACCCCTTCTGCAATAACTCATGTACTTGTCTATTCAAATCTTCACTTTTTATTGGTGTCATTCTATGTGTTGCCTTATTTGGAAAACTGGCTCTTGGAATCAAGTCCATCTGATGACTGATCTTCCTTATAGGTGGAAATCCATTAGGTACATTATCAGATACAATATCTTGAAACTCATTCAATAAATCTGCAACTTCTACAGGTAGATCTTCTACTTCCTCTTTACCAACTTTTGGAATTAAAGAAAAACACATATGCTCATGCCTCATACCCTCTAGGAATTTTCTTCCATCAACAAAAATTATTCTTTCATTGTCACATACCTTTTCTTATGTGTCCTTCAATGGCTTTAGCTTATGTCACACTCCATCTTTCTTTAGGGAATAGGTATTCGCACAACCATTATGTACAACACATCTGTCAAACATCCATGGCCTACCTAACAACATATGGCATGCATCTATTGGAATGATATCACTTAGCACATAGCTATTAATCAAGCAGAACTATCTTCAGTTTTGACAAACATTGAATCTTCCTATTCGAATGTTACCTCTCTTTTGGCCAAACTATGCAATGTTGCCGAGTTCACCAAGGATGTCAAGAATAAAATAAATGAAATTGATGAGGATTTGAAGATTAGCATATAGAAGCTGCAACTTGAACCAAGTTCAAACTTTGCTCATCATATGAAAATCTCATTCCTATCAAATATGCAGTCAGAACTACTGAAAGAAGACACAAGGATCTGGTCCACACTGCTAGACATTCAGAACACGATCCTTCCCATCATGAATATAATGTATAAGCACATTGAACATTCCAAAACATTAATTCATGATAATCAGTTCTCAATAGTAGATCACATGATTACACTCTCTGCAGAAGTCCAAATTGCAATCCAAACATGCAAGATCCTGCAAGAAAATTGGGACAGAACCCTGGCACTGATAATGAAGGTACATTCTATTTTTCTATCAAATTTTGGATTCTCCCTGTAAAACACTTGTATATAAACCTTTGGCATTATCACAAAAAAGGGGGAGATATGTATAGAAGAAAAAGTTAGCACATTAAAAGGGGGAGATAATTTATAAAGCCCTATGACAAAGACAAATTTTAAAAAATCAAAATAAATCTCAGCATGGTTCATGTATATAAGTTTTGGGCAATAAGAGTTTTTGTCACTAATGCCAAAGGGGGAGATTGTTGGCATTAAGTAGGATTGCCACTAGTGACAACACTTATTTGCATTCTGAGTGCAAACTGAGCAGAACAGTGCAAACTGAGCAGAACAGTGCAAACCGAGCAGAACAGTGCAAACCGAGCAGAACAGTGCAAACCGAGCAGGACAGTGTAAACCGAGTGACATTATGCCTACCGAGTCACAAGTATTTACTGAGTTCGAAACCTACTGAGTGGTTAGTATGAACCGAGCCTTCACTTCTACCAAGTGCATGATGATGCCGAGTAATGCAGTGGACACCGAGTATCAGAAAGTCACCGAGTTAGTTTGCAGGAACCGAGTAACCATACTTGGGCTGACTTAGTAGCACTTATGTTTATTTGTCAAGCCAACTTTGTAATTGTAATTAATTGTTTAGACTTGTATATAAACAATTTTGTACAAATACCAAGTAGCATGAATGAATATGAATATGAAAAAGAGATAAAAAGCAGAGATAAGCGAATTACAAAGGGCTACAGTAGTATAAGGAGAAGCAAAGACAAATTCATCATAGAAGGTGATCAGTACATCAGTGAATCTCATTCAGCAATCCAGTTGCAAAGTAAGAGATCTACTATTTCATCCTAACAGGTGAATCAGCTTGAAATCCTTTAAATGGGTAGACTTAACAGTCTTTGTAAAATCTCTTAACCGAGTGCATACTTCATTGTATGTTTGTAAATCCTCTAACAAGGTGGACCTAGCAGTCCTTATTGCTCCTAGCAGGGCAGATCATCAAAAGTGATCAATGTAAGCCTTAACCGGCCAACTTTATATTGCAGTACTAAAGCTTTGTGGGTTTCATCCCCACCCCAGTTTTACTTTCTTTCGAAAGGTTTTTGGGTAACCAAATCTATGTGTCATTGTTGTGAATGCTTTTAAGTTTCATGCTTTCTATATGCAAAAGGATAAAGTGAACTATATGTTAATACATCTGAAAGAAAATTTTGAAGTTACTGATTCACCCCTCCCCTCTCAGTAACTTGGTTGATTCCTGAATATTTCCAACAATCACATAGTACCTCATCATGGTATCCCCCAATCTTGAAATTTACTAGGAACTATTCATTGACCATGACCTTGTGGTCATCCTGCACCCAGGCCATCTGGAATGGATGTGGGTGTTTCTACCTCTTGAGCTTTAACTTTGTGACCATCTCTTCTAAACCCAAATTTCTAGTACTTCCACTATCAATAATCACATCACAACATTTATCCTCACACTTGCACCTAGTGCAAAATAAGCTCCTCCTTTTCTTAGGTTCATTCTCACCACTCAGTAGCACTCTTTTATTAATTAGTGTTTCTCCTCTTTCAGCATCTTCAAAATATGATGATCTGGCATCTTCATCCATATTTTCAACTTTATCTTGGCCTTTAGTTCTCCTATCTATCCTTCCTTGGCATTGTGGACATTCATATGCCCTATGAACTTCTTCTCCATAGTGAAAACATGTTCCATAGAAGCCTCCTCTTCTAGATCCTTGTCCTCTTCCCCTTCCTCTCTGATCTCTATTATTCTAATCATGGAAACTATTTAAATTGTTTCCTCTCTTATTTTGACTACTACTTGTGTGCTATAATTGTGTCACACTTCTATGGATCATTACATGCAAGGAAACTCAAGAATGAGCCCTCACAAATCGATCCATAGCTCCCTAGGCATGGAGTGCAAGGGTTTTAAGAATGCTCTCAGCTAGAGCTATTTAGCCTATAACCTTGCTAGTAAACCATGCAATGGGAGATTCAATGAAGACAAGGGCAAGAATGCCAATATCCTCAAGAATCAAGAATGAAAATGCAATGCAATGCAATGCTAGAAATGGAAATGCAAGCTAAGCTATGAAAGGAAATATGCAAGTGTTACAACCCAAGCTAATTAATCTATGTGAGCTAATCTAGAGCATAGAAATGAAGCTAATCTAAGAAAGCATAAATATGAAGCTAAGCTAAGAATGCAAGAATGATATGTAGAATGCAAGAATGCTCCAAATCTTCAAAAGCTCCAAAGTGTACCTAGAAAATCTGCAGCATAAAATTAGCATAAAAAGTTGGGGATCTAGAATGAAGAAGAGAGCTCTTCTTTTAAAGGAAATGAGAAGGAATGGACCATGGAGATTAAGAGGCAAAAGATTTAATCAAGGGTGGAGCTTGAAAGAGGAGCAATCCATGTGCACAAATATCCTCCAATGAGAAAATAAGAGTTGACTTTTGTGTCCATATGAGACAAAAAGTGCTTTTCCCTTTTTTATAAAATAAGAATAATGCTTTATTTGTGAAACTTTAGGATAAGAGGAAAAGTGGGGGCTTTTTATTTATTAAAAGGGGAGGGAATATTCCTTTTAATAAATAAAGACTTAGGATAAGATGGTTAGCCCATAGAAAATAATCGAATAAATGATAGAGCTAGGATTTGATCAAGAATAAACAATTGATGGTTTAGCAAAAGGGGGCTAATAGTCTAGGTGACCATTTTTAGGTGTATACACTACTCACCTCATCCTTCTTTTTTTGATGTTCATTTCAGCCTCCACAAGACCATCTGCTAGATCTTACACTATGACCTCTTTTGCTTTGCCTACTCTCAAACTTCTTATTTAGATTTTCCTCTGCCTTTAGTACAAAATGGTATGCCTCTTCAATATTGTTCATTCAAACCAAATTCAAATCCTCCTCAATGCTTGGCCTTAACCCATTAAGGTAACGAGCAACTTTCTCCTTATTAGCTTCTGCTTGGCCTGTTCTGATGAGGATTTGATAGAAATCCTTCGTATACTCTTGAACATATCTCCCAGCTTGCTTCAAACCTTTCATTTTCTTTAGTAGTTCAATCTCATAATCAACAAAAATGAACTATATCTTCAATTTATCTACATCTTATCCCACCTTTTGATTTTCTCCTTTCCTCTTCTATTTCGCTTCAATTGAATCTCCTGCCACTAGATCTTTGCATGAACCTTCAGTCTGGCTTTCATAAACTTGACCCTATCAGGATCCTCAATATCTTCATACTCAAAATATTCTTCTAATTCATTGATCCAGTCAATCAACTCCTCTAGGATAATATTTCTTGAAAAATGTAGGAACCTCAATCTTAGGTCTTTTCTCGATCTTGGAAATGGCCCAGAAAAGCCTTTCTTCCTCTTGGTTAAGAATTTCCTTCTCCTTCCTGATCAATATTTCCTTCTTCTTTGGTTTCATCCTCACTTTCCTCTCTTACAAAAAGATTCATGCCTCTATGAATCTCTTCTTGCAATGCTCGTACTTGTCTCTAGAGGGCTCTAACCTCAGGTGACACACCTCTGTCTCTTCTACCACATTCCCTTCATGGAGGCATTTTTGTGCTTATCACTAAAACCCTAAACCATGGTCCTGGTACAAATCACCTCACAGTCAATGATCTATCTACACAATCATGAACTCCTACTCTGATACCACTTGATGAAGGGTTCTCCCCTTAATACCACAAACATGTAACATAAATAGAGAAACAACAACAATTTGCCATAACAAAAAATGGGCTTCTTACTATCTCCACAAGTGTGGAATTAAAATTTTTAGAATTACAATATGCAAAGCCACATGGGCATTTTCCTTACAATATTCTGTAGGACAAAGCCTTGATTCATTACCCCCAACCACCCTAGAAAACACTACGGGCCCTCCTTAAATAGGCAATTTTCCACCACCTAAGAAGGTTCCAAAAATTTGTCCCTTAAGGCTAACTTCCCCTAGAATTATTTTATTTTTCATAATTATTACATTAGGGTTAGCTCAAAATAATTACAAATTATGTTTTTAGGTAGCCCAACTTTTGGACGCCATAACTTTTTAACTGTAGCTCTTTTTTTCTATTATAACCACTTTTGGGAAATGGAAAGACTTGATCTACAGTACCTGAATCATGCAAGGTCTAGTCAGTTAGAGTTTGATCATGATATGAAGCCTCTAAGGCCTTCAAAACTGAGCTCAAAGATTTTGTACCCAAAAACCTTAATAACTTCACCGATACAGATGATATGGCAATGAAACTCAACTGGTAGGCTGATATGACTAAGATGAACCTCCACCTATGAAATCAGAATATTTCGATCTCATATGACCAACTTACTAAAAATAGTAAGTTTCCATAAATAGTAGCTCTGCACAAGAAAACCCTTAATTAAAAGAAATCAAAAATATTTTTGGGTGATGAAAGATTTCCTTTACACCCAGGATGCTCTTGCATCAGGTTGATACCCACAACTCTTCACTGTAGCTAAAAATATTTTTCCAGTTAAGGCTACAAGGTGTCACTTTCTGAGTGACTTATTTGGTATTGAATGATACATGATTAAGTGTACCTATAGTCTTTCTAAAAATTCTCCTCTAAGACATTTATCATGCCTATGCAACATTCACCTTATTAAAGGATTTACGATGAGTTCCTAAAAAGAACTTCTAAGTACTATTAGAGACTACCCAATTAAGGGATTTCACAATCTTGTTGCTAAACTGTTAGGAATAAATCAACAAGAAATTTGACATGTTTGTGCTTTCCAACAAATCTTGTCAAATCTCTTATGTTCATTGTCTCTATTTTCCAACTCTTTTTCACCTTCGCTGCTTGCTTTGTGCATGCATATATTTTTCTGCTCCCCCTCTTTTCTCTCTTGATCCTTTGAATCTTTATATGTTTTTGTCCATTGAGCCACATAATCATGACCTTAGATCTTAGGGTTCCTTCATCTTTATCTTCTCCATATAAAAAAAAATTCTTTTCCTCTGTCGGCTATAATACCTATTTTCCTTTATCTGATAACTGTCAACTTTTGATAACTAACTTTGATATCTACTATAGTGTTTTGATAGTATAACTCTGATAGTTTGACATCAATGTCAAAACTTATCAAACTTGTCTTGAGATTTCCAACACTATGCACTCTTGTATTCAATATCCAAATAATCATAGAACCATAAAGTTGATGTCCCAAAATTCTTTAAATTATAGAATATAGAATTATTATCTCATATATCATAGAAATGTGGTCTAAGGGCCCTCCTTAAGGACCCCTCCATACATTTTATAATATGTTTCTCTTGTGTGTGTAATAAAATTATCTCTAAGAGAGAAGTGCAAAGAGATCACACACATATAGATGAATATGGGTTCTAACTATTCCATTCTAATTCCATATGTATCCACCTTCCTCATAATAATAATTCATCATGTCATTTAATCCCATATATAACCTACTAGGGACCCCTCCTAGATATGAAAATTTTACATGTCACATTACTCAACCCCCTCCAATATTTGCAACATTAAGAAACCCTCAAATAAAGAATTTTTTTAAAAAAATAAAATATCTTGGTCAGATACACCAATAAAACTCATAAAATATAATGGAAGTTATAAAAAATAAATAATAATGTCACATCAAATAGTAATATTGTTATCTTTATGAATTAAAAAAATGACTAATTTTAATAAATAAGTTATTAGCTAACAATATCATAAGATTTCAAACATCACAATCAACATGCAACTTTAATAAATCCACCAAAGTGGAATAGGGTAATGGTGGTATAAATCCACATTGTATAATATCATGTCAAGTAACCATATGTGCTACACAACCTAAAACCATAGGGGAAACACTAAATAATTTAAGTACATGCAGATATGGAGGGAATTTACAATATTTTCCTTTAAAGGAATGCATTATTACACAACATTATATAACTACATGTTCCAACTAAAGCGAAATATAATTAGTTATACATACACTACTACCACTAGAGGATGCAAAAACATGGGTCATATATAGTATCCAAAATATCCTCTTGTGTCACATACTCAAAATAAAATAAAAAAACTCATAAGTCTTCACATGTCAAAATACATATATAAATTTCATATTATTTTCTTGAAATGTGTGCACAAAGCATACTAGGTTCATACTTCTCATTGAATATTTTGGTATCTAATTATTCTTATTTTGTTTTCATATTTTAATTAATGACCTATTTTAATTAATGACTTATTTTAATCATATGCAATGAATAGTTTATCCAATCATTTATTTCACATTGCGAGAACCATAATTTAATCTTCACTTTTCCCATGAGTCTACGACTTCTTCTAACCAGAATACTATAGGTTGGACTCAAAATGATAAAGCTCATACACAAAGGAATGAAAGGAAGGAAGATGAAATGTAGAAAATATGTAAATAGAGACTATCTAAATGCATACAATGTAACCAAAACAAAATGGGATGAGATTAGATTGAAATATGAAGGTATAATGATTAAAGCACAAAGGAGAGGTAACTATCAAATCCATAACCATGCAACTACTCAATCAAATAGTATTGAAAACTAGATCCACCTAGATGCATACAATGTAATAGATGAAGCTACATACACAATGATGTAAATGTAACACAAAGGATAATCTAACGCCAATATCAAAGGAAGAAGAGTAATAATTCAGGTTCACCAAAATGTATGGTGAAAAATGGTTTTCAATGGTAGACTGCCACTCCACCACCATACATTAGAAAAGGGGCCCTAAAATGTGACCCCTTTTTTGGACCAAATCTGATTATCACAACCCAAGTATATGAAGGGATGCTAATGCATGATCTAGTCTAAAAGGAATGTATGATTCTAGGGATCCTTTCCATTTATGTAAGGAAGTAGGAAAAAGAAGTGAAAGAAAAGTAAAGTATACACTTGTGTAATGATAAACAACAAGATATTTGATCTAGAGTATCAAAGTAAGTTCTATGAAAGAAGGAGAAAGAAGATAAGTTCTATGAAAGAAGGAGAAAGAAGATGAACTCACCTTGAGGGTTAGTAGAGGAAGAAACTATTAATATGATTTAGAACAATAGAGAGGGGGGGTGAATCAGTTGTTCTCAGGTCCAAATGTATAAAATAAACTTTCAAGCTCTTCAACAAATCAGATCTAACAACCAATAGCTACTCAGTCATTACTGAATATGTAATAGAAACATATAATAGTGTAGTCCACTATCCAATAGTATTTAACTTGCAAAACATAGAAATGTTCAAACCAAAACATTCACACAAGTATTAACACTAGGATTTATAGTGGAAACCCAATTTGGGAAAAACCACTTTGTAACATGTTAGTGATATTTTCACTTTCTGAAGTGAGCTCTATGAAAAGCTAACCCTGTCAAAGTTTACAACACACTATCAGGTGTGACCCGGTTAAAGGATTTCAATCACCTTGTTAGGAGTGTGCCTTTTTATAGGACTTACATACATTCCATTAGAATGCAGCCTTATTCAAAGGATTTATACAAATGACTGGTAGGTCAACCTTTGTTAAAAGGATTTTGACTGATACAATGATTAGAAAGTAACAATAGTATTGATCTGAAAACATACAACTCACTTTGCAAATATTAGATCCAGTTCCATACACATATACTGGCTTATTGACTGTGATCCATTTCCATCTCCATCACTGATCTACTCAGAAATCCCTTCAAGCAATCATAACTCCTTCTCCTTCAGCCTTTTCTACTTATATAGTCAATAAAAATGACTCCAGCATCCTATGCATCACACTCTCTCAACCTCATGCTTAGGTTTCCTTAATACTTCCTCAATTAGGTCAATACAACTTTTGCTGCTTAATCTTCTTTGTAGATCATAGGGTTAGGTCAGATTCATCGAATCCTTCCAACTTTATGTTCTCCATCCATCCTTTTAGAAACATCTCAAATCTCTTAATAGATTTACAATAAAACATTTTATAGTGCATTAAATGTTTCCATACAATCAATCAATAAAGTCAACATGATTTACATAATCCAAGAATTCAACTATGTCAGCTAGGAATCTGAATTCTTCCTCAAATGTAAATTACTGATGCTCATTCAATACTATGTTCAACTCCTCAGTCTTCACGGGAAAGCTCGGTCACCACCAAAACTATTTCCTTAGCTAATAATGTCTTCCTTGACAATTAATTGATGTTCGGTCAACAGTGAATTTACTCAGCATATACTGGCTCAGTCGACACTAACATCACTCAACTTAAACTAGATTTCTTCACTTTTGCTCGGTTAAGCCTACTTGTTTAGTCTTCATTCTTACTTATATAAACAATACATTATCTTATCATTGTGCCACATAATCAAGTACCCATTGAAGTATCAAGATAACTCAACCTTTCCTTAGGTGCTATTGTTATCAAACTTGTCCACATCCTTCTCAACAATCAAATAGATATAGTACTTTCTTAAATAGAAATAGTCTTACCAGTTAAGGTTTCACATTAATAAAAATACAATTTCTTCAATTGCAGTTTCTAATAGAAACTTCAAATCTACAAAAGTACTGTCATATTGTGTCAAAACTAGGAATGGGTCTAGATTTGAAACCCTAAAGGCTAGATCTTTCTTCTCTTAAAATATGGAAGCTATAGGAATAGGCTGACTTTTTAAGACATATACTGGTATAGGTAGAACTTAAGGTGACCTATATCTAAGAGGGATGAATTAGGAGGTCTCGAATCTATGGTTGTAACTACACCTTCAGATCTACACTTGTGAATGTGAAACTTCATGAATCTGCACGTGCACACAAAAAAGGGGGAAATTATTGGGGTAAAGGGGCTCTCCTTGGTTAAGCCCCCATTTAGGAATTAACCTTGAAATGAAATAAGTAAAGCATGTAAAGAAAGATAAAATGTAAGCATTACCTTTCTTGTCAAACCCTTGTGGATGGATCCACAAAGATGTATACTTTCTTGAATATGTGTTAAATGTAGGAATGTAGGATGTCTTCATTTATGCAATAGATTAACATTTCAAATCATAGATTATGGATGTATGAATAATTGACATGCTTGAATGGAAAGGAAAAAAAATGAAGCTTGGATGTGGATCTTCTTTCTCAATTAGTTGGAACTCCTTCACAAATTCACCATGGAAGAGGAATTCACACCATCAATAGAAAATTTCCTTTGGATAGATGGGAGAAAGAAGCCTTCAAATCTTGGAGTCAGAGTCTTGCTTGAAATCACCAAAAAGTTCTTGAATTCACCTTGGACTTTATTTCTTGTACTTATATTGCTAGAGATTGCTTGCATAGAATTAGATAAGATGAGATAAGATGAGATAAGATAAGATAAGATAAGATATGAAAATGAGAGGAAGAATCCTCCTTTTATAGTGATTTCAGGGTTCAAATTTGTAGAGGCTGACTCCATTCAATGGGAAAAAGAAAATACTTTGCATCTTACCCTAAAATCCACCAAAATTAAACCCTCAAGGTATAGGTCACCACAAGTGTAACCTATACCTAAATGGGTAATTTCAATGTAAATTGTGCGGGGTTAGAGAAGCATTTGAAATTTCAAAGGAAAAATAGATAGAAAAGCAGAAAAATCAAGCACAAATGCATCCACAATCAAGGAGATCACTAAAATGGGTCCCAATTCATCCTAGAGATTCCAAATTAATGGGTGCTAACTTTTTAGGACTATACACCATCATTTTAGTGAAATGTGGATTTTTCAAGGCTTCTTCCATCTTATCCTTAGTTATTTCTTCTTGGTTTTGATCATTTGTTATATTCTCATCATTGCCTAGAGGCCAATCATTATCCCATATAGGCATATTGGAAGATTTTTATTGTTCTTATTCTTGTTCTTGTTGAAAATCTATTGAGTTTGGAAATGTAATTTGTGATTCTCCTTGAATTGTTTGTGTTTCAATGCTACTGGAAGATGTTTGAAATTGAGTTTCTCCTTGATCAATTATCTCTTCTCTAAACAAAATCCCTTCAGAATTGTGTGTACTTATAAGCCCTTGTTCTCATGGACATAACCTTGTAATCCTTGTTTCTTAAATTTTTTTAATTTCAACTTGAGGTTGTTTATGTAATAAAGAGGTTTGAGAATTTCAATGTTTTTGATGATTTTAGTTTGAATATTGATCTTAAATGGATGCTTTCTTATAATGTTTTGAATCATCAAATGCAACAAGGACAAGAATAAATGTTTTTCACCTCTAACACATTATACATAAAGTGTATGTTCTCAGATGTTTTGACAAGGCCTTTCCATTAACACACTTCAAAAAATCTATCTATGGTCAATTTGGTTCAACATGGCTCAAAAGGTAGGCTTTATAATTTAACCAAGATTTAGTTAAGATTCTATTCGAAAGAGATTTTCTTGTCTCTCTCTATCGAGAGCTTCTCACTACATGCCAAGAAGTTTTTGCACAATCTATGAGGACTACTAGAAGAAGATATCATGTAATTCTCTTTGTCCTTCACTCCATTAAGGATGACGATGTTTATATTATAGTGGGTTAGATAAGCATGGATAAAGAAGTTTGTATCCCACTTTGGGTTTTCCCTCTCATCGGCCTCCTTAAGGAATGTTCTCGAGAGGAAATCCCTCCAAGGTTCAAAATTAAATGGCATTTATAGAAAAATAATTAAATGAAATAAAAATTAGGTCAAGGAGTTTTATCACCCTAAGACGGGTGTGAGCACATCCCTATTAATTTTTACTTCCAAACACAATTGACAAGTTTTTTTCTTTCCAAGCCTTTATTGTATGAAACTAGATAATTTTTGGCATTTTGATCATCTTAAAAATATGAAATAATGTACCTAATGTTTTTCATTCACAAACAAATAGGCTTTTGATTTAGTGTTTGTTCATTCCTTGATCCCTTTCTATTAATGAATCTGGCATGTTTGGCATTATGATACTTTAAAAGTTGAGCCCATGGGCCTAATATAATTTTTGATAAACAAGTGAGTATTTTTACTTAATCTAGATTTGGAACTTTGAAAGATCCACAATTCAAATGACATGAAATAAAGGTTTTAGGACTTACCTTGTCCAAAGATAGAAAAACCTAGGCGCATTTTGAGACTTTATTTTTATTTTTGATACATACCTAGGAAATTATTCCAACTCCTTAGTGTACACACTCAAGTAGTACACTTCTCTAAGTCATTATATCCAAGGGAATCCATGAATAGGAAACCTTAGAAAGTGACCTAGAGCTCTCTACGTATGGAGTTGCAAGATTAAATTTTCTCTCAACTAGAGCTATTAAACTAATGACCTTGCTAGTCAACCACACAATGAGAGATTCAAATGAAGACAAGGGAAAGAATGCCAATATCCCCAAGAATCACTATGAAATGAAAATGAAAACTAGATTAAGATGAATATGCAAGCTAGAAATGAGAGGTACAAGATAAGCTATGGAAATGAAAGTACAAACCAAACTATGAAAGGAAAGATGCAAGTGTTACAAATCCTTCCTAATTAGACTAGATGAAGTAATCTAAAGCATAAAGGAAATCTATAGTATGAATGCCATGATAATGGAACTAGAATGCAAGAGATAAACTATGAAAGCATGTAAAATGTAAGCCAAGAATGCTCCAAATCTTCAAAAGCTCCAAAGTGACCTAGAAAACCTGTAGCATAACATTAGTATTCAAAAATGCATATGAAAATGAGGAAGAGAGCTCTTCTTTTATAGGAAATGAGGATCAACAGATGATGGAGATTAAGAGGTAAAATATTTAATCAAGGGTGGAACATCAAAGAGGAGCAATTCGTGTGCACAAATATCCTCCAATGAGAAAATAAGAGTTGACTTGTGTATCCATATGAGACAAAAAGTGCTTTTCTTCTTTTTATAAAATAAGAATAATGCTTTAGTTGTGCAACTTAGGATAAGAGGAAAAGTGGGGGCTTTTTATTTATTAAAAGGGGAGTAAATTCCTTTTAAATAAATAAAGACTTTAGGATAAAATGGTTAGCTAATAGAAACATAATTGAAAATGATAACATAGGATTTGATCACGGAAATTGATATAATTGAAAAATGCTGATTTTTGAAAATATTGATTCAGGGATTTGATAAATTGCTGAATGGGGCCCAAAGTCTAGGCGACCATTTTAGGGTGCATACATTTTCCCCTCTTTGACTAATGTGTGATCATTTTGGGAACACATGTGGTCAAAGAAGAATTGAAATGTGAGATCAATTTGGGATCATAAAACAATCTAGACGTGTGATCATTTTGGGAACACACTAGGACAAAAATAAACCAGCTGAAAGACAAGACCAACACCATTGCTATTAAGTGATAATCAAGTCTGAAAATAAGAGATAAGAATCAATAGACAAGACCAACACCGTTGTTGTTAAGTGATAATCAAGTCTCAAAATAAAAATCTCAAGCTGAGCTGAATGATAAAGTTGAATCAAAGATTGAAGCTGATAAGTACTGCCCCCTCAGAATTGAAATCAAAATCAGGTAGAGGAGAAATATTAAATTGAAAAACTTGATCAATTCACTAGATATCACAATCGAAGATGAAAGATGATAGGATAACCATCAAGCAGTGAAGATATGCCCCAGTTTGACTAGGTTTAACTGAAAAGGATATAGGATAAAAATGAAGTCAAACCTCAGAGAGATGAAGCGAGTGAAAATGAATGAAAGACTAGGAGTTGGAAAGAGATGGGGGTGAAGAAATGAAGATGCCCCAGTGAAGATTGAAGGATCAGGCCTCAAATGGTTAGCCAACTGCGCAGAAAAAGGGGAAAATTTGAAATGCGATTTTGACTATCAAGATGAACTCATATTTTGATTTCGAGTCCAAAAATGGATCCAAGATGTCAAAATTAGCTAGGGGTGCAATTTTTGTGCAATTTCAAGGTGTTTTAAAAATTAGGTCAAAAAGTCAAAATGCTATATAAGGGGTAAAAAGGTCATTTTCAAATTCATTTGAATTTTATCGATTTGAGAATTTGAAGAGCTTAGAGAGAGAAAATGGCCCAGCAAGTAGTAGTTCTAGTTCATAGGCATTGTTTTGACTGTTCTCGGTTGCACAACTAGCCTCCATAGTATGGTGCCCCAATATGTTTTCAGAAAAACTTACCCCTAGTTGAGTCATTATGAGCATTTAATGCATTTAAAACATGTTTTAAAAATTTTTAAATTTTCAAATTTTAAACTTAGGCGAAAAGTCATGCGATACTTTACAAGTATCGCACCCTTCGAGAGAATCTATTGTGTGATACTTCATAGGTCCATATAGTATCACATGGTTATGTATGCCAGCATCGCATGATAACTGGTGAACTATCATGCCCTATGCGAAGTATCACCTGAGAAGATATTATCACACTGTTATTAAAGAAAGTATCACATGATACTTTAGCAAAAAATAGTATCGCCCAGTGTAAAATTTTGACATGTTTTAGTGTTTTTAAGAAAAATGACATGGGTCTAGACAATGTTTGATTTTTAAGATGTTTTGTACTAATTTTTAGACATCCATCATGATATGTGCTGACATCTAGCTTGGGTTAATGGTTTGTAGGAGGTCTTTCTGGTGTTACTCAGTAGAGCACCGCAGGTGACAGGGTTACGATTTGTCCAAGATCAAGATGATCTAGGCAAGGCAAATCTAAGGGCTATGGGCTTCGGGTACTTGCTACAGTTGCCCTACATTTGGGTGGACCATGGGTTGTTGACTACACTAGCTAAGAGATGGCATAGCAAGCACAACACCTTCCATCTACCTACTAGAGAGACATTGATCACACTAGAGGACGTCTATCAGATTCTTCGAGTGCCTAGCCATGGCAATCCTGTAAGTATAATCATGTTTATAGATAGTCATAGATGTAATGTTTCCAAATAATAGAAACTAACATGATTTTTTGATGACATAGGTATACTATGATCAGGATGCTATCGAAGGACAGTGGGCCATCCAGGGCATGTTCCAGGATGTCACCATTATAGATAGACACGTCAGCTAGGTTCAATTGATGGATAATTTTGGTAGGGACTTCCCAATACCTTGCATTGTTGTGTCCATTATAGCATTGGCCCTTATTACTAACAGGAGTCAGAAGGGTTTTCCACTGGGATGGGGTAGGTTTTTGGTGGATCTAGTAGCACACCCATGTCAGATGGCATGGGCCCAGCCATATTGGCCGATATGTACCACGAGCTCCATGAAATCATCTATTAGGAGAGCAAGACCTGGGCATGTGGTGCGATCTTAGCACAGGTATGGGCATGGGAGCACATCGCTGTGGTATGCCCCTAAGTATAGCCAAGGGAGAGGAGACATCCCTTTATCTATAGATATGCAGGATTCTTGTCATAGCCTCATAGCGAGGATGTGACATACTATAGGAGGATACTAGATGAGATGACTTCATTCCAGTGGAGGCCATACAGGGCTATGGAGGTATGGGGAGACACAAAGGATGAGCTACGTTATATGCTATGTAGCTGGCCACTGGTAGGTCATCATATAGAGATCATAAAGAGGTTTGTGATTAGCTGGGTATGGAGGTAGTTTGGGTGGCAGCAACGAGTATCCACTGAGATGACTACATATGCATGGGCTAGGGATGAGGAGGGTCAGGGTTGGCTGCCGATGCTGGATTACCAATAGGTAGTACAAGATATAGCTACAAACTGGAGAGAGCCCTAGGACTATCTCCTGGACATGGCGGATGTAGGGGCTGATGTAGCCTATAGAGTAGAGTAGCAGAGGGTTCCATTAACTTGATTCATAGTTCTAGATGCACACCTAGTAGCTTAGGGGGATGAGGATGATGACAGTGGGGATGGAAGAGATGGTGGAGGGAGAGGGAGAGGGAGAGTGATGGAGACAAGGGAGATCTCTTGATTAGGTGGCCAAAAATGGTGACAGGGATGGAGCTCTGCTAATGAGGGTGAGGATGGGGTGAGACCAGCTTGTTGACAAGTAGAGGCTAGGCAGGATCATCCTACATGAGGAGAGGACTTGAGAGCCAGGATACAGGCTCTAGAGATAGAGATTCAGTAGCTTAGGATCACTATAGCTATTAGAGAGCAGCAAATGATGGATCTGAGGGTAGAGAGAGATTAGCAACTAGCAGATCTCAGGGAAAAGATAGCACACCAGGAGAGGGCAACACAGGTGGACACACTAGAGATCTGACGGGAGGCAGTGAGAGCTATGTACTATCATGGGCTCTATCTTCAGGCTATTCCAGAGGGTTAGAGAGCACCAACATACTCTCAGAGGGTAAGGATGTCTGATATGGTACCAAATAAGATAGTGGCACCACCTTTGCCACCCCCAGGTCCACATGATGGTGGTAGTGAGTCCTAGGTTTAGGGCTTAGGTTTTAGATGTTTTGGACATATCTTGAGACTTTGATCTAGATTTTGGGATCTCATATTGTATATTGTATCATGACATTTATAAATGAGATTTACTAGATTTGCGATATATCTTGTGTGTTTGTCTCACTTGTGATGGATGTATCAATTTTTATATTGTCTTGTCATATTGCTCAAAATGTATGGTATAAATGCTCATGTATATTCTCTCTCATAGATGTATGTTTAATTCTCATGTGTATGATATAGACTCATGTTTCTGAAAATGATCTTTTTAGGATATAAAAATGATGATAAGATTAACCCCTTGTGATGATAGGAATAGGATGTGATGTGAAAGACAAGGAGTGAAAGACATGATCGAGAAAAGGAAAGGTGAGTGCAATTGACTGACTAGTCCGTAAAAGATAAAAGGAGAGCTCACTCCATGTGCAAGATGATAAACTAATCTAACATGAACCTAGAAATTCAAGCTACTATGAAAGTGGTTGACTTGCGAGGTCACAACACCAATAGACATCTAATAATCATCATCGAGCTTTACTGGTAGCATCACAAGATCATACAATGCACACTAGTATGACTATGTGAATCTGAATATGATCTATATCAGATAAAAATGTGGGAATCCCACCTAGGCATAAAAGACATGTAGGTCAAGATGACTAGTGCAGTGAGATTACCTAAGTTTTCTATAGCAAGATTATGCTGGCATCAGGACATAAGAAGGTCAAGATGGCTATAAGCATGCACTCACGTAAAACAATCAAGGATAATACCTTGTAGCTCCTAGGTGTCAAGTGGATCAAGCATAAATGCTAATGACAATTAGGACCAACAAAATATACCCACAAGTAGAAAAATAAATAAAACATGTCCTCGTGCCCTCAGTCTTCTAGCTATGCATCATCAAAAACTTCTTAGGGAAAAGAACACTCATCAAAGAAATCATCATAGACAACACACAAAGAAAATAAAGTCAAACAAGTCTTAGCAAGTCGAGTGTTTAAGTGCATGTGTGTAGGTCATAGAGTCAAACTTTGAGTAGCACATCTGTTAGGGAGAAATATCGCATCATACTAGACTATGGGTAGGATATCTGATAAGTGTTGAGAAACACTTGACGCTAGGATAGTGTTGAAAAATACTGTTTGGGTGGCATTGAAAAATACCATTTGCAAGATGTCCTAAAGACCAATGCATCCTAGATAGCAAAGCTAACATAGTTATGGCCCCTAGACAAAGACAAAGACCAATTCCAAACCAAGGCAACAAGGTCAAGGCATGATGGAGAAAGGCTAAGCGTCAAGGACACATGCTAAGAAACAAGGGTGCAAAGGCTTCAAGTAGCACCTGTTTCCAGGTTTTCACCACTTGGAGATTTTTTTATTTTTTTAAATTTTTTTTTGTATTTTTGCTACCAAGGCGCTTATTTCCAAGTTTTCACCAAGGCACTTTTTCTATTTTTTTGAATTTTTTGCATTTTATTTTTTTTTTGTATTTTTTTTAGGACTTTATATGCTTTTTAGGATTTTTTTCAACATCATATATGAATTTTTTTGGAATTTTTTCAGGTTAAATAAATATGTACAAAGAATGCCCCCAGATAGAAAAGGCATCATGGATAGAACTTCTTCAGGTGCAAGACATTGATAGGATCAGGGAGCTGTTCTCCCTTTTCATCAAATATCAAGTAAGCACCTATACCAAAAGTAGCAGTAATAATGTATGGTCCAAGCCAATTAGGTTCAAACTTCCCTTTTTGTTCTCTATTTTGTTGGTTCTTAGGGTTTTCTCATAGGACAAGATCCCCCACTTGAAATTCTCTAGGGTGAACCTTCTTGTTGAATGATTTGGACATACATTTTTGGTAAACTCTCATGTGATCAAAAGATGCTCTTCTCTTTTCATTTAGAAGTTCCAGTTCTTATAACCTCATGGCATGGTAGTCTTCATCTGTACTAAACCTTTGAGAGAGACTATAAGTGATGGGATCTCTACCTCTAAAGGTAACACTACTTCAGCACCATAAGTGAGGGAAAAAGGTGTAGCCCTTGTTGGAGTACAAATACTCATTCTATAGGCCCACAAGGATGGATTTATCTATAGGTGCCAGTCTCTACCATTCTTGTGTACTGTTCTATGGAGGATTTTGAGAATGGTCTTATTTGAAGCCTCTTCTTGTCCATTCCCTTGCAGGAAGTAAATGGAGGACCAATGTTATTTTATCTTGAATTTCTTGCAAAGATGTTTAAGGTCCTTGTTTTTAAACTGGCCTCCATTGTCAGTGATTATCTCTGAAAGCACACCAAATCAACAAATGATATGGTTCAAGATGAACAAAGAAACTATTTTGCCTAAGGCAACAGAAAGTGGAATAGCTTCTACCCATTTGGTAAAGTAATCAGTAGTAGTAATGATAAATTTATGTCCACCTGATGAGTTGGGATGAATCTACCCAACAAGGTCAAAGACCCAGTTCTGAAATGGCCAATGAGAAATAGAAGAAATAAGCTCCTTGCCTGGAGCATGAATCAGGTTTCCATGTTTCTGACACTTTTCACAAGATTTGGCAAAAGCTACTGCATCTATCTACATGGTAGGCCAATAGTACCCCACCCTAAGCAACCGTCGGGCCATGGAAAGACCATTAGAATGTCCTCCACAAATTCCCTCATGAATGTCAACTAACGCTTGGTTGGACTCATATTTTTCTAAACACCTAAGAAGTGTCCCATCTAAACCCCTCCTATATAGATCACTAGAGATAAGGGTATGGCAAGAGGCATTATGAACAAGGTTTCTTCTTTCAGAATGATTGAAGGTTTTGGGAATAATGCCATCACAGAGATATGAGTAAATGGCACCATAATGGGATGACTCATGGCTAACCAAGGTACAAATGACATGGCTTTCTGAGGAGTCAAAGATAGGGCAACATAGCTCTTCCACCAGGAATTCAAATCTGGACTCATGTTGTTCTAGCTAAAGAAGTGAAGCTAATGTAGCCATAGCATCAACTTCTTTATTCTTTGCTCTAGGGATTTGTTGAAATGTAACAAAGGTAAAGTATCGGTGCAATGAATCAACCATCTTCTTATAGGTTATCAGTTTGTCATCCTTTGTTTGATATTCTTCATTAACTTGGTTGATAATCAATTGCGAATCCCCATAAATGTGCAGCTCTGTAATTCCCTATTCTATGGCCATTTTCAATCCATTTGTCAAGGCCTCATATTCAGCAATGTTTTTTGTGCATGGGAATAATAACTTATAGGACTTAGGAATAGTATACCCATGAGGAGAGACAAACAACACTCCAGTGCCTGAACATGATGTGCTCATCTAGAAATTCAACTTGAATGGGTATACTGTCTTGAATGGGAAAATCAGCTAGTTGATTAGCAATAGCTTATCCTTTTATGGCTTTACGCTCAACATAATCGATGTCAAATTCTGAAAGAATCATCATCCATTTAGCAAGTCTACCTGTGAGAGCAGCCTTGCCGAGCAAATACTTAAGAGGATCAATTTTGGCTATGAGGTGTATTGTATGTGCAAGCATGTAATGTCACAATTTTTGGGAAGCAAACACCACCGCAAGGAAAGATTTTTCAATACTAGTGTAGTTGACCTCATATGAAACAAGTGTTTGGCTGATGTAATATATGGCTCTTTCTTTTCCAGTATCATCAAGTTGAGCCAATAATGCCCCCAGGGAAGATTCTGTTGCTGAGACATACAATATGAGTGGTTTTCCTGGGATAGGAGGCATTAAGATTGGAGGATTGGCCAAGTATTGTTTAATTTGATCCATGCTTTTCTGACAATCCTCATTCTAGACACATTTAACCCCTTTGTGAAAAGTCTTATTAAAGGGTTGAGCTCTATCAGCCAATTGTGAAATAAACCTCCTTATACACTAAAGGCATCCTTGAAGACTCCTCATTTGACTAATGTTTGTGGGAGGCAGCATATCCATTATTGCTTGAACTTTTTCTAGGTCCACTTCTATTCCTTTAGTTGAAATGATAAATCCTAAGAGTTTTCCAGAGGTAACTCCAAATGCACACTTTTTGGGATTTAATCTAACTTGAAACTGTTCCATACGATCTAGAATTACTTCCAAATCGGTAAGGTGTGTATCCCTTTTCTTGGATTTTGCCAAGGTTTCATCCACATAGTCTTCCATATTCTTATGCATCATGTCATGGAAGATAGTAGTCATAGCTCTTTGATATGTAGCTCTGGCATTTTTTAATCCAAATGCCATGACATTCCAGCAATAGGTTCCCCATGCACAAGTGAATGCATTTTTCTCTTGGTCTTCAAGAGCTATTTTGATTTGATTATACCTAGAAAATCCATCCATCAAAGAATAGATCTCATAGCTCGTGGTCATGTCCACTATCATGTCTATGTTTGGAAGTGGAAAATCATCCTTTGGGCATACTTTATTAAGATCTCTAAAGTCTGTGCAAACATGAATGGACTTGTCATGTTTTGAAACTGGTACAATATTAGATATCCATTCGACATAATCAATGGCTCTTATAAATCCTGCACTGAGGAGTTTCTCTAATTCAGCTTTGACAAGGAGAGCTATGTGAGGATGCATTTTCCTCAATTTCTATTTTACTAGTTTTATTCCTACAGATATGGATAAATGATGCATAATGAGACTAGTGTCCAACCTTGGCATGTCTGAATAATTCCAAGAAAAAATGATTTTCTTTCTTTGTAGGAATTTGGTAAATGCCTCTTTTTCTTGTGTTGACAATGATTGAGCCAAGTGAACTATTTGTGGAGCCTCTTCTGTATTCAGATTAACTAGCTGTGTAGGATCAATGAGCATTGATGACCTATCTTGAAAATAGCTGGGAAGATGATCAAGTACCCCATCCTTAGGCACTTGGGGGAGGTTTTCACCTTTGGATACATCTTTTATTTTTACTTTTTTTAGTTTTGACACCGCCACATAGTGGTTTTCACCATCAGAACTCCTATTTTTTTTTCTTTTCTTTTTATTTTTTGACTAAGGTACTTGACATCCAGTTCTGTCATGCTCATAGTTGGTTCACTGGTGGAAGAGACTACAGGCTCAAGGGCATTTAGGTAGCACACTATTTCATAGTCATTTTGAAAAGTTAGGAGTTGAGGCTCTTGATATCATTGAGACCAATCAATTAGGTGAGGATTGGCAAGGGGTAGGTCAATGACTAGTTCAATATTGTGTATGCAAATGGTATCATCTCTGGTGATTGCAGAGTTGGGATCCATCAAGTATCCCTCTAAGGTATCCAAATCAGGACCTATCCTACTAAGCAAAGCATCATCTACTAAAGTGACTTGTCGATTCCAAACCTCAAGTCCTACACTAGACTTGTTAGCTACCTTAGATTGGGAACTATATGTATGGACAACAGCAATGTCCATGTCAACTATAGAAGAATCAGAAAGAGTCTCTCACTCATACTCATGTGAGTTCGTATCTGAATCTCGGTTGGGATGCTTACACCAACCATATTTTTTAGGCCTTGAGGTAGAAGCTTTGATGTCACCAAGGGTAACACCCTCTTGAATGCTATTTGTGTATTGAATAAGATCCTCAACATGATCTTCAATAGTGGATTGTTCTTGTTCTAGGTCCGAAATTGTTGAATTGTCAATTGTAGTATCTAAATATCCCCAAAGGAGATTGGTGGAAGGGATCCAATCTTCACACCTATCTTGTTGATTTTTTAGATTAGGAACATAGCTTGATTCATCATCACTATCCATCGTAGCAAGGATAGGAATAGTTTTCCTGGTTTAACCTTCAAAACCTAGGCCAAGTGTTGTCTTAGATCTACGCCCAAAAAGAGCATGGTCAAGTGGTTTAGCTTTAGCATCCAATCTATGACTAAGAGGACCATGACCTGGGTAACCCATATTTTTGACCAAAGTATATCCTCTCCCATAAGCCTTAGGAGATGGGGAGAAATTTTCATTGTGCTTGTATTTTTCCTCTTTGCAAATCCAATCTCTAACAGCTACCTCCTCTTTCTCATCCTATATGGGCACTGAGGACTCTACAAACATATCAAACAGAGTCATTGTTGAAGATGAGGGACACATCTCTTGTGAAGGCTTACCATAGGACCTAGGTGAGACTGGCATCTTTGTGAAGGAGTCAATGTGATAACCCCCCATACCAAGGTCTATGATTTTGAACTTATTCTGACACTATGCCAAAGTTGCATCAAAATTTTATGCTTCCTGATTAAGAGGAACATGGGTCCCTCTTGAAATTGCATTAACAGATAATGTGCTATCCCCAGGTATACAAACTTCTACTCCATTATAGGGGAACTTGACACATTGGTGGTAGGTGGACAACACCACTTGCATCTCATGGATCCACGGTCTACCAAGCAAAATATTATAGGCTAAAGGACCAGCATCAACAATTTGGAACAAAATGTCCTTTTCAACAAGGCCAATCCTGACAGGAAGGATGGCCAAGCCTTTGGAGCTTCTCTCTACCTCATCATAGGCTTTGATGGTTATTTTCTTGTGAGTATCCATAACTTGCTCTGAGTAATCCAGTATTTTCAACAAACTCAAGGAACAAATATTGAACCCAGCACCCCCATCAATCAACACACGCCTGACATGGGTCTTGTGAATCATGACTTCAATATGAAGGGAAAGATTATGTGGATGGCTCAAGGCTTTGTCATCTTCTTCTGAGAATGTGAGGTAGTGTGGGCTGGCAAGGTGATTTACCATGTTTTGGAATTGATCAATATCTATGTTGTTAGGGATATTGGTTGTACGCAAAGCATCCTCAAGGACACACTTATGTCTTGGAGACAATTCTAAGAGCTCAAAAATTGAGATTTGAATTGGCATTCTTTGTAACTAATCAACAAGATTGTAGCTCATTTAAGGATTGACTGTTGACTTGGTGGTGACATTCTTGGATGTCACTTGCTTTGGTTTGCTAGATTAGTTGGAATTGGGACCTCTAATGATCACAGGACCTTGACCGTGGCTTTTGGTGACAGCATTAACAGCTTGGGATGACCTTTGAGAGTGAGGACCTCTAAGCACCACCATGGGTTCCTTATAAAATATAGGAGAGTCCACATCATGACTATAAGAATCTTGGGTTCACATCATGTTGACATTTTCATCCACAGCTTCAAGCATATTGATAACATTCTCTACAGACGTATAGGTGTAGTTGATTGTAGCTTTGCCATCTTTAGGTTTAGAGGTTTCCCCCTTATCATATTTAGGTAAAGGTTCCTTAAACACTTTGTGATCTGCATTGGTTTTCAATCCATCAATCTCAAGCTTTCCATTTTCAATAAGATATTGAATGAGATGTTTAAGTTTCTAGCAGTGTTCTATTTCATGTCCAATGTCGTTATGAAATATGTAGTAAGATTTTTCATTCCACCAATATGGCTTAATGTCTGGTATGTGAAATTTTTCTGGATCTTGTGGCTGTGCAAGATTGTTATCAATAAGTGTTTTGAAAACATCCTCATAAGAGTCCCCAAGCTTAGAGAACTATCGCTTCTCCTTTTTACATCTTTCTTGATATCTTTATTTATTCTCTTTTTAGTTAGAGGATGTATTAAGCTTCATAGCTTGAAATGCACTAGATAAATGAAGGACACCTTGATCCTTTGGTTGGTTAGAGTCAACAACTCCGTCATTGACTACTTGTTTATTCTTGTTCTAGTGTGAGTTCGTGCCTTTGTCCTTATGATTGTTGTTATTATTTTGACTATTGTTATTATTATTTTGTTTAGTCAAAATACCTTGCTCTTTTAAGACATCCTCTATTCTACATATGGTTTTGACCATGGTGTCAAATGAATCAAATACCATCTTCTGAACCTCTTACCACATCTTAGGTACCAAATTTCTCACAATGATATCAATTCTATCATGTTCAGGAATTGTCCTAGAATATCAGGAGCACAATCGTCTCCACCTTTGTAAAAATGTAACAAAAGATTCCCCTTGATTCTATTTCAAATTACACAAATTGAGCATGGTGACTGATCTTGATAAATTGTAGGTAAAATGTTACACAAATCTATGGACTAGTTCCTTAAAAGTTTTGACAGGAGGGGTTATGTTGGTAAACCACTCCATAGCTTGACCTTTTAGACTCCTTGGGAATCATCTCATCAGATAGGAATCTTCATGGTGAAATTCAAAACTCATGGTATAAAACTGATGCACATGATCATGTGGGTCACTATTACCGTCATATTTTTTATATTGGGGAAATTCAATTTTCCTAGGAAAATCCTTCATGTTCACACTCCTATCAAAAGGATTAGGAAAAATAGGGTCAAGGTTGAAGGAGCTTTTAGGAGCCATCATTTTTTCCATCATCTTCTTGATTTGCTTAATCTCCTCTTCTTGTGAGGGATTTTGTTTCTTTATTTTCCTATCCACATCAAAGTTATAAGGGATCCTCGTACCCTTGTTGATTAAGCTCTCTAGGAACTTATCTTTATTTTGCTCAACATATTTCTCCACATATTGTTGGAAAAGTGGTTCTTGTTGCATTCTCATAAAGTCTTGAGCTTCATAATTTTCACTACTTCCTCCATGTTGAGAGCCATGATGAGCTCATTGGGAGGGTTGTCTTGAGTTCCTAGGAGACGTTTGTCTCCTATAGTGAGCATGTTGTAAAGTCCTTCCTCTAGGACTAGGAGATCTTGATGGTGACCTTGAATATTTTCTGCCTTGTGGGGTACCCAAGGGAGTAGATGGTGGGGAGTTGGTCCCACTATTGGTACCCCTATTGTTGAATTGTGCATTAAGTTGTTGGGCTAGGAGCCTATCTTGTTCTTCTTGTAGGGCCCTTCTCTCTATGTCCAACAAGGCTCGTTGTTCCTCCTCTAGGGGCCTAAATTTTTCTTCTTTTGCAACTTGTTCATTCAAGAAGGCTTGTTTTTCTCGCTCAATTCTTTTTATCCTCTCACTTGTATATCTTGAGGTTTTTTTTAGTGGAGAGCTTGGCCTTGAATGATTGAACAAGTTAGCTGCATTCACATGAGCATCATAAGATTGGTTTTTTTGGTCTTCATGTTGTGACCGTGCATCTTGATGAGCTTGTGCATAGTGTCTTTTAGCTTGTTGATGAGAATCTAGATATCTTGAGTTAATAGGAGGTGATTCAGGTTGATTGTCATCATCAAATGACATGTTACCCCTATGTCTTTAGAAAATGTCATCAAGAGTTTGATCCATTGCTTCTCTTTGTCTCCTAGTCAAAGTGTAGCTCATGTCCATATTTAATTGAGAGGATGGTAAAGAGGTACTCAACTAACTAAGGCTACTCTTAGGCTCAAACTAAACTTTTGAAGCACTCCTAGGAGATTGATCGAAGATGGGTTCCTTCCCCTTTCTCTTTTGACGAGTTTGGACTAAAGGTAATTGTTCAAAAACTACTTGAGGTTGTTTTCCTTGACCCACTTGGTATTTTGTTGTAACCGGCATGAAAGAAAGGACCCTTAGTGAGAATATAACCTTATGAATCACTAATTTTCAAACTAGGATAGTGAAAATATTCAATTATCCAAAAGAGAGATGATGAAATAGAAAGTTGACAAAAGGTATAAATCAACACTGCCACAGTGGTGCATAATAAAAGGATTTTAGTATCCTAGCACATATGGATCAGGAGGATGATTTAACAAAAATATATTGAAATTGAATTTATATGAAAATGGATTTGGACAAAAGAGTACTCAAACTCTCCAAGTGTGCAATCAAAGAATCTAAAGGTGAATCTTGTCAATAAGGATGATTCCTAACTTACTAATGACAAGAAAAATATTTGGTGAAGTCAAAGATTACTAACTCAAGATGTCTATAACCAAGAACCTAAAGTTCAAACAAGCTTTCAGTTGTAGGGTACAAAACTTACTAAAATTTGGTCAACTAAGAGAAGGCTAAAAATTGCATGAATTAGGCAGACATCAAAAAGATTCATGGTGATAGTTTCCAGGCTAACAGGGCAACAGTTTCAGATCAGGCGATATTTCACGTTAAGGAGGGTGATAATTTCCAGGCAGCCCGAGTGATACTTTCTAGGCAAGCGAGGCAATAGTCTTCTAGTGAAAAACTATCGCATGATATTTTCCAGGACAGAGAGTGATACTATTCCAATGTCATATGACTCTTTGACCAGTGAGTGTCAAAATCTCAGTTTTTAAGGCAATTTGATCAAAATTTTAGGCTGAAGGTTGGTTTTTTTCGATTTCAATCACAGTTATAGCAGTAAATTGACAGGTTTGCAAATAGTAGGTGATCAAACATGTCTTCAAACACTTGAAACAAGGGCAAAAGAAACCTTGCCAAGACAAGAAATTGTGATATCAAAGCAATAAAATCCTATGAATACTACTGTGATGTTGAATATGCAAGAACATTTACACAAGTATATCACAACAAGAACACTTCAAGTACTTTCTAGCCTAAAAAGACAATGGCTTAATACTTAACAACTTGGCCCACACTTGATGCTCCATTGCCTCACACAAAGTGGTTGCCCACAATAGATATTGGCTTTGTTGTGGAAGTGCCAAAGACACAACCAAAGGAACACAAATGGTGAGTAATCTTGGGGTGATCTGGGTTATTCCACTTGGATCAATCCTTGCACCAAGAAGATAAGCAACAAAATAGGGTGGCCTCTATCTATGGTTCTTAGTAAGGGTTTCCATTCATAGTACCCCTCTTGCTCCCCAAAGGGACTCCTTACCTTGCGGCAAGTAACGAACCTCGCAGCCACAAGAGTACCTTAAGCATTCTTTCTCAACACTTTCCTCATGGTCACAATCCCACAAGTACTCACATCAAGCGAAGACAAGCACTACATCTACCAAGGTTTTGTGTCCTTGATAGCCTTGAGTTTATAGTGGGTCAGAATAGCTAGCAAAAGGCTTGTCCCCACTTGGATTGTTCCTCTTGATTGCTCAAGAGTAGGCCCACTAAAGGATTCTAAGAACTAAACAAAAATTTGATCAACTTATGAGGTTCAAGGTTTTTGTTTCACCACAAGGGTGAAGAGCATACTCCCCTATCTCAAAGTTTTCTCCCAAACACACCAATCAAATGTTCAATTACCCTCTTGCTTTCACAATCCAAAGGTGGGTCAAGATTTTTTGGTTCACCACAAGGGTGAAGAGCATACTTCTCCTACCACCCAAGAATTCCTACAACAAGATATTATGTTCCTATGAAATGAAACAACTAGTAAATGCCACACTTGAAATGAAATAAAAACAAGCACTTTTTTTTTTTGTTTTTATGCTTTTGGGCAGCCCTACAAAAACCGTTAGTAGCCCTTGTGCATTTGAAGCTTTGACATGTGTTCTTTTGGAAAAATACTTAGGCAAAAGGCACCTACAACCACAACTTTTTAGCCCCACAATGTTAGCAAAACCAAAATCCAAATGAAATCTTCAAATTAGATCTATCTAACCACAACAAACTAAACCAGCAAGCTAAGTAGACCAAAACTCGGCAAGAAAGAACCAAGAAACAACCCACTACTAGGAAAGGTTATAGTACAATCACCATAAATATCGCGTGACACTTTACAACATACTAAGGTGATAATATATTTCTGGGTGATACTTTACTATACTGGCAGGTGACAGAATGTCTCAAACAACGTGATACTTTAACTAGTAAAGTATCACACCACCATACAGAAACTATCGTGTGATACTAGAAAACTATCGCATGATAATCTGAGACTGAAAAACTCGAGAGCTGAAAATGAAGCTAAAAATTGATGAAAATTTGATGGAAATGTAGAAAATTAAGGACAAAACAATAATGCTCTGCCCCACAGTGGACGCCAAAAATGTACACACTCAAGTAGTGCACTTCTCTAAGTCATTATATCCAAGGGAATCCATGAATAGGAAACCTTAGAAAGTGACCTAGAGCTCTCTATGTATGGAGTTGCAAGATTATTTAAAATTTGCTCTCAGCTAGAGCTATTAAGCTAATGACCTTGCTAGTCAACCACACAATGAGAGATTCAAATGAAGACAAGGGAAAGAATGCCAATATCCTCAAGAATCATTATGAAATGCAAATGAAAACTAGATTAAGATGAATATGCAAGCTAGAAATGAGAGGTGCAAGCTAAGCTATGGAAATGAAAGTACAAACTAAACTATGAAAGGAAAGATGCAAGTGTTACAAATCCTTCCTAATTAGACTAGATGAAGTAATCTAAAGCATAAGGGAAATCTATAGTATGAATACCATGATAATGGAACTAGAATGCAAGAGATAAACTATGAAAGCATGTAAAAAGTAAGCCAAGAATGCTCCAAATCTTCAAAAGCTCCAAAATGACCTAGAAAACCTGCAGCATAACATTAGTATTAAAAAATGCATATGAAAATGAGGAAGAGAGCTCTTCTTTTATAGGAAATGAGGATCAACAAATGATGGAGATTAAGAGGAAAAATATTTAATCAAGGGTGGAACATCAAAGAGGAGCAATCCATGTGCACAAATATCCTCCAATGAGAAAATAAGAGTTGACTTTTGTGTCCATATGAGACAAAAAAGTGCTTTTCTTCTTTTTATAAAATAAGAATAATGCTTTATTTGTGCAACTTACGATAAGAGGAAAAGTGGGGGCTTTTTATTTATTAAAAGGGGAGGAAATTCCTTTTAAATAAATAAAGACTTTAGGATAAAATGGTTAGCCCATAGAAAAATAATCGAAAATGATAAAATAGGATTTGATCAAGGAAATTGATATAACTGAAAAATGCTAATTTTTGAAAATATTGATTCAGGGATTTGATAAATTGCTGAATGGGGCCCAAAGTCTAGGTGACCATTTTAGGGTGCATACACTTAGCATCCCCTTCAAAAAAGTTATTCCACCACAAAATAATCCCAAAGTGAATAAATCCAAAATATTTGCACAAAATTCACTCAAAGCATTCAAATTCACTTCAAATTTTAAGGAGAAAATATCCAATTTAAAGAAGCATATTTAGATTTGTAAGCATCTATTACTTTCAAATTTAATGATCATAAAGTTTTTCATCTTCCTTTAAATTTTCAAGTATCTTTGCATTGTGAATACTTTTCTCATACCTTTGCGGTCTTTTAGCTTCCCTCTCTTGGCGATGAATTCAGAATCCATGATTTTGTAATTTTGTATGTTTTGTCATTTGTAAACATTTTCAACAAAATCAGACCTCACAAATTTAAATTTTCACAATAAGAGTATTAGGAATTATTTAAAATCTAGTACATGTTACAAATTTAATACTACGCACTCCAAGAAATAGTCTACGTGCCAAACAATTTCTATTACGTGCTACAAGAAACTTTGCTAGTTATAAGCGCTATAAAAGAAACAAGAAAGGCATCAAAATGAATGGATTTAGACATTGAAATAATTTTAGACAGGAGGTAGAAGAAACTTCGCAGACATTGTAAGAACTTTAGCAGGTGTCAAAATTTTAATAAGAGGAGTCATTATTTTTACAGGCATCAATAGCTTTTTTTCTAGCCATTAATTATCTCTATATATGCGCTCTTGTACCTACAAATTTCAAATTTGTAATACAAATACACTCAAATTCATCAAAGATCACTAAAAAATATTAAAAATGGGGCACCTTCCCCACGCTGGGTGCCATCTACAGTATAAAAAAATACATTCATATGATTAGTTCAATCAAAGTCAATTAAAAAACATGAAAGATCTATTCTATTTAACACTTTGAATTTGAAAAGATCAATAAGAATCATGTGTATCTCTAATTAGAAGGGAAATACAAATTCTCTCTGCTGCAAAGAATTCCATAAAGTGACAACTCCTAAAATGAGAGTGATGAAATTGTTAAATGATGCTCAATTATGCCTAATTGAATGCTAAAATTCTCATCGTTGTGCTCAATTCTAATCTAAATACTCCATTATAACACTACAATGCAAATTTACTCCAATTATGCCTAATCTCTCAATTAATTTTCCAATAGTAATGGTGTACTTGATAATGGATGATTTTCTCTTATGATGCTTCATATTTATAGGATTTTTCCAAGGGTAGGGGGCAGAGTGAGTTAACCATGATTAGATGAGAGAGGTTGAGTTGTGTTTCAAATATTGGACCAAGATTAAAAATGAGTTGCTAGAATAGAAAAGGATAAATGAGTGGATAAGATAGCAATGTCTCTTATGGAGCCATGTGCTTCGAATCCTGTCTCCTCGTTGGTTGATTCAATTTTCATCTCCATGTAGCTTGTGAGGAAAATTAGGATTTATTTAATTCAAATAATCAATTACTTTAGCCATGTATACAAATTAGATGGGTTGGATTTGATTTTTGATTGAACTATACAATTAATTTATTAAATCAATTACATAGTTGTTTATTTTTTATATTTAATCAATCCAAATGGCTTATATTTAATTAATTTATGAATTTAATGATTAATCCTTGATTTTGATTTTCTTTGACTTTTATTAACCAATTTTACGTGTATATAACCATGTAATGTGTTCCTCATATTTATTGGTATCGAAGGCTTTGGAGAATGGTGTAGAATGTTATTATGCATGAGGCATGTTGTATTGTGTGAGGTGGTCCATGTCTCATTCCTTACCACCATGAGGATTTTTTCAGTGTGACCTATTTCAAATTGGTTTTGAGCCAATATGGTTGACGACATCAAGCATTATAAGAAGAGTGATGATTTCAATTATTTGTGTGTCTTGTGTGATGCTTTTATGAGATGTGAATGTGAATATAACAAGAGAAGATTTGTGTGTTGATGATCATGTCTGGATGTAATTAGTAGAAGACTAATATATCATTTGTGTATTATAAAATATTTGTGATAGTGATCTCAGTTGTTGATTCAATCTCATTTCTCATACTTTGGAAGTGAGCCTATTTATATAGCAGTGAGCCTATTTGTATTGGCAATTACCCATGTTCATATTTCAAGGTAGTTAGCCTGATCAATAGTGAGACACCCATAGTGAGAAAACTGACAATGAGACTTTGTAAAAATAACCTTAACTAGTGTTTTATTTAATGAGAATTATTTTCTCCGTGGTTTTTCCCAATTTGTGTTTCCATGTAAATTATAGTGTTTTTTGTGTAGGTGTTGTTGTTATTACAAGTTCATATCTTTTATAATTACTTATCGTTAGAACAAAAGTTAATGTTGATATAACTGTTATTATTATTTGTATGATTTGTGGGTTTACCAGAAAAGTTAAATTTTTTCAAAGTGTGTGGGAATAACTAATTCACCCCCTTCTCAATTATTTAGTATGTTCAAGAATTGGCATCGGAACTTGATTCCTTGGTATAGAGCTTAATCGCTTGAGGCGGATCCAATGGCACACAAACTAAGCATTCATATTTTTAAGGGATCATACTATAGTACATAGAAAGATCATATGAAAGGATATTTTATTTTGATCAATTACAATACTTGGAAACATGTAGAGACAAAGTATGTGTTCCCTTGGGATGATGTATATGTGGATTCATCCCCTTCATTGATAGAACACTCCTTTTCTAGGCCTTCAATGAGTGAAAGAATCTTGATCATATTGAGAAAACATCTATCTCAACCTTGTAATTTTCTAGATATAGATCCAAAATCTAGCTGGCCTTTTTCTACTTGTCACTACCTTGAAAAAAGGAATATTAGTTGTCAAAAATATGCCTTGTCCATAGTATATTATAGAAGGCCCATTTTTAGCGATTCTATGATGCTTTTTATGATAGTTGTAAGGGTAAAAAATAGGGGATAATACTTTGGACTTGAGAGACTATTTTTAACTTGTAATCTTACCTATCTTGGGTAACATATGTCAAGGAAGTTTAGCACATTGTTTTGTAACCACAAATGGTTTCCAAGTTGTGAGAATCCTATAAAATGAAGTCTTGAGGAGGAGTTTGAATAATTAAGTTGACTATCTATTTTATGGATTTTGATTAGATGGGGAAGTGGCTCACCACTTCCAGTCTATACTCCTCTATATTCTCCTTATGTATTTTTTTTTACAAGATGGGAAGCTACTAGGATACTTATGAAGTTCCTCCAAGATTTAGTTCAAGTGAAGCTCCTGTAAGAACTTGCATTGCAATTGTATTGTATTTTGTTGTTTATTTGATAATTCATTAAGCAGGTTTTGAAGTGTGGGATTTTTATCCTATAAGGATTTTCCTCACAAAAATTATTGTATTATGTGTTTACTATTATTTTGTTTATGCTCTTATGTGTTTCTTAAAGTCTATGCAATATTTATATTGAATTTTGTATAATCATCCTCTCTGTATTAGCAAAGGAATCATTTTTCCAAACCTTTTCCTCCTTACAAGTGGTATTAGAGTCTGACCATTTTTTGTTCTTTTTATTGGGGACATGGTTTTTGTAGATAATCAATGTTTGAGTGGCAAATTGTGTAGAGAATTTTATTTTCTATATTATAGGATAGTAAAGATGGAAACATATTAGGGAGGACTGAGGCAAAGAAGTTTTATGGAATAAACTTTGAAATGTGGAAGTTGAAGATGGAAAATTTGTTGATTAATTGGGATCTATGAGATGTGGTGGATGAAAATGTCTAGAGGCCTATAGATCCAACTTTAGTTTCATGGTATGATGTCATAGATAGAAAAGCTAAAGATATCATAAGACTATATTGTGTAGACTCAATTCTAATAAATGTTCATGAAGAATCTACTTTGAAGAATATTTGGAAGAAGCTAAGTGAGATATACCAAGAAAAATCTCTTGTGAATAAAATTTTCTTGAGGAAGAAGTATTCCTTAAGATTGATAGAAGGTGGATAAATTTTTGAATATCTAGAAAGCTTAAATACATTGTTTACTTAGTTGAACTTAGTGGAGTGTTAATGGATGAAGAATAAAGGGGCCAAAAATTTCTATATTCATTACCAGAATCATGTTAAAGCCTTGTCATGGCCATAGGGAACACTATAGTTGTCTTGACTATGGAGGATGTTTTTGGTTCTCTAGTTTTTGAGGAGATGAGAAGGAAGATATCTCTGAATTCCCAAGAGTCTTTGAGTTTTCAAGGAAGATCAAGAGAAAGAAGAAAAAAAAAGGAATCATGGTCATTCTAAGTCAAAGAATAAGGGGAGATAAAAATTCCCTCATAAGTCCAAGGCAATGTGCTAGAACTATGGAAAACCTAGACATTTATGGAAGGACTATAAAGAAGAAAAGAAGAAAAGAAGAAGAAGAAGAAGAATAAGAAGCAAGATTATGATTTTTATTATGAGAAAGAAGATGAACATGTTTTTATTGTAGCCTTCCCCACTCATGCAAGTGACAATGTATGGTTGATAGACTCAAGTGCATCTTTCCACACAACTCCAAATAGAAACTGGTTTGGTAAGTATGCAAATTTTGATGGTGGTAAAGTGTATTTGGGTGATAAATATTATCTTGATATTGTTGGTTATGGAAGTATTCATGTGATATTTTTTGATGGTAGGATTAGACAATTTGTTGGTCTCTTGCATATTCCAGGACTCACAATTTTTTTTTTAATCTATTAGGAAACTAAAAGATGTAAGTGTGGATGTGCAATTTAATAAGTAAGTGTGAACATGATGAGAGGTTATATGGTGATAGATGTAATCACCTAAAAATGGTGTAGATAAAATAGAGGCCCTAAATCTCAAATAAAGTGATTAAATCAATACCAAATCAAGATAATCTCAAGCATAATTGTGTAATTAAATTAGATCAATTTAATTACATAATTCATTAATTATAAAGAATCAATCATCAATCATCAAGAATCATTCCTTAATTAACTATCCTAGCCATTTAATCAAATCAAATTCAAAAATACCTATGGCTAGTGATATTAGTTAATGTGAATTAATTAATTGTCTTATTATCCTTTCAACCCACAAAAGGACAAAGGAGTTAATTCCGACCAATGGGAGCTAATCACAAGGATCACTCACATGGATCAAGTGAGAATAAATATCAACCATCCATCAAGGATTAATCTCAACCATTGAATTTAAATTCAACCTCTCCCTCCAAGAGGAAATCTATAGAACCAAGCTCATTTAATTCATTTGATATCTAGATCATTTGTATAAGGAAACTCTATCATTTTGAATTCTAAATCTAGATCAATTCTTCTATTTCTTATCAATTCTTCATTCTAGCTCTAGCTTATCAATTCATCTTAATTGCTTTCATGTTAAATGAATTTCATTTGAATCTTCCATTTCATATTTGTAATGCCACTGATCTACGCACAATTCTGAGAGCATACTAACATAGATCAAACTCTCTATGACTAGGAAGCAATAATTCAATTTCAATTGTTATGATTTTGATTAATTTTCATGTACTAAAAATTGATATAATGAGTTATTGAAGGTTTTTGTTGTAGGATAACATGTACCACAAAATACACACACAATAGAAATAGGAAATAGACTGGGTACATTATACCAGCTTGATGCATGCATAGTTGAGTGCAATAGCACTATGATAAGATTGTGATAAAGACTACTCTTTTGGAAAAGGAGATTATTTTTTTTTAGTAGATGGTTATGATTTTTGGGTATCCAAGAGTGCTTTGTATAGTGAATCAAATTTTACTATAGATAAGACCATGTTATGGAACCAAAGACTTGGCCACATAGGTGAGAAGGGTTTACAGACCTTGAAAAATAAAAACCTTGTCAATGGATTGAATGATTGCAATCTTAAATTTGATTTTTGTAAGCATTGTATTTATGGAAAACAAAACCACATTTAGTTTTAGTCAAGTTATCATAAATATTTGTGTGTTTTGGATATTTAACACATTTAGATGTATTTGGTCTAGTTGATGTTTCTTCTATTGCTAAATAAGTATATTATGTTTCTTTCATTGACAAATTTAGTAGAAGAACATGGGTTTATTTTCTTAAGAGTAAAGATAAATTATTTAGCAATTTCAAATAGTTTAAAAACTAGTACATTTGAGACCTTTTTTCGATGGTAGGTCATTTGAATTGGTATGGTTTACCATCAATATAACGACACTAGCCGACGTTGCAGTTTTACAGTCAGAAAAATTGACGATTTCAATTGGCGTCATAATTAGGATGATAATGGACATCGCAAGAAGGGGGTGCCAACAAGGTGAACCTAGTGCCAGACCTATTTGTGGCCATCCCAATTGTGATGCCTATCCATCGCAAAAAATAAAAATGATGGCGACCCGTCAGAACCTTCCGACGGGTTGCCATCATTTGTAATTTGTTTGCCAACAGAGATGTTGTTACTGGGACGGATATCCATTGGAAGTGTGTGATGAATATATGTCATTTGTAGTTTTTAACAAAAGTGATGTTGTACATGTGACAAAGACTCGTCAGAATTTTATGACGGCTATCTGTCATTTATAGTTTTTAACCGATAGTGATGTTGTACATGCAATGGCTAGATGTCAGATTGTTTTGACAGATAACCATCACTATTTTATGGCTATCGCAATTGTGATGCAAATCAATTTTTAAAAAAAGTTATATATATTTTTTGATCAAGTTGGTATCAATTCAGAAGGGTGTTCTTGCAGATCTGGTTCCTACTCGTGATTTGGTTATGGATTATTTAGAGATGCATTTGTAGTAGATTCAGTAGTGGCTCATGGATTATTGAGTTAGATGTGATGTCGAGAGAGCGATATGCAAAACTTGCACATTGGAGATTCGTAGATCACTATGGTGTCCGTGATGACTTGGGAGAAGTCTTTCTTGGTGAACTGAGCTGAGAGACTTAGATTACAGAAAGTGGGTTGTTTGATGTGACTTATGAGACATTGGATGCCTCTTCATAGAAAGTTTGTGGTATGGTCTATGGTTTTTCTTTGCGACTGGGTTCTTGGCAGAGATCTATTGATTTGGTAGCCATTGAGATGGATCGATATATTTGTCGTACATGGATTGAGATCTTAAATTATCGAGCTTCTCTTTCTTTTGAGAATAGTTTAACATTCTCTACTTAATAGGGCCAACCACGTGAAGTTGGAAGCTCATCTAACCCCTCCGAGGAGCCTCTTATAACCCTTTACGATATTTTAAGACCTCTAAGATGTATTCTTAGGGATTGTAAAGGGTCGTAAAGGGTCATAAGGGGTCCTGGGACACAACAATTGAGAAACATAAATGTAGGCATCATGGTCAGAATTTTTTGGAAACACATAATTGAGTGGTATACCAGACAATGAAATGCAACCACTACTCCTCCAATTCCAAGTCAACACTACAGTAAACCAAAACCCATAGATAAAAAATAAATTTAGAGAGCGTAGGAGGAGAGTGATAAAGACTGAAATAATATAGGGACTCTGTATTATTTTGGTCATTATCACTCTCCTCTACTCTCTAAATTTATTCTTTATCTATGGGTTTGTTTATCGCAATGTAAACTTGGAATCAAAGGAGTGATATATAGTTGTGTTGCATCATCTGGGTATACCATTCAATTATGTTGTGTCTCCAAAAAATTATGACCATGATACCTACATTTATGTTTCTTAGCTGTTGTGATATCTACATTTATGTTTCTCATTTGTCATGTTTATATGCATGTTCTTTATGTGTGTCATTGTGTTGAGGCAAAAAAGAAATTGGATCACTTAGTTATCAATGGTGAAGAATTGGAATACCCTATAGGAGCAGTGGTTATAACTGGTACATGGCTTAGATGGTATTCTATGAAGAACCCTAGGTTGTGGTTGTTCGAGGATTGGGAGACACACATAAAGATTATTCATTATTCAAACCTCGTCATTACATTAAATGTCCACTTGATTAGATATGGGGGAAGACCACATAATAGAACTCTTTGGAAGTTTCATGAGTCAGACCACAAGGCAATACTTGAGACAATCAAGGGTAGGGTAGATCTAATTGGTTCATTGGACTAAATGGAGATACAAAATATTGTAATGTCAAATTTATATAGCACTGTAAATTGGGTGGACTATAAATTTCTCATGAACTAGCCCATATGTATAACAAGAAGTTTGTAAGATTTAATGACAACCTTTCTCTTCTAACTTTTGGGGCAATACCGGAGGTTTTCTCTACTCATCTCTTTCCTTCGGTTCTCCTAATGAGCATAGAGAGAGGCTAAGGAGTCTTACAAGCCTAAAATGTTGATATACACTATATGGCCTCATAATTACTACGCCAAAGGGGTTTTCTGATTCGAAAGACTTAGCAGCCTCTAGGGCCATTTTCTTTTATGTTGCATTAACATGACGTCTACTAGAAAAATTATGACTGCGCATCCCTTTGCTCATCCCTTTAGTTTTTGTTTTCATAGATTTCACCATCTGGCCTAGCTATATATTAAACAGTAAGCTCATGAACAATGTCAATATTAAACATTGAGCTCATGAACAATGTATGATGCCCTAGCTTGCAACCCATGAGCCATCAAGACATTTCCTCATGAAATGATCATAAATGGGGACTACCACATAGTGAATATCAACAAAAAGACAAATAAAGAGAGATCAAACACTTCACACAATGCCTTGAAGGTAATAGAAATTATGCCCTAGCTCTCAAAGCTCATAGGTCATCAAGCATTCCAAATGAAAAGATGTAAACAATGTTAGTATTAAATATTGAGCTCATGAACAATGTATGATGCCCTAACTTGCATCCTGTGAGCCATCAAGATTTTTCCTCATGAAATAATCATAAATGGGGAGTACCAAATAGTGAATATCAACAACAAAACAAATAAAGAGAGATCAAACACTTCACACAATGCCTTGAAGGTAATAGCAACGATGCCCTAGCTCTAAAAACCTCACGGGTTATCAAGCATTCCAAATGAAAAGATGTAAACAATGTTAGTATTCACTAGTAAGCTCATAAACAATGTTATATGATGCCCTAGCTTGCATCCCGCGAGCCATCAAGACATTTCCTCATGAAATGATCATAAACGGGGAGTACCACATAGTGAATATCAATAGCAAAACAAATAAAGAGACATCAAACACTTCACACAATGCCTTGAAGGTAATAGCAATGATGCCCTAGCTCTCAAACCTCACGGGTCATCAAGCATTCCAAATGAAAAGATGTAAATAATGCTAGTAATCAATAGTGATCTCATAAATAATGTATGATGCCCTAGCTTGTAGCCCGCGAGCCATCAAGATATTTCCTCATGAAATGATCATAAATAGGGAGTACCATAGTTAATATCAATAGAAAAATAAATAAAGAGAGATCAAACACTTGAGACAATGCCTTGAAGGTAATAGAAATGATGCCCTATCTCTCAAAGGTCACAGGTCATCGAGCATTCCAAATGCTAAGATGTAAACAATGCCACTATTAACATTCATATTGTGCCATTAAATCAACAAATGTCATCAAAATGAAATTGAGTTAATGAGAAGAAAAATCTTGAATGCCTACCTCAAGTGCCAGTGCTCTCTTCCCACACGGTGTCAGCCTCTTCGCACACGCCAAACTCGAATTCCCTCTTCATGCCACACAAAAGTGCAGTGTCATCTTCGTGATAGCTCTTCGAATTCACAAAAATTACAAATGACACTTTCTTTTTCAAAATTACAAAATTACAAAAATATCATTGGCTCAAAGCACATAGAAATTCAAAACAGTAGGATATCTTAATCTTTATGAGCTTAAATTCAAAATAGTAAGTGTATTATTTTATTACTGATGTCCCTATTTGATCTAATAGCATCAATATAACAAACAGAGCACTGACCAATAAAATAGGGACATGAGGTGCTCAAATAGTGAGCTCATATACAATATATTTAGTCTTAATAAAATCTTATAAAATAACATATATTGTGTGAAGTGTTTGATCTCTTTTTATTTATTTTGTTGTTGATATTCGCTATGTGGTACTCCCCGTTTATGATCATTTCATGAGGAAATGCCTTGATGGTTTGTGGGCTGCAAGCTAGGGCATCATGCATTATTTATGAGCTCACTGTTTGAGCACCAACCAATAATATAGGGACATGAGGTGCTCAAATAGTGAGCTTATAAACAATATATTAAGTCTTAATAAAATATTATAAAACAACATATATTGTGTGAAGTGTTTGATCTCTCTTTATTTATTTTATTGTTGATATTCACTATGTGGTGCTCCCTATTTATGATCATTTCATGAGGAAATGTCTTGATGGCTTGTGGGCTGCAAGCTAGGGCATCATACATTATTTATGAGCTCACTGTTTGAGCACTGACTAATCAAATAGGGACATGAGGTGCTCAAATAGTGAGCTCGTAAACAATGCATGATGCCCTAGTTGTAGGTAGTTATCTCTTCTATAATGATGGAGGAGTGAAAGGTAATGATCAGTGAGGTTGCTTCTATTAGATCATACATTAATACACTTACTATTTTGAATTTGAGCTCAGACATCATGCAATGTTATTTCTGTCATTACATGCTTGCTATTATTGTGCACCATTTATTGTTGTATACACATAGAACAATAGGTTTGGGGACTTAGAATTATGGTCAATCCTTAGTAATGGTTTGGGGAACTAATTACTAGATGAGTGACTACAGTACCCTAGTTTGCATTATTAGATGATCTTGTTTAATTTGCATTCATTCATGCAAAGATACATGTAAAGGAAAAGAAAATTTTGCATCTAAAGATTACATGTATATATATGAAAAATAACTTGTATATACTATACATGGAAAATAAATTTTAGAAGAGAATGCAAGAGTACAGCATACATAAGAGGATGAGCATAAATAATAAGGGTGCTAGACATTGCCTGAAGTGATGAATTTTTGACCCAGGTATGAATCTAGTGTGCCCCTGTGTGACCCAGAACCTGCAAAGAAAAGAGAGATGGGGGTTAGATAAAAAATATCTAAGCAATGACTAGCATCTTATTACTGATCCTCATCTACAATTATCCATGTGCATATTTAAGCCATACACTTCTGAAAGAAAAACCAAACTCACAATCTCAATGAAATAAACTATGTATAAAATAATATATGGTGCACAACAACAACAAGCATGCAATGACAACAATCCCTATTTTATTACTAATGTCCCTATTTACATTTTTTCATCAAATGACCCAAAAACATAAAAAATGGTCCTATATGGTCGCTAATAGCCAACTTTCAGAAGAATATAAATGAATGCAAACATACATAAGTGGATGAACATAAATAATGAAGGTCCTATATGGATGGTTCTTATGCTTTGCCATTACAACAATTGAGCATTCATCATTTGGTATATGAATAGGTGAAAAACATGCAGACATTCAAACATGTGTACTATGAGCTTTCCTGCAACAAATGGACTTGTCATGATTTTCACAATAGTGCATGTGTTGGAAGGAAAGCTCACAAAATTGCTTAGGAAAATATAAATGTTCATCACCTGTGCATATCAGAGTTGATTAGAGAAGGTATATGCACAACAAAATAAATAAAGAGAGATCAAACACTTCACACAATGCCTTGAAGGTAATAGAAATGATCAAACACTTCAAAATAGGGACATCGGTAATAAAATAGGGACATCAAATAGGGACATTTGTAATAAAATAATACCTTACTATTTTGAATTTGAGCTCATAAAGATTAAGATATCCCTATTTTATTACTAATGCCCCTATTTACATCTTTTCTTCAAATGACCCAAAAATATCAAGAATGGTCCTATATGGTCACTAATAGCCAACTTTCAGAAGAATATGAATGAATGCAAACATACATAAGTGGATGAACATAAATAATGAAAGTACCAAACATTGCTTGAAGTAATGAAGTGTTGACCCAGGGTTCAATCCAGTATGCTCTTGTATGATCTAAAACCTGCAAGGAAGGAAAAGATGGGGTTAGATCCAAAGGATCTAAGCAATGCCTAGCACCCTATTACTGATCCTCATCTACAATTATGCATGTCCATAGTCAAGCCATACACTTCTAAAATGAACTATGCAACAAAACATGTGCACTCAGGAAACATATGCATGCAGTGAGTAAATCAAGACCAAAATGGAGCAAAATGTATGATGTCAAATGTGTTATCAAGCAACACCTCATGGTTTGTGAGTCAACATGGTATATATGTTGTTTATACAAGATCAGTAAAAGGACATATATGATGCAGGAGCATCCTGGGTGTAAGAGCAATCTTGCATCACCCAAAAATATTTCTGGTTTTGTTTTCAATAAGGGCTATCTTGTGCAGAGCTGCTATTTATGAAAACTTACTATTTTTAGTAAGTTGGTCATATGATCTCAGAATATTTTGATTTCACAGTTGGAGGTTCATCCTAGTCATTTCAGCCTACCAGTTGAGTTTCATTGCCACATCATCAGTATTGGTGAAGTTATTGAGGTTTTTGGGTACAAAATATTTCAGGTCAATTTTAAAGGCCTTAGAGGCTCCGGATCGCAATTGACCCCCAACTAACTAGTGCTAGCGTGTGTCAAGCACTATAGATCTCATCATGACATTTCTGAAAAGTGGTTACAATAGAAAAATAGAGTTACAATTAAAAAGTTATGGCCTCCAGAAGTTGGGTTACCTAAAATCATATTTTGTATTTCTTTTGAGCCGACCCTATTGTAATAATTGTGAAAAATAAATAATTCTATTTTTTGTCTTCCTAAAGGGCTAAATTTCTGGAACCTTCTCGAGCAGTGGAAATTGCCTATATAAGAAAGGTTTGTAGTGTTGTTGTAGGCAGTTCGGGACAGTTTTGGGTAGTGGATCTGGGTAATAATTCGAGGCTTTGTCCTACAAAATATTGTAACGGAATGTCCATGTGGCTTTGCATATTGTAATTTTGAAAGTTTGTAATTCTACATTTGTGGAGATAATAAGAAGCCCATTTTAAGTTCTTGCATATTGTTGTTGTTTCTCTATTTCTATTATGTGTTTGTGGTATTAAGGGGAGCACCCTTCATCAATATACAACTTCAACAACATGGAAATATTAATCCAATAATAAGAAATGCATTACAAATGCCAAGCTTATGGTCTCAATGAAATAAATAGTGTATAAAACAATATATGATGCCTGAGCTCAAATTCAAAACACTAAGTGTATTAATATATGTATGATCTAATAGAAGCAACCTCATTGATCATTACCTTTGACTCCTCCATCATTATAGAAAAGATAACCACCTACAACTATATTTCATAATTCCTCCTTTAAAGTCATAGGTTAGTTTAAAATGGAGAAAGTATACAAACTCACCAATTTAATCCCAAAATTTCATAACATTGCATTCGTGTTGCTATTATGGTGCACAACAGAAGCAAGCATGCAATGACAACAATAACATTGCATGATGCCTGAGCTCAAATTCAAAATAGTAAGTATATTATTTTATTACTGATGTCCTTATTTGATGTCCCTATTTTATTATTGATAAATTTTGGGGTAAAACTTTGCAAGTCTTACATAGACTCAACAACATGGTAGCATTGATCCAATAACAAAAAATACATTACAAATGCCAAGCTCACGGTCTCAATGAAATAAATAGTGTATAAAACAATATATGGTGCACAATAGCAGCAAGCATGCAATGACAACAATAACATTGCATGATGTCCGAGCTCAAATTCAAAACAATAAGTGTATTAATGTATGTTTACATGATGCCAAATATTAAAAAATGAGCTCATGAACAATGTATGATGCCCTAGCTTGCAGCCCGTGAGCCATCAAGACATTTCCTCATGAAATGATCATAAACAGGGAGTACCACATAGTGTATATCAACAACAAAAAAAATAAAGAGAGATCAAACACTTCACACAATGTCTTGAAGGTAATAGAAATGATGCCCTAGCTCTCAAAGCTCGTAGGTCATCAAGCATTCCAAATGAAAAGATGTAAAAAATACTAGTATTAAACAATGAGCTCATGAACAATGTATGATGCCCTAGCTTGTAGCCCTCGATCCATCAAGATATTTCCTCATGAAATGATCATAAACAGGGAGTACCACATAGTGAATATCAACAACAAAACAAATAAAGAGAGATCAAACACTTCACACAATGCCTTGAAGGTAGTAGCAATGATTTCCTAGCTCTCAAAGCTCGTGGGTCATCAAGCATTCCAAATGAAAAGATGTAAATAATGTCAGTATTGAACCGTGAGCTCATAAACAATGTATGATGCCCTAGCTTGCAGTCCACGAGCTACCAAGACATTTCCTCATGAAATAATCATAAAAAGGGAGTACCACATAGTGAATATCAACAGAAAAACAAAGAAAGAGAGATCAAACACTTCACACAATGCCTTGAAGGTAATAAAAATGATGCCCTATCTCTCAAAGCTCGCGGGTCATTGAGCATTCCAAATGAAAAGATGTAAACAATGCCAGTATTAAACAGTGAGTTCATGAACAATGTATGATGCCCTAGCTTGCAGCTTGTGAGCCATCAAAATATTTCTTCATGAAATGATCATAAATGGGGAGTACCACATAGTGAATATCAACAACAAAATAAATAAAGAGAGATTAAACACTTCACACAATGCCTTGAAGGTAATAGCAATGATGCCCTAGCTCTCAAAGCTCGCAGGTCATCGAACATTCCAAATGCAAAGATGTGAACAATACCAATATTAATATTCATATTTTTCCATTAAATCAACAAATGCCATCAAAATGAAATTGAGTTAATGAGAAGACAAATCTCAAATGCCTACCTCAAGTCATACCTGCCATATAAAGATCAAATGCTAAGGAACTATGTTATAAAATTTCATGCCAAATTTCAAGGCATGAAATTTTATAATTGTACATATATTTTCTTTGACTCCCCTGCATTGTAAACTCAATGCTAAGGAGAAAAAATTATGATGTCAAAAAGTATAAAATTTCATGCCTTGAAATTTTATAACATAATTCCTTAGCAGCTGCCATATGAAGAGCAGTGCAAGGTGTTAACTTTCTCATTTTACCATAGTTAGGGCCCTCTTTTACCATGCTTTATGAGATTTATGTTTTTTATTTAAGTGAAGACAAAGATTATCTTAATTTGTTATCTTTAAATTTTATTCATTTTATGATTTTAAAAATTGAAATAAAAAATATAAACTTTTAAGAAACTTTTACATCTTTTCATCAAATGACCCAATGTAGTACCTTGCCCCTAGTCCAATTTTATAAATGATATGATTACTTTAGGATGATAGATTATATGTTAGGAAATTATTAATGCTTATGATTTTACTAACCCCATACTTGCATGTGTATGGTTGAAGTGTTTGTTTTATACTTCTACTTGACGTGCCTGATGTGGTTGAGGGACGCAGTCGTAGTTACTTTCTTGTGAGATTCACACGATCGACTGATCCCCGCCATTGTCTGTTATATAGTTGTATATGTATGTACATCCGGGTTTTGTATACAAGTTTGCAAGTACCAGGCATCAACTTCCCTAAATTGTCAGGATGAGAGTGCCCTATCACAATATCTCAAATGGTAAGAGAGGGGAGATAACACGGATCCAAAACCCTAACCCAAACTCATTTATCCTAGTTGTTGGATAAGTATCTGTTGACTACCCTATCCGAATTTGTTAGGTTGGCAAAGTTTGTGGATCCCTTTCTGGTGTTGCTTGGTTTTGGTTTTGTCTGATTTTATCTCATTTGGCTTCAGTTGATTTGTGGTTATGTGGGTGATTTTTATGTGATTATTCATTTATCAATTATAGTTGGTTTATGTTTATATAGATTATTTTACGTGATTATCAATGTTAGGTGCATAGCTGAATTTTATGACTAAATATGCTTTAATGATTATTTGAGGAAATTAATTTAAAGTTGATTATTTGAGTATTTGAAAATTGATATTGATTATGTCCTAAATTTATTTTGATGAAATTTAATTAAAATCAAATAATTGATTATTTTATTAATAATTGAGTTTTATTACGTTTGTGAGTATTATTAAATAAATTAAATATTTAATTGAATATTTTAGGATGCATTAAGTATTTTATTTATTTAATATTTGTCTCAAATTATTAACATGTGCATAATTGAAAAGTGAGTTGTCAAAAGTGAACAACTAGTTTTCAAAAGTCAAGTTGTGTTGTGCATTTAAAAGATATTTTAATTAATTAATTAATATTTACTTTCAATTTTGGAGTTAGAGTCTGATCAGGAGTTGTCTTATGAGTTATTTCTGATTTGGAGTTGAACTGTGAGTTAGCTTTTGAGTTGTCTTTAGGGATTGCATTCATTTGGGACGAGACAGGTTTTGGAGAAGATTTTTGGGAGATATTTTGTACTTGGAATTTTGGAGATGTGTGGATTGTTGTAGTTGCTTGCTGATTTGGGGTTTGATTGTGCATCTGGATCTGGTTCTTCTGTTCATCATAGTTCTCAGATTTGCAGATAGGATTGGATTTGGAAGTAATTTCACTCTCAGATCTTCTACAGGGGTTTTATTACAGTTTATGGCATTGGAACCAAGGTAGGATCTGGAATTCTTGTTTTGTGCCTTCTATTATTTTATCTAGTAAAATTCTGTGTTTGATTAGATCTGGATTAGTCTCATTAGATCTGTATGATTTCTTGAATTTTGGGTATTAGAGAAACCCCAAATCCACTATTTTATGTTTTTATGATTCCTTGGCATTGTACCGTTATGCTAGTAAAATTTTTATTAAAAGTTTGTCTACGGTTTGCTTGTAAATCAAAAAATCAAATCTGCTATATAGTTAGACTATAGAGTTGAAAGAAAAATAGTTGGTTTGAAAAACACAATTTGGGTAGAAAAATCCTTGCTAGTTAAAAATATATTCCCTGTAAAAAAAAATTTACAGTCAAAATGAAAATAACACCAGTCAAAAGAAAATGCATATTTGAGTAAAAGTTAAACAATGGTCATTATCAAAAGCGAATAGATTCTTTTCATAAGAATCTAATTATTAATGTGGTTCAAAATTATATTCTGATAACCTATAATTTGATTATTTCATAATTAATTTAATATATATATATATATATATAAAAGTAATTGTTTTTATATTTTCCGTAATTCAAAAATAAAATTAAATATTATTCCCAAGCAAAAAAAAAAAAAACTTTATATAATTTAATGGTTTGGTTTTTGTTATTAAAAAAAAAAGTTTTTAAAAAAAAAGGTGCATTAAGGAGGACTCTTGCGCAGCTACCTGGCAATGCAGGTACACTACGCATGATAGTGTATCTGTCGTGCGCAGGTACACTGCGCATGCGTTTGTTGTACACTGTGCTCATAGGGAAGGGGGGGCGATGGGGACCACCACGTCCCCCACCTTAGTTTTTTTTTTTTTTTTTTAAATTATTTAATTTGCTTTTAGGTTTGAGTTATTACTAAATTTAATTTATTCAATAAAGTTTAATTTAATTAAATAATATTTGTTATTTTATTTAAACTTTAATTTATTATTAAGGTTTTATTAATTTGGATAGTTCATTTTTATTGATTAAATTAATGTAATTTCTTTCCATTTTATTAATTCAGTATGATAAAGAGTTTATAAATGCAGTTTTAAATGAAATTTATTCATATGTTAAATATGTTATTATTAATATATTTTTATATAGAATTTATTAATTGATTTATGCATGTGGACGATTTAGTTACTTGTTCTATTGTCCATTAAGTAACATTTAAATATATGTATTAGAGCTTATATTCATATACAAAAATTATGTTTGATTTTTAAATTGGAATTAATTGTACTTCTTTTGCTACATTTAGGATCAAGTTTATTAGGGCTTATGAGTGTACCCTCTAAATTGATTTGAAACAAATGCAATCTATTTTATATCTGAATGGGAAAATTAATTTTCTTAAGTGTTGTAATGAAATTGAGCTCTTTATTCTGTTAATTTTTGAAATGATTGTAGGAAATATTCTTGTAATTTTTGCATTATTATAGTGTTTATGATGGGTATCTCTTAACAGATTGATGTGATTCTGCATGTGGATTTAACTGTGTTCACTATGGAAATTAAATTTTCTATATTTTTAGATCTTAGTTTTCTATGGTGCAAATGTGTCTTCTTCATGCCTGGAGTGTCTTCTTTTGCTTAATGTGTTTTGGGGCATTAGATGACCTAGGGGAAGACAGAAGCCGGGGTATGTTTTTAGTTGATCATGTTTTCGGTATTATGTTTTGATGACTGAATGTATTCTCATTAAACCCTGTCTTGACCATATAGGCTCATGATGTTTTGTATTATGCTTTTGGTACTTTTGTAATCATTTCTAGTTCTTTTGTGTGAGATTGGATTTGGGATTACTTGGTCGTGTACCTAATTTGATCTATGTGAGATATGTGAGCCTAGGGTAGTTTACCTAGATATGTAGTAGGAGGTGGCTTGCAATAAGCGTCGGGGCCCACAAGTGGCTGCCAGAATCACTTATTGTTAAGTATCTTAATCAAGTGATAACTAAATATAACATTGAGAGATTTTTAAAATGAACCTAACAAGATATGATTTCCTCGCCCTGGCTTAGTGCTAGTATAGACTAAGGTGGGAATGGAGAAGATGACTAGCCCCCTTTTAATGGATGAGTTAGCATAGTCTATGGCTTCGTCAGTATGAGAGGTCATTGACACCGTGTAAGGTCACTTGGGTGTCGGGAACCAGCAAGATTACTAGGACAAAACTCAAGGGTTAGACGTACATGATGACACCTTCCTATGCATAGTCTAGTTATCCTACATGTGTCGGTTGCCTCTGGATTAGTGAGTCTTTCATGGCATTATTAATTTTTCACCTTGACTTAGAGAGCTTTCAGGATCCTTTCCTTAGCTTGATCTGTTTGATGTTTGTTATCTGAGTGGAATCTAGTGTTATCTCATCAGCATGGTTGGAGTGGACCATTTAGGTTCGCGAGCTTGGGTGGTAGTGATTCTTTTACCATTTGAGATTCTGAAATTCATGTACCAGTGCCAGATGATCCCTTTAGCAGTTGTTCTTTCTTGATCTTCATTGTTGGAGAGGTGTTCTTCTTCATGATCTTCTTTCTTGTGATCTTGTATCTTTGTATCAGTTCTTTAGAGATGTCTTGTTTTCTTCATTTTGGTTATTGTATTACATACCCTATGACATGTGTAGTGGATGTAGGTTATTATGGATACCTTATGGTACCAGATGTATTTATGTTATCTTCTAGGTGATGTTGATTTTATCTTTCATTGTTTATATGAGTTTTGTATTTGTATCTAATCTATTTAATTAGTTAATGCTAAAGTAATATTTGTTAAGGAACCCTTGAGAGTTGTAACCTTTGTGATTTTTTTATTTCATTGTGTTGCTTCCACTTTGTAAAACTTTGATGTTCTTGTATGTTATCTTAAAAAAAAATTATTCTGCAAACTTAGATGCATGTTTAGGTTAAGTTCTCCTGGGTTCCCTTGGGGGGCATTACACTTGGTATCAGAGCGTCGGGTTCTACACTGGGAACTCTGGGAAGTTGTGTGCCTATTAGATGTCTAAACTATTAAACTTTAAACCAAACATAGACATATAACTCTTTTGTGTTTGAGAACCATTAAACTACATCTAACATTTGTGTTGTTGCTTCTCTTAAATGTCTTTGAGATATCACTTGCTTAGTGATTGTCATAGGTGATTGGACTATTTATTGTGCATGGTTATCTTCTCTAATGCTTCTAGGGTGAAATACCTTTAGATGTCATGAAGCGATTACTCCCTTGAGTGTGGCTACTACTAGTCACCTTGTTATCTGGATGTGTTATGATTGATGATTTATTTTGGATGATTGATGAATTGTTCTTGTTGTGTATAGGCTAGTATTGGAATTTTTGAACTTTCTTATGATTGGATTAGTCACCTAACTCTCTATTTCATTATCTATCTTGTGACATTAGTCACACTTAATTTATTATTGAAAATTGAGCACTCTTATGATTTAATGTTGGACTTACGATTCCCCCACTTGGGTTTTACCTATTTGAGTTTTGTGGTGGCTACTCTGCATGTTTGGTATTGTTGGCCCTGTTCTGTGATAAGTGTTGTTTCTATCATGTTTATCATGAACCCCTAATAGTATGTATAAGGGAGGACATCGCAAAAATGGTACTATGTTATTTTGTGTGAGATTAAAATCATTGTGTATCCTATATGGTTGCATAGGTGTTGCATTAACTAGATAGTTTTTCATAAACTTTTTGACTTATTATTGGTTATAGATATGAATGTGTTCTTTATGCAATTGTTTGCTAGATGTTTTCTATATTGATGAATGAATAAAGGTTTAGATTTTTCTTGAATTGTAAATGAACAATTGATCAACGTGATATTTTTAGTTGTTTCTAAACTAGATATTATATTGTTCTTAATGACTGTATATTATGTTCTTACTTTATGACCTATATTCAGATGTTATGTTTTTTCTTTAATAAATGCTTTGTGTTTGGGGGGATATATATCCTCATCTATTGTAGGCTTCCAGGAGTAAGCCCAATCCTAGGGGGGTGGATGTAGTACCCCACCCTTAGTCCAATTTTATAAATGATATGATTACTTTAGGATGATAGATTATATGTTAGGAAATTATTAATGCTTATGATTTTACTGACCCCATACTTGCATGTGTATGGTTGAAGTATTTATTTTATATTTCTTCTTGACGTGCCTGATGTGATTGAGGGACGGAGTCATAGTTACTTGCTTGCAAGATCCACATGATTGACTGATCCCCGCCATTGTCTATTATATAGTTGTATATGTATGTACATGTAGGTTTTGTATGCAGGTTTGCAGGTACCAGGCATCTACTTCCCTGAATTGTCAAGATGAGCGTACCCTATCGCAATATCTCAAATGGTAAGAGAGGGGAGATAACATGGATCCAAAACCCTAACCCAAACGCATTTATCCTAGTTGTTGGATAAGTATTTGTTGACTACCCTATTCAAATTTGTCAGGTTGGCAAAGTTCGTGGATCCCTTTCTGGTGTTGCTTGGTTTTGGTTTTGTTTGATTTTATCTCATTTGGCTTTAGTTGATTTGTGGTTATGTGAGTGATTTTTATGTAATTATTCATTTATTGATTATAGTTGATTTGTGTTTATATAGATTATTTTATGTGATTATCAATGTTAGGCGCATAGCTGAATTTTATGATTAAATATGCTTCTATGATTAATTGAGGAAATTAAATTAAAGTTGATTAATTGAGTATTTGAAAATTAATATTGATTATGTCCTAAGTTTATTTTGATGAAATTTAATTAAAATCAAATAATTGATTATTTGGATTTAATTGATTATTTTATTAATAATTGAGTTTTATTATGTTTGTGAGTATTATTAAATAAATTAAATATTTAATTGCATATTTTAGGATGGATTAAGTATTTTATTTATTTAATATGTGTCTCAAATTATTAATATGTGCATAATTGAAAGTGAGTTGTTGTCAAAAGTGAACAACTAGTTTTCAAAAGTCAAGTTGTGTTGTGCATTTAAAAGATATTTTAATTAATTAATTAATATTTACTTTCAATTTTGGAGTTAGAGTCTGATCAGGAGTTATCTTATGAGTCATTTCTGATTTGGAGTTGAACTATGAGTTAGCTTTTGAGTTGTCTTTAGGGATTGCATTCATTTGGGAGGAGACAAGTTTTGGAGAAGATTTTTGGGAGACCTTTTGTGCTTGGAATTTTGGAGATGTGTGGATTGTTGTGGTTGCTTGTTGATTTGAGGTTTGATTATGCATTTGGATCTGGTTCTCATTCATCATAGTTCTCAGATTTGTAGATAGGATTGGATTTGGAAGTCATTTCACTCTCAAATCTTCTACAGGGGTTTCATTACAGTTTCTGGCATTGGAACCAAGGTAGGATCTAGAATTCTTATTTTGTGCCTTCTATTATTTTATCTGGTAAAATTTTATGTTTGATTAGATCTGGATTAGTCTCATTAGATCTGTATGATTTCTTGAATTTTGGGTATTAGAGAAACCCCAGATCTGCTATTTTATATTTTTATGATTACTTGGCATTGTACCGTTATGATGGTAAAATTTTTATTAAAAGTTTGTCTACAGTTTGCTTGTAAATTGAAAAATCAAATCTGCTATATAGTTAGACTATAGAGTTGAAAGAAAAACAATTGGTTTGAAAAACCCAATTTGGGTAGAAAAATCCTTGCTGGTTAAAAATATATTCCCTGTAAAAAAAATTACAGTCAAAATGAAAATAACACCAGTCAAAAGAAAATGCATATTTGAGTAAAAGTTAAACAATGGTCATTACCAAAAGGGAATAGATTCTTTTCATAAGATTCTGATTAATAATGTGGTTCAAAATTATATTCTGATAACTTGTAATTTGATTTCTAGGTTTTTGGGCATCCCTGGGACCTCCTAATTTACTTTTGAGTCAACCTAAGAAAAAGGTCAATGTCTTAGGTCGACCCTGACTAGGTCAGGGTCAATGTCAACTTTGACCCCTTTCTCCAAAATTTCAAAATCTTTAATTTCTAGGCTTCAGGCTTTCAGAAAATTTATTTTCCCACCTCCGGGTCAGCCATTTCAAGTTTCAGGATGGTAAATCCTTTAATTACATTTAATCTAGGTATATTTTATAAAGGTGAGGACCTAATTGAGATTTAATTCTCCAAGGTGGCCCATCTAGAGGAGTGTGCCCTAGATCACTATAAAAGGAGGCCTTCCTCTCTCATTTTCACATCAAGTTTTTTCAATCAAGTTTTGTGAGAACATCACACTCAAGCAATTTCAAGTCTTCAAGCTCTCAAGTGCAAGAAAGTCTTCAAGCATTCAAGTGTTCAAGCATCCATTCATCATGGAGATCCATTGTTAGCTATTGAAGGATTCAATCTCTTTGGAGCCCCCTTTGATGATCCATCCTTCTCCATTCATTCAAGCCTTTTCATGTGCAAAGATCAAGTCAAGATTGGTGTTGAAGATCAAATACCATTGATTAGAGACATCCTACATCCTACATCCATTGAAGCATTCCTACTTGTGGATTTGAGGATTCAAATCCTCTGCAAGGACTTCAACATAAGCGAGGTGATTTGTTTCAATTTCTTTGTTTATGCATAATACATTTCAATTCAATTTCAAGGTTAATTCCTAAATTGGGGTTTGACCAAGGAAAACCCCCCATACAACAAAAACCCTCTTTTTTTTGTAGGTACAGGTGTGGAGTTTCAGATCTAAGAGTGAATTTGGATACCCTTTTTAGCCATCTTTCGTGATCTGTGAATAGAATTTGAATTAGACTTCAAATAAAGAATGTGGTATTTGACCTTTTATGAGGGTCAAACCTAAGCTGAGCCATCTTGAGGAAAGATTTTTGGGTTTTCTCTGTCTCGGCATTTCCAGTCCAAGACAGGTTTCAGATTTTCCTGAAAGTACATACAAACACTAGAACTCAACATTTTCCAAATCTGCCCTAATTTTGAGGTTAGTAGTTGTATTTCAATTGTTCAATATTTCATACATAATATCCATTCAACAAAAAGGGAAATATTAGATTTACTTTCTTTTCCATATTAACCATAAATTGATTCGATTGTGTATTAACCTTTAGGTTGATCAAATTAGATCTCTTCATTGGAGAATTTGGGTTTGAGAATAGGTCTCATATTTCCCCCTTTACATTTGAATAGAGGTGAATCCATTTTACATCTATTCATTTTGGTGAACCTGACACACTTACCCCTTTCTTTTGTGGAGTTAGATGCTCTATTGTGTTAGATCTCTCTTTGCATTATCTTGTTAGTATTAGATTTGTCCTTTGTGATTGATCTTGCATGCTAATTATATTTCATATTCATGCTTTATGTGTTCTTAGTTTAGTTCATTTAGTTTATGAGTTTTACTACCACTAGTCCTACTTATAACATTCCAGTTAGAAGTCATAGACTCATGGGTGCCTTTGATCCTGAATCTTCTTCTCCTTTCCTTAGGATCCCTGATGATAACCTGATTCTTCATGATTCCAATCCTACTATGGAGCAAAACTCTTCTCACTCATCTCATGATGAGGATGTTGCTTTAAGAGTTCCTCCTGAACAAGTCCAAAAACTTTCCACTGAACATGATAAAATGGGTAATTGGCTTCTTCAAGAAAACCATAATCAAGATTCTATTCAAGCTATAGAGGCTCTTAAGAAAGTTCTCCATGATAGTGATCAAGGTGTTAACCTCTTGCGTGATATTACTCATCTTGTGCATTCCAATGTTAAACATTTAGCTCAAGAGGCTCAAGATTTAGGGTTAACTCCTCCTATCACTAGTGTTGAACCTCTTTCTAATCCTTTACCTAGTATTCCTATCTATACTCCTTTGGTGACTATGATGGTTCCCTCTATTCCTATGAGTGTTCCTCCTGTGTCCCTTCCTGTATCACAACCTTCATATCATAATTTTCCTTTTACTTATTCCTATCTGCTTCCAACTGTAGTTCCTAGTGTTCCTCTACTTGTGTCTTCTATTCCTACAGCTTCTTACACTTTACCTAGTGTTTCTAATGTTGCTACTCCTCCTATTTCCTCTAATGATTCAACAATCATCAGTTTGGCTCAAACTGTATCATCCTTACAACAACAACTTGCTTCCTTAACTCAAAACAAGTTTAGTATTCCTACATGTGACATGAGAAGTCCCTTGTCCTGGGATATTATTCATACTCCTGTTCCTCAACAAGCTGAGATGCATCACCTTGAGAATTATAATGGAAAAGGAGATCCTGTTCACCATGTTAAAACATTCCAAATCCTTTGTAGTGATTATGCTCATGACCATAGGATTTTAGCCAAACTGTTTGCTAGAACCTTTCATGAAAAGGCCTTACAATGGTATTGTTCCTTGCCTCCCTATTCAATTGATTCCTTTCCACAACTTGCAAATGCCTTTATTCAACAATTTAAAAATAATATTGGTCCGCAAGTGTTTTTGACTAATTTAATGCATTGTAAACAAAGTGCTAAAGAAAAATTGACTGAATTTATTGGTAGATTTAATCATTTACATGCTCAAATTTCCTATCCTGTTCCTGATATTGATATTCAATGTATGTTTATTTCAAATTTGCAAAAGGATATTAGAGATAATATTCTGCTTACTGAATTTACCTCTTTTCAAAAACTTTGTGTAGCGCTTCATCATTATCAATTACAAGTGAGTCAATTTGAGAGCACCACTCTAATGGCTCTTGTTCTAGTTGATAAGAGTGATGCTACTCCTAATCCAAACAAGTTTCAAAATTTCAACAATTATGTCAAGATAAACAAACAAGTGAATGCAGTTGCTAATCAGGTTGTTGCATCATCTCATAATGCCACTTCTGCATCCACTGCTTTTCAATTAAATCGGATGTTTACTCCTCTTTCTAAAACTTTACATGCTATTATGAATAGGTTTTTAGCTACTAATATGATTACTTTACCTCCTATTCAACCTCTTTTACCTACTATGATTGCATCTAAATCTTTTGATCAAAATGCTTTTTGTCAATATCATCATCAGAATGGTCATGATACGGAGAGATGTTATTCTTTAAAACATAAGGTTCAAGATCTAATTGATTCTAAGGTTTTATCTATTGATAATCTAGATAGTAGTGGGAATCCATCTATCTCTCCTCCTAATTAGAACCTTCAAATCTATATGAATCCTTTACCTACGCATGATACTAATACTATTGCTCAACCATCTGCTATGGAAATTATGTATGATTCAAAGATGGATGATCTCAATCATGTTGTTAATCAAGTGGAGCATATTGATAATTCTATATCTTCACCTCAACCCTCACCTCAAGTTCATTCTCAACATCGACCAAAACCTAAACCTAAAGTGAAACCTCAACCTAAACCTCGACAAAAATTTAAGAATAAAAGACCTTGGGAATTTTTTATTACCTTTGATGACTCTGAGATTATTAAAGCTCTTGATGGTCCCCTTTGCATTGCTGCTAGGGTTTCTCAGATACCTACTCATGGTTGTCTTGTTGATCCTACCTCCTTAGTCAATGTTATCACTGAAGAAAATATTTTTATGAAAATTTTACAATGTGACTTATATGATACATCAAATGTGTGGATTCAAACTTGTAATGGTTTTCTTTATCCATCATTTGGTTCTATTACTTTACCAGTTGAACTTTTTGGAAAAATTGTGAACGCAACCTTCGTTGTGGTCCCTAGTTCTGATCAATTTCAAGTTAAGCTAGGTTTGCTTTGGTTGACTACCATGCATGTTTTTGCTTCACCTATCCATAAGTGTCTTAAGTTCATTCATGATGATGTAGTGAAGATGATCAATCATAGTCTATATCAACCTTCTAGGCCTAGACATTGTGCTGCTCTAGATTTCTTTTGGCCTTCCTTACCTAATTCATGTCCTCCTTGACCCGATAATCTTTTTCGATCATATCAAGCTTATAAACATCATAAGATTCTTCAATTAAGAATACCTCCTATGGATCTTAATCATGGTCTTTTACCTACACCTTTGATACCTCCTTTAACTATGGCTTCTAGTTCTATTAATCAAGTTCCTCCTATCGAACCTATCAAAGATCCTGTGATTGTTTCTCCTATGGATAATAATTCCATTGATCTTCCTAAAGAACCTGTGAAGGATCCCATGATTGTTCCTCTTAGTTCTCAACCTATTTTAAATAAATCAAAACATAACCGATCTACTAATGAACATCATAAAAAGTGTTGTACTCATGTTAAAGCTAAAAGATCTCTACCTTCTTCGGATAAACCTATGCATAATGTGTTAGAAGATGTTGTTACTAATAATGATGTTCACATGCATGATTATGATGATTCTATTCGTATCTTAGATCCTATTTTGAGTAATTTGGATGAGGAAGATACTCTTGAAGATATTGATGATGTTAATGATGAATATGAGACTATTGACATTGACATTGATTAACCTAATATGCTTTCATCACAATTAACTCTTACACCTAGTGTCAAACATAGTGATTCTCAAGAGGATCCTTGTTTGGAACTGGCTATCATTCTTGTTGTGTTGGATATAGTCCCTCTTGTGAGTTACCCACCTTCCCTAAATGATATACAATGAGATGGGGAAAGTAGGTGGCACGCTTGATCGACTTGTCCTTCATGGTAGCTTTGTTGTGTGTTTACCTGATGTACTGTGCTTCTCCCATAATGTGTTTGCTAAATTTTGTTAGGTTATTTTATACGATCCTTCTTACTCAGTTGGTGCAAGGTGATGAAGGAATCAAAACTGTTGTTCAAATTCCTCTATATGTATCTCTATTCTTCTATGCATTGTTCAATGTTATGTTGTAACAATGCTATTGTTCATCAATGTTTCCTTGTATAATCTTCTTGGATTCAAGATATGGTAGCACTAATTATTTTTGGTCTCCATGTCATGGTTCAAAAAGATTCTCCTTCGTATATCTTATGTGATCTTTCCTCCTTTGTGATTGTAGTTCTACTTTCTTTGGGGAATGATGTCAATTCATTTGCAATAATATCATATATATATTATCTTATGATCATACTGACCCCATGGTAGGTAGATCCCTTCCGTGTTCTCTATATGTTTCTATGATATTTCCCTTGATTTATCTTTGTCTAGGGGCATCTCGACATGGAAATGTAATCAGTGGAGTTGTTTATGTTTCCGTTAAAGCCATTTCTCCTGTTAAAGTGTCAGCAATGACTTTAACATGGGGGCATATGCTCTACTCACCTGTCTCACACACACACTTTTCAATACACACATATTTTTCAAGATACTTATTTTCCCTTTTTGGATTAGTAAGTAATCCTTAAAGTACAGATTTATATTTTAGGATCTCTTGATCCCTCCAGTTTCAAATACACATATATTGTGATCCCTTAAGGTCGGAAGTGTCCTTAAGATTGGATCTCTTTTGTTTTTATTTTTTATTTTATTCTTATGGAATAGAATATTCCTAAGGATAAATCCTTGATGGGTTGACTAGTGAGTAGCCACATTCACTAGGCGGTTCAATTCCATCTTTCCAGTTGCACCATTTTCCTATGTGGTTCACAATGAGACATAAGTTCTCATTGGGTGAGATAATCACACCTTCTTTCTCTCTCTAGAGATGTCTCTCTTATTGTGATCTAGGAGTCGATGAAGACTTGAGTCCCTGGGGGCTTAAAGTTTCACTTTGTCCTTTGGATTATGATAAGATTATCTTTTTATTTTGATCTCCTTTACTAAGAGTTTGCATCGAGTCCATACTCTTGCTAAAGTGGGGGCTTAATGTATCATCTTAAAATGGAAGCACTTTCATGATAAGAGTGTTTAGCCCTCTGAGTAAGTGGTTTGGGATCATGTTAAGTGCCTTGATCAGGTCTTTGCATGTATTTGGCTTTTCTCCCCGCTTTCCACTTCTTCCCCGCACTTGATTTCTTCATTCTAGGTGAAATTAGGGTTAGGATCTTAAGGATTCTCCTAAATTTCCCTCTTCCATGGCTCTATTTTCTAGGTAGGATTTAGAAATGGATCCTCCTAGCCTTCATTTTAGTAATCATAGGATTTTATGTCTATTCCTAACATTCTGTCCTATTCTGGCATCATTTCTAGGTTTCTGGGCATCCCTAGGACCTCCTAATTTACTTTTGAGTCAACCTAAGAAAAAGGTCAATGTCTTAGGTCAACCCTAACTAGGTCAGGGTTGAGCTCAAACCTAACTAGGTCAAGGTCAATGTCAACTTCGACCCCTTTCTCCAAAATTTCAAAATCTTTAATTTTCGAGCTTCGAGCTTTCGGGAAATTTATTTTCCCACCTTCGGGTCAGCCATTTCAAGTTTTGAGATGGTAAATCCTTTAATTACATTTAATCTAGGTATATTTTCTAAAGGTGAGGACCTGATTGGGATTTAATTGTCCAAGGTGGCCCATCTAGAGGAGTGTGCCCTAGATGACTATAAAAGGAGGCCTTCCTTTCTCATTTTCACATCAAGTTTTCTCAATCAAGTTTTGTGAGAACATCACACTCAAGCAATTTCAAGTGTTCAAGCTCTCAAGTGCAAGAAATTATTTAAGCATTCAAGTGTTCAAGCATCCATTCATCAAGAAGATCCATTGTTAGCTATTGAAGGATTCAATCTCTTTGGAGCCCCCTTTGATGATCTACCCTTCTCCATTCATTCAAGCCTTTTCATGTGCAAAGATCAAGTCAAGATTGGTGTTGAAGATCAAATACCATTGATTGGAGACATCCTACATCCTAGATCCATTGAAGCATTCCTACTTGTGGATTTGAAGATTTGAATCCTCTACAAGGACTTCAACATAAGCGAGGTGATTTGTTTCAATTCCTTTGTTTATGCACAATACATTTCAATTCAATTTCAAGGTTAATTCCTAAATTGGGGTTTGACCAAGGAAAACCCCCCATACAAAAAAAAAAAACCCCGTTTTATTGTAGGTACATGTGCAGAGTTTCAGATCTGAGAGTGAATTTGGATACCCTTTTCGGCCATCTTCTGAGATCTGCGAATAGAATTCGAATTGGACTTTAAATAAAGAATGTGGTATTTGACCTTTTATGAGGGTCAAACCCGAGCTGAGCCATCTTGAGGAAAGATTTCTGGGTTTTCTCTATCTCTGCATTTCTAGTCCAGGATAGGTTTCAAATTTTCTCGAATGTACACACAAACACCAAAATTCAACATTTTCCAGATCTTCCCTAATTTTAAGGTTAGTAGTTGTATTTCAATTGTTCAATATTTCAAACATAATATCCATTCAACAAAAAGGGAAATATTAGATTTACTTTCTTTTCCATATTAAGCATAAATTGATTTGATTGTGTATTAACCTCAAGGTTGATCAAATCAGATCTCTTCATTAGGGAATTTGGGTTTGAGAATAGGTCTCATATTTCCCCCTTTACATTTGAATAGAGGTGAATCCATTTTACATCTATTCCATATATATATATATATATATATATATATATATATATATATATATATATATATATATATATATATATATATTTATATATAAGTAATTGTTTTTATATTTTCCGTAATTCAAAAATAAAATAAAATATTATTCCTAAGCAAAAAAAATAAAATTTATCTAATTTAATAGTTTGGTTTTTGTTATTAAAAAAAAATGTTTTTTTTTTAAAAAGTGCATTAAGGAGGACTCTTGCGCAGGTACCTGGCAGTGCAGGTACACTGCACATGACAATGTATCTATCATGCGGAGGTACACTACGCATGCGTAGGTTATACACTACGCTCATAGGGAAGGGGGGGCGGTGGGGACCGCCATGTCCCCCACCTTAGTTTTTGTTGGCATTAAATAGAATTGCCACTAGTGACAAAACTTATTTGCATTCTGGGTGCAAACCGAGTAGACAGTACAAACCGAGCAGACAGTGCAAACCGAGCAGACAGTGCAAACTGAGCAGACAGTGCAAACTGAGCAGACAGTGCAAACTGAGCAGACAGTACAAACTAAGCAAACAGTGCAAACCGAGCAGACAGTGCAAACCGAGCAGACAGTGTAAACCGAGCAAGACAATGCAAACCGAGTAAGTTAGTACAAACCGAGCAGGACAGTGTAAACTGAGTAACATCATGTCTATCGAGTCACCAGTATTTACCGAGTTCAAAACCTACCGAGTGATCAGTATGAACCGTGCCTTCACTTCTACCGAGTGCATGACGATGCCAAGTAATGCAGTGGACGCCGAGTATCAGAAAGTCACCAAGTTAGTTTGCAGGAACTGTGTAACCATACTTGGGCCGACTTAGTAGCACTTATGTTTATTTGTCAAGCCGACTTTGTAATTGTAATTGTAATTAATTGTTTAAGACTTGTATATAAACAATGTTGTAAAAATGTCAAGAAGAAAGAAGCATATATGTGAAAAAGAAAGAAAGGCAGAGATAAGCGAATTACAAAGGGCTTCAGCAGTATAAGGAACAGCAAAGACAAATTCATCACAGAAGGTGATCAGTACATCAGCGAATCTCAATCAGCAATCCAGTTGCAAAGCCAGAGATCTACTGTTTCATCCTAATAGGTGAATCAGTACTAAATCCTTTAACCAGGTAGACTTAACAGTCTTTTGTAAAATCTCTTTACCGAGTGCATACTTCATTGTATGTTTGTAAATCCTTTAACAGGGTGGATTTAGCAATCCTTATTGCTCCTAATAGGGCAGATCATCAGAAGTGATCAAATTGTAAGCCTTAACCGGCCAACTTTATTCTGCAGTATTAAAGCTTTGTGGGTTTCATCCCCACCCCAGTTTTACTTTCTTTTTGGAAGGTTTCTGGGTAACCAAATCTATGTGTCATTATTGTGAATGCTCTTAAGTTTCATATGCAAAGGTTAAAGTAAATTACATGTTAATACATCTGTAATTGAAAGAAAATTTGGAGTTACTGATTCACCCCTCCCCTCTCAGTAACTCGGTTAATTCCTAAATATTTCCAACAATTGGTATCAAAGCTATATTGGTTCTCAAGACAAAGCTTAACTAGCTTGAGCAAAGATCCAAGACAATGGAGGTATTCAAACTGAACAAGGTGATTGAAAATGAAAAGCTAGATCTGGAAATGGCCATAGCTAAACTCAAAGAAGCAAAAGAACATCTTTCCCAATCCCTAAGAAGAAGGAAGGAACTTGCAAATCAGATGAATGATCAGAATTACATTGAAGAAAATATTGAAGATCTTTTTCCCTCAAATAACTCAGATGAAGCAAACAATGTTGTCAAAGAACTCCTAGAAAAGAATGGGTCTCTGTAGGAAGAAGTGAGAAAATTAAAAGGAGAACAAGAGCTACACTCTACAAGATTCTGCGAAATCTTGGAACAAAGAAACAAGTTGAAAGATGAATTAGATGGAAGGAACATTGAAGTCCAAAATAAAACCCTTCAGCTAGAAAACCTAATTGATCAAATCTCTCATACAAATGAGGAAATTCTGAATCTAAGATCAGAAATAGAAAGCACAAGAGAAGAACTAAGATCTGAAAAGGAAATCAATCTAAGATTGGTGGATGACCTAAACACTGAAAAACAAATCAATGAAGAAATGCTGAAAAGTCAAGAAGACTTGAATCAGCTGTATGAGCGAAATCTTCATAGGCAAAAAGGAAAAGCAGGACTTGGATACAAAGGAGAAGGTGAATCTTCTAAGCAAGGTACTCAAAGAAATCAAAAACCTACTTGTAATCACTGTGGTAAAATAGGACATACTTCAAATAAATGTTGGAACAATGAAAAAGTAGAATTCAATGGAAAATGTTACAGCTGCAATCAACCTGGTCACAAAGCAAATGAATGCAGGGAAAAACCAAGATTCAGAGGTAATTGTCACAAATGCAACAAACAAGGTCACAAGGCATCCGAGTGCAGATCTAAAATATTCAATCCAGCAGAACAAATTATGAAAGAAATGTTTGGATGGGACTACAACACCTGGTGTAGATGTCATTACTGTGGAGAATATGGACACATTGGCATGAATTGCATAAAACATCATCTAAGGAAAAGAGATACTACCGTAAGATGCTTCAAATGCACTAAACTCGGTCACATAGCCAGAAACTGCATGAATGCTAGTGAAATTGAAGATGGAAAGAAGAATGAAGCAACTAAGGTCAGGAAACAGGTGAGACAAAAATGGATTCCTAAATCTACTGAGAAATCCAGTCCAAGTAATGGAATGGATGGCTCTACCGACTCAAACTAAATTTCCAAGAAAGCACTGGAACTGTATTCTCATAGACCAATCTCAAGCAGTTCCAGAACTGAATTAAAAGAAAGATCTAAATCAGCATACAAGATGCAGTAAGATCACAGGGAGGTCAGTATCAGTCTTCACCGAGTGAGGTCGGTATCAGTCTTCACCGAGCAAGGTCGGTACCCATCTTTACCGAGTGAGGTCGGAGCAATATGAATTCTCAAGTTCACCGAGTTGCGAAGTCTTTACTAAGAAATTAATTCTTAGTGGGTGATAGTCTGTCGGAATTCATACCCTAATTTGTACTGAGCATTAATGACAGAGTTATAAACAAAAAGCAAGTAATCGAACTCATTCTTCACCGCGAACCTTTAGCACTTTGAGAGCAGAAAATTTCAAGAGCAACCCAGGGATTCAACACTTTTGCGAAAGGAATTTTCTGTGAGCTACCATGGCATCATCCAGCACTTTAGCGAAGAAAGGATCTGATATGTTAGTCCAAGGAGAATGGAAAGCACCAGATTTCAAGATCGTGCCCGCAATTGCAGTAGCCCTAGATCCAAACGGAGCTCAATCTCAGATTCCTCCTAAGGTACTACTTATTAATGATATCCGCAATCATTTCAACTGTTCAATTCATGAAATGGGGAACCTAGAATTAGATACTGTGCGTGAAGAACTGTGTGTGGATGGTATTCTAAAACCCAAGCACAAACATCTGGAAGATAAAGGTTTAGTTCACATTGCACATCTACCTCGAAACTTTCGAGATAAATGGGTTAGATACATTCTCAGCCATGTACATGATGGCAAGATTTGGCTTGAGCAACCCATAGAGATCACAAAGAAGATGATTCATCAAATCACCGGTCTTCCCATGTTGAACAAAGAAAAAACTACCAAAACCCTAGGTCGGACGGAACTAGAGAAGAAAACCCTAGTCGAGTGGGATGGTAGAGGCATGAAAGTTAGCAGCATTACCGATGCTGAACTGAAGTTTGGTACACACATCATTGCCCATAAGATTTACAGTTCTAGTCGACAGAATAGTGTCTCCTGTGAAGCTATTGACCTAGCATACAAAGTGGTCAAGAATAACTTAACATTTGACCTAGCAAACTTATTGTTAAAGCAGTTTAACAAAAACATGAAAAGCATTCAAACTTCCAAAAAAAATCCATGTAAGTTTGGATCCTTATTGGTCTGTTTATTCTTCTATGTTCAGAAATTCTTCCCTTCTAAAGGAAAAGTTGTATGGAGAAAAGATGTGCCAGCCCTTTATGAAATAAATGAATACATCTCAGAAATGGGTGAAAATTTTGAAAGCATCATGGATAATTATTTTGAGTCTTTCAAAGAGAAAATGAATGACAGATTCCAGATTCCACAGAAGCTGGTGGAAGTTTACAAGGATGACATTTGTTTTATGGTGGATTGTGATAATGTATATATTCAAGTAGCTAAATCGAGGACTGTATATGTAAAACCTCTTCCTTATGAGGTAAATATTGATGAAACCAAGAATATCATTGAAGCTCTTCTTAATCAGCCTGTCAATCCCAAAGCTCCATATTTTGGAACATATGATGAAGCTAAGGTAAGAATTGAACTAAGCATAAAGCTTCCACAAGTGGTAAACAAAGGAAAGAAGAGGATAGCCAAAATGCAAATGATAACCGAGGACAAAGAAGAAAAAGATGAAGAAGAAGAGGAAAAGGATGAGAAAACAGAGGAACCAGAACCTGCAAAGAAGAAAGGAAAGGTATTCATCACTAAGGCACCTAAGCCTCCCACTGCTGTATTTACAAGGAGAAATGCAAGAGGCAAGGTAGACAAGGCAGATAAAGACATAGTATTCAAAAGGCCTCCTCTAAACCTTCAAGAAAAGATCAAACTCTTTAGAGACAGATCAGGATCTGGAGTAAGTAACATAAAATCTTTTAAATATGAAACCAGATCGGAAATAGAACAGAAGGAAATAGAAGATGCTGTTATTGAAAAGATGGGATAGTGGAAATACTCTCCTGAAGAAATAGCCCCATAGGTTCCAGCAGTTCTATTAAATCCAATAAAAATGAGATGGAGCAATGCAAAGCAAACTGTGATAGACATATTTGATCAAACCCTGAGACAGTTAATGCCGAGCTTGAAAAATGATGAAGTAAAGAAGGCATTAAAAGAAAATGAAAGTAAGATGACATTAAAGTTCAATACTTGTTTGATTCTGATCAACAATATTGAATCGGTTGTGAAGGCTGCAAATGCTACATGGAAGAACATATTTTGCTACAATGAGCAGAAGCAGTTAATAAATACAATGAGGATTCATCTGGGACAGAAAAGTTAGTTGAAAGAGCCGAGAAGAGATTCAACAATAAAGTGCTTGAGCACATTGCTCGGCACATAGCTATTAACCAAGTAGAATTATCTTCAGTTTTGTCAAACATCGAATCTATCTATTCGAATGCTACCTCTCTTTTGGCCAGATTGTGCAATATTGCCGAGTTCACAAAGGATGTTAAGGATAAAATGAATAAAATGGATGAGGATATGAAGATTAGCATACAGAAGCTGCAACTTGAACCAAGTTCAAGCTCTGCTCATCACATGAAAATTTCACACCTATCAAATATGCAGTTTGATCTACTGAAAGAAGACACAAGGATCCGGTCCACACTGCTAGACATCCAACACATGATCCTTCCCATCATGAATACAATGTATAAGCACATTGAACATTCCAAAATATTGATTCATGACAATCAGTTCTCTATAGCAGATCACATGATTGAACTCTCTGCAGAAGTCCAAATTGCAATCCAAACATGTAAGATTCTGCAAGAAAGTTGGGACAGAACCCTGGCACTAATAATGAAGGTACATTCTGATTTTCTATCAAATTTTGGATTCTCTCTGTAAATAACTTGTATATGCAACTTTGGCATTATCATCAAAAAAGGGGGAGATATGTATAGAGGGAGATATATGTTTTGTATAATAAAAAAAGTTAGCACATTGAAAGGGGGAGACAATGTATAAAGCCCTATAACAAAGACAAATTTTTGAAAAATAAAAATAAAACTCAGCATGATTCATGTATATAAGTTTTGGCCAATAAGTGTTTTTGTCACTAATGCCAAAGGGGGAAATTGTTGGCATTAAACAGAATTGCCACTAGTGACAACACTTATTTGCATTCTGGGTGCAAACCGAGCAGATAGTACAAACCGAGCAGACAGTGCAAACCGAGAAGACAGTGCAAACTGAGCAGACAGTGCAAACCGAGCAGACAGTACAAACCGAGTAGACAGTGCAAACCGAGCAGACAGTACAAACCGAGCAGACAGTGCAAACCGAGCAGACAGTGCAAACCGAACAAGACAATGCAAACCGAGAAAGTTAGTACAAACCGAGCAGGACAGTGTAAACCGAGTAACATCATGTCTACCGAGTCACCAATATTTACCGAGTTCAAAACCTACCGAGTGATCAGTATGAACCGTGCCTTCACTTCTACCGAGTGCATGACGATGTCGAGTAATGCAGTGGACGCCGAGTATCAGAAAGTCACCAAGTTAGTTTGCAGGAACCGTGTAACCATACTTGGGCCGACTTAGTAGCACTTATGTTTATTTGTCAAGCCGACTTTGTAATTGTAATTGTAATTAATTGTTTAAGACTTGTATATAAACAATGTTGTAAAAATGTCAAGAAGAAAGAAGCATATATGTGAAAAAGAAAGAAAGGCAGAGATAAGCGAATTACAAAGGGCTTCAGCAGTATAAGGAACAGCAAAGACAAATTCATCACAGAAGGTGATCAGTACATCAGTGAATCTCAATCAGCAATCCAATTGCAAAGCCAGAGATCTACTGTTTCATCCTAACAGGTGAATTAGTACTAAATCCTTTAACCAGGTAGACTTAACAGTCTTTTGTAAAATCTCTTTACCGAGTGCATACTTCATTGTATGTTTGTAAATCCTTTAACAGGGTGGATTTAGCAATCCTTATTGCTCCTAACAGGGCAGATCATCAGAAGTGATCAAATTGTAAGCCTTAACCAGCCAACTTTATTTTACAGTATTAAAGCTTTGTGGGTTTCATCCCCACCCCAGTTTTACTTTCTTTTTGGAAGGTTTCTGGGTAACCAAATCTATGTGTCATTATTGTGAATGCTCTTAAGTTTCATATGCAAAGGTTAAAGTAAATTACATGTTAATACATCTGTAATTGAAAGAAAATTTGGAGTTACTGATTCACCCCTCCCCTCTCAATAACTCGGTTAATTCCTGAATATTTCCAACAGTTTTTTTTTTTTTCAAATTATTTAATTTGCTTTTATGTTTGAGTTATTAATAAATCTAATTTATTAAATAAAGTTTAATTTAATTAAATAATATTTGTTATTTTATTTAAACTTTAATTTATTATTAAAGTTTTTATTAATTTGGATAGTTCATTTTTATTGATTAAATTAATGTAATTTCTTTCCATTTTATTAATTCAGTATGATAAAGAGTTTATAAATGTAGTTTTAAATGAAATTTATTCATATATTAAATATGTTATTATTAATATATTTTTATATAGAATTTATTAATTGATTTATGCATGTGGACGATTTAGTTACTTGTTCTATTGTCCATTAAGTAACATTTAAATATATGTATTAGAGCTTATATTCATATTCAAAAATTATGTTTGATTTTTAAATTGGAATTAATTGTACTTCTTTTGCTACATTTAGGATCAAGCTTATTAGGGCTTATGAGTGTACCCTGTAAATTGATTTGAAACAAATGCAATCTATTTTATATCTGAATGGGAACATTAATTTTCTTAAGTATTGTATTGAAATTGGGCTCTTTATTCTATTAATTTTTGAAATGATTGTAGGAAATATTCTTGTAATTTTTGCATTATTATAGTGTTTGTGATGGGTATCTCTTAACAGATTGATGTGATTCTGCATGTGGATTTAACTGTGTTCACTATGGAAATTAAATTTCCTATGTTTTTAGATCTTAGTTTTCTATGGTGCAAATGTGTCTTCTTCATGCCTGGAGTGTCTTCTTTTGCTTAATGTGTTTTGGGGCATTAGATGACCTAGGGGAAGACAGAGGCCGGGGTATGTTTTTAGTTGATCATGTTTTCGGTATTATGTTTTGATGACTGAATGTATTCTGATTATACCCTTTCTTGACCATATAGGCTTATGATGTTTTTTATTATGCTTTTGGTACTTTTGTAATCATTTCTAGTTCTTTTGTGTGAGACTAGATTTGGGATAACCTGGTCATGTACCTGATTTGATCTATGTGAGATCTGTGAGCCTAGGGTAGTTTACCTAGATATGTAGTAGGAGGTGGCTTACAATAAGCGCTAGGGCCCACAAGTGGCTGCCAGGATCACTTATTATTAAGTATCTTAATCAAGTGATAACTAAATATAACATTGAGAGATTTTTAAAATGACCCTAACAAGATATGGTTTGCTCACCCTAGCTTAGTGCTAGTACAGACTAAGGTGGGAATGGAGAAGATGACTAGCCCCCTTTTAATGGATGAGTTAGCATAGTCTATGGCTTCATCAGTACGAGAGGTCATTGACACCGTGTAAGGTCACTTAGGTGTCAGGAACTAGCAAGATTACTGAGACAAAACTCAAGGGTTAGACATACATGATGACACCCTCCTATGCATAGTCTAGTTATCCTACATGTGTCGGTTGCCTCTGGATTAGTGAGTCTTTCATGGCATTATTAATTTTTCACCTTGACTTAGAGAGCTTTCAGGATCCTTTCCTTAGCTTGATCTGTTTGATGTTTGTTATCCAAGTGGGATCTATTGTTATCTCCTCAACATGGTTGGAGTGGACCATTTAGGTTCACAAGGCTGGGTGGTAGTGATTCTTTTACCATTTGAGATTCTGACATTCGTGTACCAGTGCCAGATGATCCCTGTAGTAGTTTTTCCTTCTTGATCTTCATTGTTGGAGAGGTGTTCTTCTTCATGATCTTCTTCCTTGTGATCTTGTATCTTTGTATCAGTTCTTCAGAGATGTCTTATGTTCTTCATTTTGATTATTGTATTACATACCCTGCGACATGTGCAACAGATGTAGGCTATTATGGATACCTTATGGTACCAGATGTATTTATGTTATCTTCTAGGTTATGTTGATTTTATCTTTCATTGTTTATATGAGTTTTGTATTTGTATCTAATCTATTTAATTAATTAGTGCTAAAGTAATATTTGTTAAAGAACCCTTGAGAGTTGTAACCTTTGTGATTTGTTCATTTCATTATGTTGCTTCCACTTTGTAAAACTTTGATGTTCTTGTATGTTATCTTAAAAAAAAATTATTCTGCAAACTTAGATGCATGTTTAGGTTAAGTTCTCCTGGGTTCCCTGGTGGGGCATTACACCCAAAAACATCAAGAATCATCATATATGGTTGCTAATAGCCAACTTTCAAAAGAATATGAATGAATGCAAATATACATAAGTGGATGAACATAAATAATGAAAGTACCAGATATTGCCTGATGTAATGGAGTGTTGACTTGGGGTTCAATCCAGTATGCTCTTGTATGATCAAAAACCTGCAAGGAAGGAAAAGATGGGATTAGATCCAAAGGATCTAAGCAATGCCTGATAGGCTATTATTGATGCTCATCTACAATTATGCATGTGCATAGTCAAGCCATACACTTCTAATCCAAACTATGCTACAGAACGTGGGTGTGTGTTAATGTGATTCAAAAGCTATTATGCAAGATTGTTTTATTATTGAGATAAGGATATCTTAATTCTGCAAGAATAAATGTTTTGAGAAATATTTGAATTTAATTTTGACAATAACATGAGGATTGATATATTTCAAGCTTCAACAAGACTTCATACCACATAGTGTTCGTAGATTACGTTCAATGTGTTATTTACACTTGTATTGGTGGGAAAACTCTTGAAAATGTGCAAAAGAGATTGCATTCAACCATGTTGTTTACATGACACATGTAGTTTACCTCTAGCCTAAATCGGCATTGCATACAAATCTACGGACAATGTGTGGTATGAAGCCTCACTGAAGCTTGAAAATGATAAGCATTATGATGCTGAGGTATGGTGTGGTAAGCACAAGTATAGTTTCTCATAAGCTGCTATTGGTATAGTTTTTTTTTTTCAATAGTTGCAGAATCCAGCTTCTCCTATACTTACACGTATGTATACATTTTGGGCTTGGCTTTAATGCCATATAAATTTGAGTGAAATGGTAATAATATGTAAGAGCAACAAGTATGTCATTTTAAACAAGTATGCATATACATATACAACAGGAGGAGTGATATATTTTAATGGCAACACTTAATGAGAAGGATGCTTATATAATAGGAGGAATGATATATTTTAATGGCATTGCACATGGAAATTGCAGTGAAACTCTATAATTTATTATTGTAAGTGGACATAGAAATTGTAGTGTATGTAGAATGATGATTGTAAGTGGACATATAAATTGCAGTGAAACTCTGTAATTTATTATGGCTCGGTGTTGTATATCCATAGTCAATGTCTATTTAAACTTTAGGATGAGACTTATATGATGGCTTAAGTAAATTGTTCTTACCTTGAGACTAGTACACCATAGGATTAGAGGATGGTTGTTATAATAGCAATTGTGTGTCTATGGGATACTTTTATATTTTGTATTAAATGATGATACATATGTGTTTCTTCCTTTTACAATAGTTTATATTTTGATACTTATATCTTGAATTGTCAAATGACCAATGAGTGATAATTTCAAAAGTGTATCATAATTAAAGGCATGTGAATTCATATTGTACTTAATCTGAATACCATTGTGTAATGTTTTTACTTACAATATTAATCTTAATATATCCCTATTTTATTACTGATGTCTCTATTTACATCTTTTCATCAAATGACCAAAAAACATCAAGAATGGTCATATATGGTCACTAATAGACAAATTTCAGAAGAATATGAATGAATGCAAACATACATAAGTGGATGAACATAAATAATGAAGGTACCAAACATTGCCTAAAGTAATGAAGTGTTGACTTGGGGTTCAATCCAGTATGCTCTTGTATGATCCAAAACCTGCAAGGAAGAAAAATATGGGGTTAGATCCAAAGGATCTAAGCAATGCCTGGCACCTTATTATTGATCCTCATCTAAAATTATGCATGTGCATATTCAAGCCATACATAGACTCAAAAACATGGTAGCATTGATCCAATAACAAAAAATACATTACAAATGCCAAGCTCATGAACAATGCCAGTATTAAACAGTGAGCTCATGAATAATGTATGATGCCCTAGCTTGTAGCCCGCGAGCCATCAAGACATTTCCTCATGAAATGATCATAAATAGGGAGTACCACATAGTGAATATCAATAGAAAAATAAATAAAGAGAGATCAAACACTTCACACAATACCTTGAAGGTAATAGAAATGATGCCCTAGCTCTCAAAGCTTGCAGGTCATCAAGCATTCCAAATGAAAAGATGTAAACAATTCCAATATTAAACAATGAGCTCATGAACAATGTATGATGCCCTAGCTTATAGCTCATGAGCCATCATGATGCAGAAGCATCCTAGGTGTAAGAGCAATCTTGCATCACCCAAAAATATTTCTGGTTTTGTATTCAATAAGGCCTATCTTGTGTAGAGTTGCTATTTATGGAAACTTGCTATTTTTAGTAAGTTGGTCTTACAATCTCAGAATGTCTGATTTTACATATGGAGGTTCATCTCAGTCATATCAGCCTGCCAGCAAAGTTTCATGACTAGATCAGGTGTAGTTTTGACGATATTGAAGATTTTTGGTATTGGCAGTAGGGTACAGAAACTTTGAACTCAGTTTTGAAGGCTTTAGAGGCCCCGGATGAGGTTGAAAATTTGGGTGACAAGTGCTTTGCGCTAGTCAAGCCTATAGAGTGCTTCGTGGCATTTCTAGAATGGGGTTATAATAGTCAATCAGGTCAACGGGCGATGACTTATGGTCTTCGGAATTTGGGTCACCTGAAATGGCAAAAAATAATTTTTCTTCAAAATTTTTGTTTGGGTTTCAAAACTCATTTTGAGCTGACTTTGATGTAATAAATTGTAAAATAAAATAATTCTAAGTTTGGTCGGCCCTAAGGGCTAAATTTCTAGAACCTTCTCAGGCGGTGGAAATTGCCTATATAAAGAAGGCCTGTAGTGTTGTCTAGGGCAGTTCTGGGTAGTAGATCTAGGTATTGATTCGAGGCTTTGTCCTACAGAATATTGTAAGGGAATGCCCATGTGGCTTTGCATATTGTAATTCTGAAAGTTTGTAATTCCACATTTGTGGAGAGAATAAGAAGCCAATTTTTTTTTATTGCATATTATTGTTGTTGTTTCTCTATTTTTGTTATGTGCTTGTGGTATTAAGGGGAGCACCCTTCATCACATCAAGACATTTCCTTGTGAAATGATCATAAACGGGGAGTACCACATAGTGAATATCAACAACAAAACAAATAAAAAGAGATCAAACACTTCACACAATGCCTTGAAGGTAATAGAAATGATGCCCTAGCTCTCACGGGTCATCAAGCATTCCAAATGAAAAGATGTAAACAATGCCAGTATTAAACAATGAGCTCATAAACAATGTATGATGCCCTAGCTTGCAACCCACAAGCCACCAAGACATTTCCTCATGAAATGATCATAAATAGGGAGTACCACATAGTGAATATAAAAAAAAAACAAATAAAGAGAGATCAAACACTTCACACAATGCCTTGAAGGTAATAACAACAATGCCCTAGCTCTCAAATCTCACGAGGCATTGAGCATTCGAAATGCTAAGATGTAAACAATGCAACTATTAACATTCATATTGTGCCATTAAATCAACAAATGCCATCAAAATGAAATTGAGTTAATGAGAAGACAAAGCTCAAATGCCTACCTCAAGTGCCAGTGACCTCTTCCCACATGGTGCCAGTCTCTTCATGCATGCCAAACTTGAATGCCATCTTCGTGCCACACAAAAGTGTAGTGTCATCTTCGCGGTAGCTATTTGAATTCACAAAAATTACAAATGACACTTTCTTTCTTTCTTTCTTTTTGTTTATAACCAAATGGGTGTTGCAATTACAACATCATCGTTGCTATTATGACACGGTCAGGGGCACTTGCAAAAAAAAAGTACAAAAAAAAATACAAATTGTAGTAGCATCACAAATTTTCATCAAAATTTGACCCCAAATGTTGTAGTGAAAGCAATGGTTGAGTTGAGAATTAGAAATAAGATACAATTATAGGATGGATAATGGTGGTGAATATTAGTCTAATGATTTTGACACATTTTGTAAATATTTTGGTATCTAGAGACAGACGACAACTTCATATTCTCTGCAATAGAATGGATTTGTTGAAAGAATAAATAGGACCTTGATGGAGAAGGCTAGGAGTATGTTGAGTTTTTTTGGAATAGAACAAAGTTTGAGGCTAAAGTTGTAGCCACTACTTGCTACTATAAGGTATAGAAAATGATATGATAAGAAAATGGATGTTTGATGTTGGGGAATGTAAGATCTACTACTTAATCCAAATTTCCAAAGGAAAGATCCAAATTGATTAACCACAAGGAAGTGATCAAAGCACAAATAAATCAATGGATGGAGAATATGAAGAAAGGAAAAAACCTTATATTCTATTATAGAAAGTATGTATTTAAATATTAATTGAATTGAAGACAAATACTAACCTCAAAATATGATAGATCTGAAAAATGTAGTTTTATGGTGTTTGTACTCAATTTCAGGGAATTCTACAATCAGATTTGGCCTGGAAACACAGAAATAGAGAAAACCCATAAATCTTATACTTTTTTGAGGAAGGTTGACCTTGACCCAAGATAGGGGTAAGATCTTACCCCTAAAAGTTGACCTTGACTTGCACTGCTCTGACGGAAATTCTGTTCGCAGATTTTGAAAGTTTGCCTAAAAGGGTATTTAGATTTGAACTGTGATTCACTATCCCACACCTATACCTACAAGAAAAAGGGTTTTTTTTTTTGGATGAGGGGTTTTCCTTGGTCAAACCCCGGTTTGGAATCAATCTTTGAAATATAATTTAAATCATAGCAATAAACCCTTCTGGAGGATTCAGATCCTTGAATCCACAAGTATGGATGTTCCAAATGCATGTAGAATTGTATGTAGGATGTATCAAATCAATTGCACTAGATCTTAAACATGAATCTCAAATAGATCTTGGAATATTAAGAAGCTTGAATGAATGTGGATGGAGAAATCTTCAACAAAGGGGCTCCATAGAGATTGAATCCTTCAATGGCTACCAATGGATCTCCTTGATGAATTGGATCTTGAATGCTTGAATGCTTGAGGATGAATGAATTCTTGAATTCTTTCCTTCTTCTTGCTTGCTTGATGATTTCTTGATCACTTGATTTTGATTTATGCTTGAATTCAATAGATGGTGGATAATGGATGTGAAAATGAGAGAAGAAGGCTTCCTTTTATATAAGTTAGAACATAACCTTCTAGAGAGGCCGACATAGGAGAATTAAATTCCAATTTAATCCTTTACTCTTGGAAGTGGACCTAATTTAAATATTATTTAAGATTTTACCATTTTGAAGCCTGAAACAGCCGACCTGAAAGCCAGAAAATAAACTTTCTGAAACTCGACATCCAGAAACTTTTAGGACTTGAAATCTAGACCTAGGGTTAGGGTTGAGGTTGAGTCTGACCTATGTCAGGGTCAAGGTTGACCTTGACCTAGGTTAGGGTTGAGGTCAACCTTGACCCTGAGGTCAAGATTCTCAGATCCTTAGGATAAGGTGCCAGAAATAGGCTAGAAAATGGTGGAAAGAGAAGTAGAATAGGGGGAAAAGATAGATCCCAGTCAAAAACCCATTCAAGGCATTTGACATGACCCTAGACCACTTAACCAGAGGGCTAAACCAGTCCTAAATGGAAGTGCTTCTATTTTCTAATGATACATTTAGCCTCCACTTTAGCAAGAGTATGGACTTGATGCAAACTCTTGGTAAAGGAGATCATAACAAAAAAGTAATCTTATTGAAATCAAATTGAAAAATGAATCCTCAAGCCCCTAGGGACTCAAGTCTTCATCAACTCCAAGATTATAATAAGAGAGACATCTCTAGAAGAGAGAAAGAAGAGGGTGTGATTACCTCACCCAATGAGAACTTAAGTAACATTGTGAACCACACAAGGAAACAACACAACTGGAAAGATGGAATTGAACTACCTAATGAATGTGGCTACTCAGTAGTCAACCCATCAAAGATTCACCCTTAGGAAAATTCTATTCCATAAGGGCAAAGAAAAAAACAAAAGAGGTCCAGTCTTAAGGACACCTCTGACCTTAAGGGATCAAATTTTGAAATTGAAACTGGAGGGATCAAGAGATCCTATAAGATAAAAATCAATGCTTTACGGATTAGTCACTAATCCATAAAGGGAGAAAAGTGCCTTGAAATAGTATATATATTGAAAGTGCGTGTGTGCAAAAAGTGAGCAGAGTGTATGCCCTCATGTTAAAGTCATTTCTAACACTTTAACATGAGCAATCACTTTAATAGAAACATAAACAAGGCTACTGATTACGTTTCCACTACGAGATGCCCCCAAGCGAAGACAAATCAAGGAAATACCACATAAACATACAGAGAACAAAGAAGGGATCTACCTACCATGGGGTTAGTATGATCATAAGATTATATATATATATATATATATATATATATATATATATATATATATAGGATATTATTGCAAATGAATTGACATCATTCCCCAAAGAAAGTAGAACTACAATCAAAATGGAGGAAAGAAAACATAAGAGTTACAAAGAAGAGTATTTTAAAACCACAACATGGAGACCAAAATGATTTAGTGCTACCAAGTCGCAAATCCAAGCGGACTACACAAGGAAAACATTTAAAAACAATATCAAAGGTACAACATAACATGGAAACAACATGTAGAAGCATAGAGATACATATAGAGAAATTGTACAGTAGGTTCGATTCCTTTATCACCTTGCACCAAAAAAGTAACAAAGGTCATATAAAAGAATCTAAAAACATTTAGCAAACACATCATGGGAGAAGCACAATATGACAAGAAAACACACAAAAGGATACTGTAAAGGACAAGCCAATCAAGCATGTCACCTACTCTCCTCATCTCATTCTATATCATTTTAGGAAGGTGGGAAAATTGCAAGAGGGACTATATCCAAGATAGTAGGAATGATAGCTAGTCCCAAACAAGGATCCTCTTGAGAATCATAATGTTCGATACTAGGTGTAATTATCAATTATGATGAAAGCATATTAGGTAAATACATATAAATGTCAATAGTCTCATATTTATCATCAACATCATTAGTATCATCAATAGTATCTTCTTCATCAAGATTAATCGAAATAGAATCTAAGATATGAATAGAATCATCATAATCATTCATCTTAACATCATTATTAACATTAACTTCTTCTAACACATCATGCATAGGCTGATCAAAAGAAGGTAAAGAACTTTGAAGAATAGAGGCATGAGCCTTAGCTTGGGCTCGACACTTCTTATGATGTTCATTAGCAGATTGGTTACATTTTGTCTTATTTGAAATATGTTGAGAACTAGGAGGGACAATTGTTGGGTCCTTCACAAGTTCTATAGGAAGATCATTAGGATTCTCAGTAGGCTAAAAAGCAACACTAGGAGCTTGATTAACAGAACTAGAAGTCATGGATAAAGGAGGTATGGAAGGCATAGGAAAAATACCATAGTTAAGATCCATATGAGGCATGATTAACTCAAGAATCTTGCGATTCTTATAGGATTAATATGAGTGAAAAAGGTTATCAGGTCAAGAAGGACATGAATTAGGTAATGAATGCCAAAATAAGTCAAGTGTAGCACAATCCCTAGGCCTAGAAGGTTGATATAAACTATGATTAATCATCTTAACTTCTTCATCATTAATGAATTGAAGAAATTTATGGATAGGAGAAGAAACAACGTGCATGGCATTCAACCAAGGAAAACCAAGCTTAACTTGAAACTGATCAAAATTAGGAACAACAACGAAGGTAGTGTCCACAATTTTACCACAAAGTTCAACAAGAAAGTTAATAGAACCAAATGATGGATAAAGAAAAACATTACAAGTTTGGATCCATACATCAAATGTATCATAACAATCACATTGCAAGTTCTTCATAAAAAGATTTTCTTCAATAATAACATTGACGAAGGATGTAGGATCAACAAGACAACCACACATGGGTATCTTAGAAATCCTAGCATAAATGTAGAGAGGACCATTGAGACCTTTAATAGTCTCAAAATCATCAAAGGTAATCAAGAGTTCCTAAGGTCTTTTATTCTTAGGTTGTTTTTTAGTTTTAGGTTGAGATTTCGGTTTAGGCTTAGGTTGAGGTTGAGGTTGAGTTTGATATTGAGGCTGAGGTGGAGATATAGATTGAGACAAAAAATCATGCTCCACATGGTTAACAATGTGATTGAGATCATCCATCTTTGAATCATAAACAATATCCATAGAAGATGGCTAAACAATGGTATTAGTATCATGTGTAGGCAAAGGATTCATATAGATTTGGAGGTTTTGATTAGGAGGAGAGACAGATTTGTTCCCACTACCATCAAAATTATCAATAGATAAAGCATTAGAATCAATTATGTCTTGAACCTTATGTTTTAAAGAATAACATTTCTTAGTATCATGGCCATTCTGACGATGGTATTGACAAAAGGCTTTGGAATCAAAGGATTTGGATGCCACCTTAGTAGGTAAAAGAGGTCAAATCAGAGGTAAAGTAATCATATTAGCAATTAAAAACTTATTCATAATAGAATGCAAAGATTCAGAAAGAGGAGTAAACGTATGATTCAGATGAAAAGAAGTGGATGCAAAAGTGACATTGTGGGATGCAATAGAGACTTGATCAAAAATTGTATTTTCTTGTTTATTTATCTTGACATAGTTGTTAAATTTTTTAAATTTGTTTGGATTAGGAGCAGCATCACTCTTATCAACTAGAATAGGAGCCATTGGAGTGTTTCTCTTAAATTGACTCACTTGTAATTGATAATGATGAAGCGCTACACAAAGTTGTTGAAAAGAGGTAAATTTAGTAAGCAGAATCTTATCTCTAATATCTTTTTGCAAATTTGAAATAAACATACATTGAATATCAATATCAAGAACAGGATAAGAAATCTGAGCATGCAAATGCTTAAATCTACCAATGAATTTAGTCAATTTTTCTTTAGTATTTTGTTTACAATGCATCAAATCAGTTAAGGACACTTGCAGACCAGTTCTATTTTGAAATTGTTGAATAAAGGTATTAGCAAGTTTTCAAAAGGAATCAATAGAAGAAGGTGGAAAGGAATAATACCATTGCAAGGCCTTGTCATGAAAAGTTTTAGAAAACAATTTGGCTAAAATACTATGGTCATGAGCATAGTCACTACAAAGGATTTGAAATGTTTTAACATGAGTAATAGGGTCTCCCTTACCATTTTAATTCTCAAGATGAGGCATATCATCTTGCTAAGGAACAAGAGCATGAATAATGTCTAGGGATAAAGGACTACTCATGTCACATGTAGGAAGACTAAATTTGGATTAAGTCAAGGACACAAGTTGTTGTTGTAAAGAGGACATAGTTTGAGCCAAACTAATGATTGTGGAATCATTAGATGAAATAAGAGGTAAAGACACATTAGAAAAACTAGGCAAGGTATGTGAAGCAACAGGAATGGAAGACACAACTAGTGGAACACTTGGAACCACAGTTGGAAGAGGGTTGGAATAAGTAAAAGGAAAACTATGATAAGAAGGTTGTGAAGTAGGAAGGGACATAGGAGGAACACTCATAGGAAGAGAGAGAACCATCATGGTCACTAAAGGAAGAGTATAGGTAGGAATACTAGGTAAAGGAATGGAAGAAGGTTCCACACTAGTGACAGGAGGAGTGAATCCTAAATCTTGAGCTTCTTGAGCTAAAGGTTTAACATTGGAATGCACAAGATGAGTAATATCATGCAAGAGATTAACACCTTGATCACTATCATGAAGGAATTTCTTAAGAGCATTGATAGCTTGAATAAAATCTTGATTATGGTTTTCTTGACTAAGCCAATTTCCCATTTTATCAAGTTCAGTTGAAAGTTTTTGCACTTGTTTAGGAGAAACTCTTAAAGCATCATCCACATCATGAGATGAGTGAGAAGAGTTATGCTCCACAGTAGGATTGGAATCATGAATAATCAAATTGTCATCCGAGATCCTAAGGAAAGGAGAGGAAGACTTAGGATCAAAGGCACCCATAAGTCTATGACTTCTTCTAACCAGAATGTTATAAGTAGGAATAGAGGTAGTAAAGCTCATATACCAATGCAATGCAAATGAACTAAACTAGGAAAGCACAAAGCATGAAAAAATAAATGTTTTTGTATTTTTGCTTTATATGTAATGCAAACACATAAAAGAAATCTAATACATGCAAGATCTAACACCATAACAAAAAGAGTTGTCTATCATGGGTTCACTAAAATTTAAGGTACAAAAAATAGTATGATAAGAAAATGGATGTTTGATGTTGGGGAATGTAAGATCTACTCCTTAATCCAAATTCCCAAAGGAAAGATCCAAATTTATTAACCACAAGGAAGTGATTAATGCACAAATAAATCAATCGATGAAGAACATGAAGAAAGGAGAAAACCTTATAGTCCATTATAGAAAGTATGTATTGAAATCTTAATTGAATTGAAAATGAATAATAACCTCAAAATATGACAGATCTAGAAAATATTGTTTTCTAGTGTCTGTACTCAGTTCGAGGAATTTTGCAACCAAATTTGGCCCAGAAACATAGAAATAGAGAAAACCCAGAAATCTTCTACTTTTATGAGCAAGGTCAACCTTGACCCAAGACAGGGGTAAGATCTTACCTTGGGGCACAATCTTACCCCTAAAAGTCAACCTTGACCTACACTGCTCTAATGGAAATTTTGTTCCCAAATCTCAAAAGTTCACCAAAAAGGGTATTTAGATCTAAACTACGATTCACTGTCCCACACCTGTACCTACAAGAAAAAGGATTTTATTTGTTGGATGAGGGGTTTTCCTTGGTCAAACCCTAGTTTGGAATCAACCTTTGAAATATAATTGAAATTGCAACAATAAACAAAGTAAATGGAACAATTCACCTTGCTTATGTTGAAACCCTTGTGGAGGATTCAAATCCTTGAATCCACAAGTATGGATGCTCCAAATGAATGTAGAATTTTATGTAGGATGTATCAAATCAATTGCATTAGATCTTCAACACCAATCTTGAATGGATCTTGGAATAGGAAGAAGCTTGAATGAATGTGGATGGAGAAATCTTCAACAAAGGGGCTCCATAGAGATTGAATCCTTCAATGGCTACCAATGGATCTCCTTGATGAACTGGATCTTGAATTCTTGAATGCTTGAGGATAAATGAATGCTTGAATGCTTTCCTTCTCCTTCTTTATTTCTTGATGATTTCTTGATCACTTGATTTTGATTTATGCTTGAATTCAATAGATGGTGGATAATGGATGTGAAAATGAGAAAGGAAGGCTTCCTTTTATACAAGTTAGGGCACAAACTTCTAGAGAGGCTGACACAGGAGAATTAAATTCCAATTTAAGCCTTTACTCTTGGAAGTGGACCTAATTTAAAAATCATTTAAGAGTTTACCATTTTGAAGCCCGAAACAACCGACCCAGAAGTAGGAAAATAAACTTTCTGAAACCCAACATCTAGAGACTTTTGAGACTTGAAATCTAGACCCATGGTCAGGGTCAAGGTCTACTCTAACCTAGATTAGGTTCAAGGTCAACCTTGACCCAGAAGGTCGACCTTGAACCTGAGGTCAAGAATCTCAAATCCTAAGGATAAGGTACCAAAAATAGGTTGGAAAAAGGTGGAAAGAGAAGTAGAATAGGGGAAAAAGCCAGATCCTAGTCAAAGACCCATTCAAGGCATTTGACATGACCCCAAACCACTTACTCGAAGGCCTAAAATGGTCCTAAATGGAAGTGCTTCCATTTTTTGATGATACAACTACCTGATAAATAGGTCTCCTACTTCATCTCTTTTTGATAAGATGGCGATGGAGGCATGGTCAGGCCACAAGCCTTAAATTAGACATCTAAGAGTTTTTAATTGTGAGGTATATTCTCATGCACCTATAGTATAGAAAATCTAATGCTATAAAAAGAAAACTACATTTTTTTAAGAGTCAAATTCATAACACCCATTTAGATACCTCCAAAACTAGATGAAGTGATAATCTCAACCAAGAATGCCAGTACAAAAAATGAACATCTTTGTGATGTTCTATAGTAAAATACTAACTAAAATAGAAAAGGATCAAAATTCCTTAAAAACCCAAATATGTGCCTCAAATAACCTATAGAACCCAAAAGTAAAAAAATTAATAAAATGTATCAAATGATAGAGATGAATACAAATAAAGAATGAGAAAAACATATGCAAAACCTCATGTTTTAAAATGTCTTTAATAAAATTGCACACAGTAAGAAGAGGAAACTATTTTGAAGCTATTTGGAGTCTTGCCTCAATCAAGTCCCTTTTTTGGTGTGTCTACCTCCACAACAACCCTATAGATAAATAGATAGATCAAAAGATAAATGAATGATAATGTAAGAGAAACAAAAATTGCTTGATGGAGGAAAACCCTTATTACATGAGATAAAATAATAGATAAGGGATGTGATAAATCCTAAGATTCTCAATGACACAAGAGAAATAGAGAGATATTACCATATATGGTTGGGAGAGAAAATAGGGATATATATATATTGCTGTAAGAGAGTGTTGTAGTGAATTATTGGTCACTGTGGAAAAATGAAATAGCAAAAGACTACAAATATCATGAGCAATAGAGAACCATGACGAATATAGAGAGATTGAATGAAGAAAGAGTATGGATTTAAAGGGGGAAAAGAGGCTTCTAGGCCATTCTAGAAGATTCCAAGTTGTTCCACTAACAAAAGTTGGTGACAAGTGGAATGCACACGAAAGATCAATATTTGAACATTGGGTTGTTGGTAGATGAATGTGCATAGTGCAGAAATCTAAAGGACATGCTAGTGTCTGAATGAATCATGCTAAAAAATGATAGGTGGCAAGGACAAAACACAACCCATGTAAAGGTGAAACTAAAAGATAGATGCTAAAAAGGACTTTTGATCATCCTAAGAGGGAAAATGGGGATGAAAGGGCTGAAATGGACCTTCAAAAATGATATGGAAATAGATATTAAAGTGGTTACAAAAGTGTGGCATAAATTGCAAATGAGGGTATACAATTTTTGACTCTATAACACCAAAGGAGAAGTACACAAAATTGGATTAAAAATTTATTAAATGTATATTAATTGAATACAATTATGGTATGAAAGGATACAAGATTTTGGATCCTATTGCAAAAAAATAATTTTATTCAAGAAGTCTTATTTTTAGAGAAACTAATCCTTCTTATATTTTAGTGTAGCCATAAAAAATAGAAGAAAAGAATGATGCAATTCAACTACTTGCTACACCCAAGAAATTTGAATCAATGTGTTTAGAAAGATTGGAATTTGAGGAGAGATAAACAAGTTATAGATCATTAGAAGAAGAAGAGTAACTTGAACATAAGATTTCTCAAAGGTCTACTAGGAAAATAAAACTTTTGAACACACACCAAATGATGAGAGGGTAGGGGGTACTGAATCAACATAAAAAAAAATATCACTTAATTGATAAGATATCTTGAATATTCACCTCATAAAACATTCAAACACTAATGAATTACAATAACAAGACATAAACACCACAATTTCTGTAGCTAGAAAACCAAAACTGGGAAAACTAACAGTGAGTACTTTCCCACAAAGATAAATCATTGATATATAGTCTGATTAAAAAGATAGTAGGATCTCACTACTCTAGACTTGCAACCAGAGGCTCATTGCCAATACAACACAAAATATAGTTAGGATCTCACTTCTCTAAAATTTCAAACATAGGCTCACTACAAAAGTATAAATATACATAAAAGAAGTTGTACACCCAAGACTTACTATCCTAGAGAAAAGATACATATAACTCTTTACAATAGATAAAGAGTAATTTTCCTGATAATGTAACTATCCTGCACAACTCTGTCAACTTTAGAAACACATTGTCACTATCTTTACTTTTCTTCCATAGTTACAAAACAACAACCTTATACACTTTACTCTACTTTTCTTAAACTCTTCTTATAGATCTTCTCTTGCTCACACACAACTCTATCTTTCTTTTTTTTTCCAAAACACATATTATACTTGTATAAAAGATAGTTCATTACAGTTAAAACAAGATCATCCATGCCAAAATAAAATTGAAGGAAAATTACAATCTGACCATGTCAAAAAAAATTTATAATAATGTTCATACTAAGAGCATCCATACCAAAATATAGGTTACACATAACATGAACCCATTCACACAAGATATAATCATTAAATACAATACCCAAACCAAAACAATGAAGCATGATCTACTCTAGGAGAGAGAGGGGACCATGAGAATGTTACACATATCCTAGTACTAGATCTATAATTACTAGAATAATTTCCATAGTAATATCAAACATATAACATCACACTACCCAAAGAACCATATCACTTGCTGCTTGTCTTGGATGTCCACATGCTATGATCAAATAAAATATCCATGTTAAGTTTTGTATCACTTTCCAGTTGTCCATATTAGAAGCCATCACAATATGTTTACAAACTCAAACACAAATTGATCATAATTGCAACACTTGGTAACACTATTCTTGGATCAATGGGAACTATTTTTTGGATCACCAAGAAACACCACAACAAGGATCAAAACTTGAATATAATACAAATAAACTTTTCACATATTGATCCCTATTTTTAGATCATAAAATTTCTAGAAAATATAATTAAACAACTAAAATCTTCAGTTCTATATAGCTCTCTTACTTAATCAATGACTTTTGGAACTCAAAATATAGCACTAAAGCACTAACACTCATCATTATCACATGATCTCTAGAATACATATTTGTCTTCCACTGTTCTACAATACTAACATGTCTAGCACAAAAACTCAATTCTTTTAGGCCAAACTTCCATCATCCAAACATATATGAACCACGAGATATACCTAAACATGTCTTCAACAAATACATCGAAACTAGTCTTCAAACCATAATGTTTGAAATGAAAGACAATAGACAATTTAACATATATTTCCACCATTATCACTCTTTTTCATTGATAGAAAATAACCACAAAAAATGTTTCATAAAAATATTAATCACTGTCAACTCCCTCTTACATAAGTAACTAAAACATTCCTCATAATCCTTCATACATTTTATTATTTGTAATTTTTTTTCTCATCTTTCTCCCCCTTTTCCATATGAGACAAAATCTAAAAAACATACTTACCACTATGCCACTCTAACAACAAATACTAGCATTAGTCTAGAAAATAAATAAGCCTAAAAGATCCACCTAGATAGACACACCACACTGATATACTTAGTTGAAAAAAGGAGGGACAACAACCCCAAGCTTGTCACTAAGAAATATGAAAGTATCCTAATGAAACATATTGTCTATGGTCTTTAGTCTTCCTAATTGATTGTACATAGTAAGAATATCTTCAATTGATAGATCATATTCATCTGAAGAGACAAAAGGAACAATATGCTCCTCACTAGTAGCATCCTGCACATGAATACCTATAGTCTCATTTTGTTCACAAACACCTTCTTGTGTTTCTTCTTCATTATCACTTGAATCAATTAATAGAGTAAAGAATCTCTTTGGACAAATATTTTTGACTTTCTTTTCTAGTTTATTAGAGGATGAATCCTTAGTAGACATATTTCTCATTATCTTTCTCTTATCTTTGTCTTTCCCTTCACTAAAAACAATAGATAGTTCTTCCACAACTTAAGTTCTTGTAGCACCAATACCCTTTAGAATTTTGACAAGTTTTTAGATAATGCTTATGCATTCTTCCTTGTAGTCGCATAGGACAACTCAATTTCCCAAATAATTCTAGTCTTTGTAACTTCTATGTAGAAAAAAATCTTATCAACATAGAAGAAAACATCATCCTTATACTAGTCAATGACCTTAAGAGAAAACTTTTTCCTTAGACACAACCTATTTTCAACTCATCAAATAATCCTCTACAATTAAAAACACTATTATCCAAGCTATCTAGACACATGTTGATTTGTAAGAAAATAGACAAATTATTTCTCAAATCCACATTTGAACACAAATTAGCATGTATAATTTTTGACAAAACCAAATGATTAATACAATATAACTAAACCATGCATCACTTTTCTTAACCAAAAAAATATAAATCTTAGCTTTGGAAAAATCCTTCAAGCCTTATTTCTATGCTGAGGAGATACTCAACATCAAACCTAGAGGGGGAAATAGATTTGAATGAAAACTCCCCCTTGTACTTTATATTCTGATTCATTTAATAGAAGAGTGAATAACACATTGAATGGATGTCAGACAACCTTTAGAAACATCTTCCATCAAATATGTATTGTTCTTTCCTTTTGAGTCTTTTGAAACCATCAAATGATCATCCATTCAATCCATAATTTTTCAAAACCTTGCAATATGTCCTGTCAAGTTACAACTATGGTAAACCGGACCATCCTTGTTCATTCTTTTAGTTTCATTATTGTTGAAATTGATGTTTATTCCACATTCAACCTTTCTGTGTCCATATCCATTGTAGCTATATAAATATCCATTGAAGTTATTAACATTTCTATTTGTATTCATTCTAGTTTTGTACCGAATTACCTTATGTCCAATCTTAATCTGACCATATAATCTTCCATTAAAAAACATAACTCCTTTTCTAAACTCTACATTCATTATCTCTATGCTTTATTTTGTTGCAAGAAAACTAATTTCTATTAATAGGTGAATACTTGGAATGAATAGGTCTCTAATTCATTAGCCCCTTTTTATGTTTGTCTTTTTCCTACATTTGATTTACCAAGACCTTTTTTTCCTTTGATTTCTTTCAGTCTACCAAATCCTTTTTATCTTCCACTTGCTTCTAGCCTACCAAAACCATTTTGTCTTCCACTGGCTTCTAGTCCACCAAATCATTTTTTGTCTTCAATCAATTTTTATGATTCATTATTCCTTTCCTCAATTCTTTTTAGTAATGAATAATTCATTTTTTCTTGTTTGAGCTCCATCTCAACTTCATCTCACCAACTTCCATTGCATAGAGTTAGAAAACACAAATTATCACATTTATCTTCAATATAATAGATATTCCACTAGTAGTCCTAAAACCTTCTACAACCCTTTTACCGATATTTTTCCTTTTAATAACACAACCATCACTTTTGAACATAACTTCATAACCTTTCTTACACATTTGATTAACACTTAAAATTATGTTTCAAACCTTCAACAAAATAAACATCATCAATTCTATGCTTACCATCAACTAAAATAGTTCCAATGCCTTTGATTTTTGCACTTCCTTCTCCTGCAAATTTTATTGCTCCTCCATCATATTATTCCAACTTAATAAATATTTTCATATTACTTGTCATGTGGTTTGAACATCCAGAATCTACAATCCATGCATCCACAAAAACTCTAGCAAGTAATGCAATCTCCTCTTTCTTTACCTCTTTCTTTTGTGAAATATCTGGAAATAGAAATTCCTCAATAGTTTCATGAACATATTCAACTTCAGATTGATTTTATTTTCTATCATCATATTTTGATTCACTATAATATTTTTTATGCTTGTAATCATTAGAAAAATATCCTAATATTCCACAATTAAAGCACTTAAGAGGTAACTTACCTTTGTATTTACTAGTGCCTCACTTGAATCTTCTTGAAAAAATAATTTATCTTCCTCCAACATCTTGCTTGTCTTTGGTTCAACTTTTTCAACAAATTTAAATGTAGTCTCTCTCTTTTCCCTTTCAACTTCTACAATCTCAAATGCGGAAAGTGAGCGATAAGTTGATGAGCTAAACCATGCTTTAGATCATTATTTTCCTTTATTTGACATGCCATTGGTATGAAATCCTTCAATAGGGTTAATAAGATATTAGGTATAACATCTCTATCTTCTAGATGTCTAACAACAACTCTAATTACATTAGCAACATCTATGACTCTATATATGTAGCTTTCAACACTCTCATCTTCTTCCTTTCTTAAGAACTCATACTCATGTTTTAAGTTCATCAAACTTTCTATTTTTTTATTGAATCTCCTTCAAATACAAAAACCAAGTTATTCTATATCACTTTAGCTCCTTTAATAATTTTTCACCTTTTCTATTTATTTGTCACATAGATTGTTAAAAAGTATTATTCTTTCTTTCAAATTAGCTTCCTTTTATTTTTCTTCATCATTAGTCAATGGTCTTCTAGGAGGTGGATTGAAACCAGTTTGAATAACCTCCCAAATACCATCCTTCAAAGTTTCCAAATATGATTCCATCTTGTCTTTCCAATAAGAAAAATTTAAATCATCATATACCGAAGCCTAAAAGTTAAGTTTTGCACCATTTTGGATCTATCTCAAGTGGTTGAGATTCTTCAAGAGAAATTGGCTCTAATACCAATTTTTGAACACACACCAAATGATGAAATGGAGGGGTGAACTAGAATAAGCCAAAATATCACTTAATGAATCAGTTATCTTGAATACTCACCTCATAACACATTCAATAAATAATGAACTAAAACAATAACACATAAATACACATATTTTTATACGTAGAAAACCCAAACTAGGAAAAATAATGGTGAGCATTTGTCCACCAAGATAAATCACTGATAAATATTATGATTACAAAGATATTAGGACCTCACTACTTTAGACTTTCAACCAGAGGCTCATTTCCAAAACAAGTATAGATAAGAGCTCACTACTTTGGACTTGCAAACAGAGTCTCACTGCCAAAGTAGAAAGATATAGAAAGAACTTGTACACCCAAGACTCATTATCCTAGGGAAAAGATAAATATAACTCTTCACAAAAGATAAAGATTAATTATATTGATAATGAAACTGTCCTACACAACTGTGTCAACTTTAGAAACACACTATCACTACCTTTACTACTTTTTTTCTATAGTTATAAAACAACAACCTTATACACTGTACTCTACTTTTCTAAAACTATGTTTACATATTCTCTTGATCACACAAAACTCTATCTTTCTTTTTTCCAAAAAACATATTGTACTTATATACAAGATAGATTATTGGAGTTACAACAAGGTTGGCCACGTGAAAATAAAATTAAAGGAAAATTACAAGATGACCTCCTCTATAGCTGAGATCTTATCACTGTATCTATCCGGTAATGTCATCAACATCTTTTCCATGAAATCCTCATCTGTAATAGTGCCTCCTTGTTCCTTGTCTTCATTAAATGCATTCTCAACTCTCTAAAAGTAAATCTTAATGTCTCCATCTTCTTCAGTTCTCAGATTCTCATAGTGACATTTTGATGTTAGCTTCTAAGATAACTTAACCTTATCATTTCCTTCATAAATATCTTTCAATTTTTCCCAAACTTCATAAGTAGTCTTTAAAGAAATAATCTTAGCTAATTCATTCTTTGATAAAGCACTAGTAATAGCATACATTTTTTTTCATTCTCCTCATATGCTTTGATTTTATCTAGAGTCTTAAGGCCATTCTTTCTTCTTCTTGATCAAGAATTATAGTGAATTAAAACTTTCATCACATAAGGCTTTTCCTTTCATGGTTTCCTTTTGGGTTTTTGTGTTAAGTAAAAGCTATTGCATCAACATATGTGGTCACATTCAAAGAAGCATTTTCATTTCCAAGATATGACATATTATAGATTCTATATCTAGCCTCTTCTATATGATATCATGCTCTCATTTCTTTCATTTCATTTTAATTTTGATTCCAAATAAGATTTTGACTAAGGAAAACTCCTCTATCCAACCTTCTTCCTTATCTTTCTATGTGTAGGTATAAGTGGCATAGTTGTCAAGACTTGATCTGGCAAGTACAGGATCTATCAAGAGGATTAAAATTGGATTCAAGAAAAACACCTCGGTACAGAATACCCAAGAAATTATGTGCCTATAAGATCACCTTTAAATTTAGTTTATAGTTTGGTACAATTCTCTAGTCCCTATTTCAGATCGTTATAGCTTCCTTTTGTTTTCTATCAATCTTTCTTTTCTGAAACTATCAATATTTTCTTATTTAACCTACTATTATGCATCATCTTGTTATCATTCATTCTCAATTTAGTGAAGGATCATTAACTCATTTAGTTCTTGTTGGAGACTTCATGCATATATGTGTTGATATTAATGTTTTTTCATTGATGTCAACATATTTATTTATTCTTGATAGTTTCCTAGTTTGTTCAATTAAGAATTTTCAATGGTATGGACAGTGTATTTTGGATTAGTTTTTGTGAAGCTATGGAGGTGTTTTGGAATGTTTGTTCTTGATATTTTTCAATTTTTATAGGTTCTCTTTATGATTTGAGAAAGTTATGGTTGATTTATCAAAGGATAATTTTTTACTTATTTCAATGGAGACATTGTTGTAGTTTTTGGATCGGTGAGGATCGGTTATGCAATATTTTTGGTTGCTAACCTGGTGGTGAGTTTAGGACATGGATGTTTTCTCTCATCTAAATTGGTTCATGATTTGGATGCTGGAAAGCTATTTTATTTAGTAATAGAGTTTGATGGTTAGTGTTATTGATGAATAGTGCAAAGATAGTTGTGGATTCCAAGACAAAGATGTTTATGTTGTTATTGCGGTAATTCACATTGCTTGTTGATGTTTTTGGATCATGTCATATTAATGTTTGTGTATCATATTAGATTAAGTGATTAGACTCAGTGATTTTTCTTTGACATGTTGGTGTTCTTTGCCAACTTGATGGATAGCATGTTGTGAAGATTTATGGAGTGATCTATAGATTGTAGAGTGTTTGTGGATGAAGCGTTTAGTTCCTAGATATGTCTTAGTCAATGTCTTAGATTGCATTGATGATTTTGTATTACTCTTTGTAATAATTTGTAATTAGGTCCCTAGCTAACCTTGTTGTAATATGTAGATGAAATGTATTTTAAGATGTAATTTTTTGTTATTGTGAATGAGAGAGAGAGATGTTGGATGGAATGATATATCAATGGATGTGTGAAGAGGTATGAGTGAAATTTAAAATAAAGAATATAGTTGTACTTTATTGGAACTATATTGGAATATCATAGATTCTATTAGTCAGTTCATAATTCAATGGATTATTATCTAAATGGATTGTATTCCATCTTGGGTTGTTTCCCTTCTTGTAATCTCATGGTTGTTTCCCTCAGTTGTATTTGAGTAGTGAGCTCTAGGAAGTGATCCTGAATGCATGTGAATTATCCTTTGTACCTTTAATAAGGTTATGTTCTAGTACATCATCTAGTGGGTTTGATTCTCACCATGTTTTTTCCCTTAATCGAGTTTCCACGCAAAAAATTATGGTGTTGTGTGTTCTTGTGTTTATGATGTAGTTATTAATTGTTTACATTAAGAAAATAAGATAAGCATTATTAATTTTTTATTAATTTTTTATTTTGACACAATTGTTTTGGACACAACTAATTCACCCCCCCCCCATCTTAGTTGTGTTTATTTCCTTATTTCTACCAAATGGTATCAGATATAGATCCTCTTTCTTAATCTTAACTGCTTGAGGTGATCTAGGATGGAAGCCTTTAAGAAGGATATTCCAAGATTTGATGGAAAAAATTATGCTATATGGAAGGGAAGAATTATTACACACTTGAGATGTATTAGAGAAGAGTATTGGAAAATTACAAAGAAAAATTACCAGTCTCTTGCAGATCTTGTCATTGCTACACTGGTGAGAAGATAGAATTTGGATATAACATGAGAGCCAAGGAAGCCTTGTTGAGTGCCTTATCAAATGTTGAATATACAAATGTCATGGAGAGTGAGACCCCACATGAGATATGGATAAAATTGGAAGCATTTCATGAAAGAGATTCTCTTGTAAAGAAAGAAAATTTGCAGTTCATGAAAGGAAAGCTAGAAGTCTTGAGGATGAGTGATGATGAAAATTTTCAAGCCTATGTTTAGAAGGTGACCAAACTTGTTTCTGGAATCAGAAGTGTTGGTGGAACAATAGATGAGGAAAAGGCTGTTTCTAAAATTATGATATCTTTCCTCCTACCTATGACAAAAAGTTGATGCAATTGAGTAAATCGGGACCATTTCTAAAGTAACAAGGGATTTACTAGTTGGTAAGTTATCTTATTTTGAAATGACTAGATTTCATGATAATATTCCTAAGTATGAATCTATATTTAAAGCTATTATTTCTAAGGATAAGCCAAAGTATGAGTCCAAAAAAAGTTCATCTAAGATTGGATCTAGATATGCAGAGGAATGGGAAGAGAATGAAGAAGAGGAAAGAAAGATGAAAAATATAGAAGCTCTAACTAAAAAAAGAGTACCTAAGGGTGCAGGTAAGTATGAAGGGTGATAAACTAAAACTAATTGAATATCTTGAGGGAGAGTTTGACAATGGATTGGATATTTGAAAGAAAGTGATTGATGATCACCGAGATACTAATGTGTATGTAAGACATTAAATTAGTTAATATATTGTCATTGATGTCAACTAGTTTTCACTGTACTTATCATGATGGTTACAGATATCTTAAGAAGAAAAAATGATGAAGGAATGAGATATCTACATGAAGATGAGATGGATGAGAAAGTTATGGATATGGTATTCATTGGGTAACTTATTGATGAGTCTATGGAATTATGTTAGTGATTTGATTGTATTACATGAATATGTTATGGATTAAAGATCAATAATGAACAAGTTTATGTAGTCATTAAATGAAGAATTCAGTATGCACCGAGCAAGTGTAGTGTATACCAAGTATAGTGTTAACCAAGCTAGTTATCATCGACACATTATGGTATTGACTAAGTGAAATAAATAAATGGAACTTATGGCTGTTGACTAAAGATGATGAGCTAGACAATTGTTTATGACTCTGAGGTAAATGATAATGTTTTTTTGTAATGATCAAATAGGTGACAAAATTAAAGGATGATCGAATGAAGGAGAATGAAACATGTTCTTGACACAACTATCGAGGAAGGTTAAAGCAAAAAAATTAACAGTGAAAATTAAGAAGAAAAATATATGGATGGAAATAAAATGGTTTATGATGTCTATATAAAGAGACAAGAGATTCATTATTGACTCTACTGCAAGAGATTTCACATGAAAAGATTGAATTCATGCAAAGTCAATCAAACTAGTTGAAGACAAAACTGAGCAATTTTGCAGACAACACCGAGTGACAGAGAAAGCAATTATCGTGCGGAACAGAGTTGGAGGAAACAAAGAGATTGAATTGATTATTGATTAGAGGTATTTTTGAGCTTAGCATAGATCTAAAAATCTACAAATCAAGTTGTATTTGAATCAGATCATTACTGTATCAGTTTAACCATTGCTACAGATAAATCTCTTAATCGAGTGGGGCTTAACAGTCTTTATATTTCAATATGACATTCAATGAATGTTGATTGTTTTTTTGTTGACCCCATAATGAATGTTTGGTCAAGGGATAAATCTTAGTGATAAATCTTGTAACCAGGTCACACCTTACAGTGTGTTTTGTAACCTTTAACAAGGTTGGCTCTTAACCAAGCTCACTTCAGAAGAGTGAATTATTTTGGGTTACCAGTCTCAGGTGGTTTTTCCCCTAACAGGGTTTCCATGTTAAAAATATAAGTTTTATATGTGTATGGATGTGTTGAATTGTTATTTTACTTTACACATTACTATAACTATATTGGTCGGTAAACACAGTATTTAATTTACTGGTAATCGGTATATGAAGAGAAAGGAATAGTTGATATTTTATCAAGTTGATAAATTGATTTGAAAGTTTTGTTATATACATCTAAGAGTATTTGGGACTGTAGGATAACTAGACTGAACTAATTTACCACCCTCTTAGTCATGTAACAATTGGTATTAGAGCATTGAGTGCTTGAAGGAAAAGTTTGAAGGACTTAAGATAAAGATCACAAGATGTATAAGAGAGAGGTGCCAAAGTTGAACAAAGACAACTTCTCAACATGGAAAATTAGAATGAAATTGTATATATTAGGGATAGGTGAGTTTCGAACATACTACTTGGAAAATGAATTCATCTTACCCTCTAGACCTTTGACTATTGATCAGATGAGATAAATACAAGAACATAATTCTATGATGATAGATCTTGATTCTTCCTTATCATATTCCAAATTTGAAGATGTTAAGGCATGTATAACTGCTAAACAGATGTGAAACAAGCTTACACTAGTTCATGGAGGAGATGTGAATGTTCTAAGGGCTAAAGCTGAAAGTCTTAGAGGAAATTTTGATGACATGAGAATGAAAGGAGAGAACATATCTCAATACAGTAACTGAGTCAAGGAGGTTGTGAATGCTATCCAAGGAGCAAGAAGTATTATTGATGAAGACACTGTTGTAAGTAAAATTCTTAAAACCTTGTTACCTGCTTATTCTATTAGAGTCTCTACAATTCATGAGACGAGATCATCTCCTGGTAATCATATTACACTTGATAGTCTAATCGGTAGACTGACTTCATTTTATTTGAATAACTTTGACAATAGTGTTGTTCCTATTGTTGAGTCTACATGTATGTCATCTCTAACAATTGGTAAATCAAGAAACAAACATATGATAAGAAATGAGAGTGATAGTGAAAGTGAAGAGGATGAACTTGATGAGATTGAAGCATTAATGGCTAGAAGATTGCAAAAAGGTAAAGGAAGATATAGAGGAAAACTACCTTTGGTATGCTTTAAATGTAAGGAGATTGGCCATATTGCAGCTAGATGTCCTAACAAGAAAGAAGACAAAAAAACTAATGAAAGATCTAATGAAAGGAAGTTTGATAGAAGAGATAACTAAGAATACATAGGAAACTAACAGTATGAAAGAATAAGTAACTGAGATTCCAAAGACAAAGGCAAGAAGGAATGTTACCTTGTTGAAGATGATGATGATGACACTGACACCGACACTGATGAAGACATTGAGGTGGTATTTGTATCTTTGAAAGAAGATTCAGAAGAAGAAGAAATGCATGTAGAAACAACACTTATTTCTAAAGTTATCAAGAATGATTCTTGGATTATTGATAGTGGCAGTACACATCATATGAATGGTGATGAAGATAAATTTGAATACCTTGAACATAATAATGGAGGATCTGTTAAAATGGGAAATGAAACACCTTGTCTAGTAAAAGGAAAAGGGTCTATATTTTTGATCAATAAGATCATATGTGAGAATGCATATTGGGTGAAAGGACTTAATTATAATATGTTGAGTGTAGCACAACTAAATAACACAGGACACTAAGTTTCATTTGAGAATAGAAAAGTAAAAATCTATGATGAGACTAGAAAGTTGGTTGGTACTAGTGAACAATCTAAAGGTAATCTATTTTATCTTGACAATGTTGAAACTTGTTGGTGTAATTAAGTATTTACTAATTACACTTTACTTAAGTTTACTTAGGATAATGGATTTGCATAATTAGTTGTCTTTGAGACACCTAGGATTTTACATTTCTTTTTAGCACATGGTTAGGAGAATTTCCACTTTAGGTGTGATAGTTGTCATCACATACCTCTTTGTGTGTGAGATCCACCTTTAGTGCTCTTATCACATTATCATCCTCTCATTGTTGCACATGTTTCTCATACTTTCATGTACAATGGAGGATGATCCACCTTTGGTGGACATGTGATTCCACCATGTCTAGTTGATAGCTTATCACTTACATAACTTCTAGTTATCTTGCATTGCCTATATATTGAGGCATTTATACATTGTATGTAATAAATTATCCATTATCATTTGATCATTATTGAATTCTTCATTTGATCATATTGTCTTGTCTCTCTTGTTTGTGCTATCTCTTGAGCTTCTAGATCTTGGCATCTATTCTTTACCTTAAGCAAATTCTTACATGGTATCATAATGATATCAAAATTTTTACATGGTATCAGAGCCATAGGAGTTTCATTGTATAGCCTATTTTGAGAGAATTTTATTGTAGGTCAAAATTGGAGCTTGCTGATGCAAATCAGAGATTGGAATCACATTGAGGAGGTCTAAATACCCCTAAATCAAATTTTGTTTCATCCGAATTGGACATCTGAAGCCAAATCTAGAGCCATTTGAATTTTCAAGGTTCGGCAGTGGTGATTCAGAAAAAATAATTTAAGAGGCAATTTTCAAACAATGATATCTCAGTCATCTGAACTCCTACTTTGTATTCAATTCAATTAACTATAATCAATTATTTGATCATTTTTCCTATCTCTCTTGTGCTATCTCTTGAGCTTCTAGATCTTGGCATTTATTCTTTGCCTTAGGCAAATTCTTACATGGTATCAGAGTGATATCAAAATTCTTACATGGATAAGTTATCATTGGTTCCTTGTATGCCACCTTCTTCTATTGGGATTTCTCCTGATTGGTTCGTGGCATCTTCATCAACCAAGGACATGGTGACACTTGGGCATACTTCAGAGACATCATACTTCATTTGGATTCCCCTTCCTACTTCCTATCCACAATGGGAAGCCTTCTTACATCTATACTTGGTGTATCTTCTTCCTAAGAGGAGAAATGTTGTTTTTAGGCATTGGACTATGTTTTGTCTTCAAGCACTTACCATCCTTGGAGGAGATTACTCATTATGGGGGGGATATCATGTCTCCTTGTTTCCTTGTTGTGGGGGAATTTTTTATTGTATATACATGATGTATGTCATAATAGGGGGGTCTTGAATACTCCATCCTTCCATGCATCTTGTATTCATCTCTCTTTTGGGGGGAGGGTTTTTCCCATGAGGTTTTCCCTCTTTCTCCACTTTATGAGAGATTGCATTGTTCTTGCATATTGTACATGGGTACCTAACATGGCCTAGTAGCCGGGACCCATCTTGCATTGTGAACTTAAGTGCATTCCCCTAAGTTGCACTTAAGGGGGGGTGTTGGTGTAATTGAGTATTTACTAATTACACTTTACTTAAGTTTACTTAGGATAATGGATTTGCATAATTAGTTGTCTTTGAGACACCTAGGAGTTTGCATTTCTTTTTAGCACATGGTTAGGAGAATTTCCACTTTAGGTGTGATAGTTGTCATCACATACCTCTTTGTGTGTGAGATCCACCTTTAGTGCTCTTATCACATTATCATCCTCTCATTGTTGCACATGTTTCTCATACTTCCATGTACAATGGAGGATGATCCACCTTTGGTGGACATGTGATTCCACCATGTCTAGTTGATAGCTTATCACTTACATAACTTCTAGTTATCTTGCATTGCCTATATATTGAGGCATTTCTACATTGTATGTAATCAATTATCCATTATCATTTGATCATTATTGAATTCTTCATTTGATCATATTGTCTTGTCTCTCTTGTTTGTGCTATCTCTTGAGCTTCTAGATCTTGGCGTCTATTCTTTGCCTTAAGCAAATTCTTACATGGTATTAGAGCGATATCAAAATTCTTACAAAACTTTTTGTTTGTTAGCTAAAAATGAAGATGTGTAGTTATGGCACAAGAGGTTATGTCATGTGAATTTTGACAACATGATTAAGATCAGTAAGAAAAGGAGAGTTAGAGGTTTACCGAGTATATCTAAACTTGGCCATGTTATGTGCAAACAATGTCAAATGTGAAAAATGTCAAAATCTAGTTTTAAGAGAAAAAAAATTTCATCTAATGCTATTTTGGAGTTAGTTCATACTGAATTGTGTGGTCCTATGAGAACTTAGAGTTATTATGAAGACATATATTTTATCTTGTTTGTTGATGACTTCTCCAAAATGATGACTGTCATGTTCTTGAAAGAAAAATATGAAGCTTTTAAGATGTTTAAATAGTATAAAGAAAAAGTGGAAAAGGAAAGTGGTAAAGAATTAAAATTCTTGAGATCAGATAGAGGTGGTGAATTTATTTTTGATGAGTTCACTAATTTTTGTAATGAGCATGGAATTAAGACACGGGTTTATGCACCGAGAATACCCCAATAGAATGGGATTTCTAAAAGGAGGAATAGATCCATTTTGGACTATGCTAGAACACTAATGATTGAAAAAGATGTGGCATAGATATACTAGAGAGAAGTTGTTAGTAATTTTGTTTACACATTGAATCGAGTTCAACTAAGGAAAGATTCAAACAAGACACCTTATGAATTATGGTATGGTTACACACCTAATGTAAGTTATTTTAGAATATTTGGAAGTAGATGTTACATTCTAAAAGATGATAGAAATGGGAAATTTGATTCAAAAGGTGATGAAGGAATATTCTTAGGATATTCTACTAAGAGAAAAGCTTACAAATGTTTGAATAAGGATACTAACAAGATGATTGAAAGTGAAAATGTGAGATTTGATGAATTCATTGAGAAAAATGATGAAGAAAGAAAAAAGGAACCGAAAGACTATGATAGATTTGTGTACATTGAGGAACCTGACACTCTACCTGAGAAACAGCTGGCATTACCAAGAAATAGGGTAATGCTATCGAGCATCAGTCTATACAAACTAAGAATCAACAAACTATTATTGATGAAGATCGTGATCATGCACTAAGTGGAGAACACAATGAAGATCAAAGAAATGAACATGTACTTGCAAGATACGTAAGGAGACATCATCCACAAAATCAGATTATTGGAGATAAGAAAGTTAGCATGATGACATGAAGTAAGTTGAGAAACAAAACATGCTTAGTTTGTGAATTTGAACCTAAAACTATTAGAGATGCACTTGAAAATGATGAATGGATTAAGGCCATGAATGAATAAATTGAGACAATACAGAAAAACAAAACATGGACATTGGTATCGAGACCAAAAGACAAGAATGTAATTGGAACCAAATGGATATTCAGAAACAAATTGAATGAAAATGGAGATGTTACTAGAAACAAAGCAAGACTAGTATGAAAATGGTATGAAAAAGAAGAAGGTATTGGCTATGGTGAGACTTTTGCACCCATTGCTAGACTTGAAGGAGTTAGAATATTGCTTGCATATGCTTCTTACAAAGGATTTAAATTTTATCAGATGGATGTTAAATCTATATTTCTGAATGGAATACTTGAAGAAGAGGTATACATTGAACAACCTAAAGGTTTTGTTGATCATAATCATAGGAGTATGGTATGTAAGTTACACAAAGCACTATATGGATTGAAACAAGCACCAAGAGCATGGTATGAAAGGTTGGACTCTTATCTTATCAGTATTGGATTTGTTAGAACAAGTGACAATATAAATTTGTATTTGAAAGGTGAAACTAATGACAAGATTTTATTACTAAAATTTTTGTTGATGATATCATATTTGGAGGACATGATAACCTATGCAAATCATTTGTTGATGAACTGAGAAAAGAATTTGAAATGTCAATGTTTGGAGAGATTAAATTTTTTCTTGGCTTGCAAATTTTACAATAGAATGAAGGCATATACATTACTCAATCAAAGTACATAAAGTAAGTATTGAAGACATTCGGTATGGAGGATTCAAAACCAATCAGTACACCTATGGTCCCTAGATGCAACTTGACAAAGGATGAAAAGTCAAATGAGGTAAACCAAACATTGTATAGATCAATGATTTGTAAATTGATGCATGTTGTGCATAGTAGACTAGATATTGCACATGCGGTTGGAATTGTAGCAAGATGTTCTGTTAATCCTAAAGAATCACATATAACTGTTGTAAAAATAATTTTGAGATACTTGAAGAACACTAAAAACTATGGTTTGTGGTACAAGAAAGAAGGCAATTTTGAACTGAAAGTTTATACAGATGCGGATTGGGCTGGAAATATTGATGATAGAAAGAGCACCACTAGTGGAGCGTTCTTTTTGGGAGAAATATTAGTTACTTGGATAAGTAACAAACAAAGATGCATTTCTTAGTCCATTTCAAAAATAGAATATATTGTTGTTGCTGCTAATTATTTGAATATTGCATGGATAAAACAAGTTTTGGAAGGTATGAATGAAAAGAGCACTAACCCAGTGATAATATATTATGATAACACTAGTGCAATAAATATTTCTAATAATTTGGTGATGCATGCAAAGACAAAGCATATCTCTATAAAGTATCACTACTTGAGGGAAAAAGTACAAGAAAAGCAAGTAAGACTAGAGTATGTGAAATCACAAGGGCAACTTGCTAATATATTTATTAAACCCTTATCTAAGGACACATTTGAGTACTTGAGGAGTAGACTAGGGGTCCATACCCTATCTATCGATCACTAAGGTGATTAGAGGTTGCATCAACCTATAGTTTATCAAAATATTAAATAATGTTGATGCATAATGCTCACACTTTGGGTTTCTTGAGGTTGTGAAAATAGAAAGATGGAAGACAAACTAAAACTGCATATCAGTACATGTAAGGTACTTGATCTAAACTGAAGAATGGATATATTGATTTGGATACTTAAGAGTTGTTTATTTTCTTTTTGGAATTGTTGTCAAAGGGAGAGAAGATTCAATGAAATATTTATCTATAAGAAGAGATGATTCATATAAGAAACAGGGAGAGACTAAATCTATAGGGAGAGAGACTGTGTGGAGAGTGTTGATGTTGTGTAGTGATTAAACATATTAAATGTACAAGCTAGGGAGAGCTTACAGAGTTACATCATTTGATAATAGAGTTGTAGAACAAATGTTTTGTATTCTATGGCATATTTCATACTATGTTGCCATCAATGCCAAAGGGAGAGATTGATAAACTACAACTGATTAAATATCTTGAGGGAGAGTTTGAAAATGGATTGGATATTTGAAAGATAGTGATTGATGATCACTGAGCTACTAATGTGTATGTAAGATATTAAATCAGTTAATATATTGTCATTGATGTCAACTAGTTTTCACTGTACTTATCATGATGGTTACAAATATCTTAAGAAGGAAAAATGATGAAGGAATGAGATATCTAAATGAATATGAGATGGATGAGGAATTTATGGATATGGTATTCATTGGGTAACTTATTGATGAGTCTATGGAATTATGTTAGTGATTTGATTGTATTACATGAATATATTATGGATTGAAGATCAAGAACGAACAAGTTTATGTGGTCGATAAATGAAGAATTCAGTATACACTGAGAAAGTGTAGTGTATACCAAGTACAGTGTTAACCGAGCTAGTTATCATCGATGCATTATGGTATTGACCGAGTGAAAGAAATAAATGGAACTTATGACCGACGACTAAAGATGATGAGTTGGACAATTGTTTATGATTCCAAGGTAAATGATAATGTTTTTTTGTGATGATCAAATGACTAAAAAAATTCAAGGATGATCATATGAAGGAGAATCAAATGTGTTACTGACAGAACTGTTGAGGAAGGTTAAAGTGGAAAAATCAACGGTGAAGATTAAGAGGAAAAGTTTATGGATGGAAATAAAATAGTTTATGATGTCTATATAAATAGATAAGAGATTCATTATTGAGTTTTCTATAGGAGATTTCATGTGAAAAGATTGAATTCATGCAAAGCTGATCAAACTGGTTGAAGATAGAACTGATAAATTCTCCAGACAACACTGAATTGATTATTGATCAGAGGTATTTTTTATCTTAGCATAGATCTGAAAATCTATAAATCAAGTTGTATTTGAATCAAATCATTACTGTATCAATTTAACCATTGCTACAGATAAATCTCTTAACCAAGTGGGACTTAACAGTCTTTATATTTCAATATGACATTCAATGAATGTTGATTGTTTTCTTGTTGACCCCATAGTGAATGTTTGGTCAAGGGAGAACTGTTAGTGATAAATCCTCTAACCAGGTCACACCTCACAGTTTGTTTTGTAACCTTTAATAGGGTTGGCTCTTAATCAAGCTCACTTCAAAAGAGAGAATTATTTTGGGTTACCAGTCCTAGGTGGTTTTTCCCCTAACAAGGTTTCCACATTAAAAATCTAAGTGTTATATGTGTATAGATGTGTTGAATTGTTATTTTACTTTACACATTACTATAACTAGATTGATCGAAAAACACAATATTTAATTTAATGGTAATCAGTATATGAAGAGAAAGGCACATTTGATATTTTACTGAGTTGATTAATTGATTTGAAATTTTTTTAATATACATCTGGGAGTATTTGGGACTATAGGATAACTAGACTTAATTGATTCACCCCCCCTCTTAGTTATCTAACAAAGGGAAGCTACCTTTGAAATGTTTTTCTAGCAATTAGATTGGTCATTTTTCTTCTAGATGTCCTGAGAGAGTATTGAAGCATAAACCTAGAAAAATTCAACCTAAGTATCACAAGAAATTTTATCTAGATACTTTTGATAGTGTGACTCATTATGAATATGAAAAGAGTGAAGATTAGATTGTCCTTATTACTAATAAATATGTGATGCAGGAGCATCTTCGGTTTTGAGCAATCTTGCGTCACCAAAAATATTTCTTATTTCTTGTTCTTGCATGTTTGTTTTAGCGCTAATGTTGTGGTTGGTTTCTTGCCTTGCGTAGTTAATGCAGTGATGTGGACCCAATTTGGAGCATTTTCCTATGGGTGCACATCCTAATTCATTCATACTTGGAAGTTATCATAGTTTTCCTCAGACATCGACTTTCCGCTAGTTTCGCCCATGTAACGTATGGTATCTCACCTTGCGCTATTTTGTGCAGGATAATTGGAGCTTGCATGCTTGGGGAGCTATTATTGGATCATGTGTGGACCTAAATGTCAAGGCACATCATGTTTTGTTATTTCTTTCTTTATTTTTGGTTTCTCCTCCTTAGCGTGGACCTATAATGTATTAAATTCTTGACTGGCCAGCTTGTGGCTTTGCTGGCTATATATTTGGAGCTTGCGCTATTGTATACAGGTAAGATAGGAGGTGCTAGATAGTAAGCAAGGTTTCTAGATAATAGTAGCCTGAGTGCATGAATTAATATGCAAATTGTGATTCTGATTTCATCAATTCTCATTGTATAAGGTCAAAACTTGGAAGGCCTCACAATTGAGCATGTTAAAGGATTAATACAATTGTTCCAGTGTTGTGTCCAGTTGCTTGCCTCATGTCCATTGTGTTTTCACTGAATTCATGTGGTTTTCACATTACTTCTATTGTGTAACTCTTCGTAGGGCTTGTTGTGGGTTTAAGTAGAGTCAATTATCCCTAATTCTGCCTTCACCTTCCCTACCCTTGCGTCAATATGAGAACCCTACCTTCTTGAATGAATCAAAATCCCTAGCTACACATGTTCAAATAAAAGACAAATGGGTAATAGACCATGGTTTTTTACATCATTTGACTAGAGATAAGAACAAATTTGTGGAATTGGAAAGGTATGATGGTCATGTTGTCAAATTTGGTAATAATACTCCTTTATTTATTAGAGGAAAAGGTTCAATTGCACTAGATGGTAAGAATAATATTGATGATGGCTTGTATGTTGATGGTTTGAAACATAATCTCTTGAGTGTTGGAAAGCTTGTTGGTAAAGGATATATGTTGGAATTCAAGGATGAAAAGTGCACAATCAAATGAAGCTCTGTAAATGTGATTGCATCAAGCACTAAGTCAAGAGGTAATGTTTTTCATTTGAATAGCATTGAGAATAGATATTTGATTGCTATAATTGATAACAATTGGTTATGGCATAAGAGACTTTGTCATGTAAACTTTGATAACATTGTGAAGATAAGTGCTACACATGTTGTAAGAGATCTACCTAGATTATTGAAGCTTGATAAATATTATATGCAAGGAATTTCAATTTGGAAAGCTAAAATGATCTACTTTTAAAAGCGAGACATATTCTTCAAATGGATTGTTGGATTTTGTGCATACAGATTTATGTGGTCCTACTAGAACTAGGAGTTATTATAGAAACAAATATTTTATACTATTCATAGGTAATTATTCAAGGATGATGTGGGTTACATTTTTTAAGGAAAAGTTTAAAGCTTTTGAAAAATTCAATATCATTAGAGATATGGTTGAGACTAATATGGGAATGAAGCTAAAATGCTTGAGATCAAATAGAGGTGGATAGTTTACTTCGGGATAATTTAATGCATACTGAGAAGATGATGGAATAATGATACATATGTCAACTCCCTAAACTCCACAATAGAATGGAATTATAAAGAGAAGAAATAGATATATTCTTGACACTGCAACAACTATGATGATGGAAGGAAATGTATCTCATATGTACTGGAGAGAAGTTGTCAATACTGCATTCTACACTTTGAACTAAGTTCATATAAATTATGATACTGGTAAGACCCCTTATTAAATTTGGTATGGTCCTATCCCTATAGAAAATTATTTTAGAATTTTAGGAAGAAAATGCTATATCAAGAGAGATGAAGATCTAGGTAAGTTTGATACTAGGTGTTATGAAGGTATCATTCCAGGTTATTCTACGGAGATAAAAGCTTATAAATGTTTCAACAATCAGTTGAGAAAGATAGTTGAAAGTGATAATGTAAAATTTGATGAGAATTATTAGAAAAGGGTCAATGCATAGAGTTATGAATCAAATGATGAAGAAGAAAATCAGATTTTACAAGTACAAAATCAAAATTAGAATCAAAATGGATCAGAAGAATAGGATGGAGAAGTTATAAATGAAGAATATGTAGAAACACAAGAGTCTACTAAAAAATAAAATCTAAAGACTCCAAGGTATGTAAGGTTGAATCATTTAGAAAATAAGATTATATAAGTTGATGAAACTTGAAAAGATGAAATTTGGGTTAAGGCAATGAAAGAATAATTAGAGTAGATTGAAAAGAATGGAACATGGATCTTAGTTCTTAGACCAAAGGACAAGAATGTGACTGGAACAAAATGGGTTTTTAGAAAGAAAATAAATTAAGATGGTGAAGTGGTAAGTAACAAAGATAGATTGGTTTTCAAAGGATATTCACAAATGTAAAGTATTGATTTTGAGTAGACCATTTCTCCTATTGCTAGAATTGAAGCAGTTAGAATTTTTCTTTCATATGCTAATTACAAAGATTTCAAGGTATATCAGATGGATATTTAATTCTGCATTCTTGAATGGAGAATTAGAAGAGAAATTATGTAATGAACATCCTAATGTTGTTCCTTTGATTGATCAAGGTGACATGGTTTTCTGATTAAAGAAAGTATTGTATGGATTGAAACAAGCACCAAGAGCTTGGTATGAAAGCTTAGATAAGTATGAAACTTGGTTTTAGTAAAGGATCTACTAATAGTAATTTGTATTTCAAAATTGATCATAACAATATTTTGATTGTTGAAGTATTTGTGGATGATATCATTTTTGGTGGAAATGACAAGTTGAGTAAAGATTTTGCTAATGATATGAAAAAGTAATTTGAGATGTCAATGATAGGTGAGATGAAATTATTTCTTGGTCTTTAAAGTACTCAATCAAAAAAATGGACTTTCATATCATAGTCTAATTATGTGAAGGAGTTGTTAAGAAGATTTGGAATGGATGAGTCTAAACCTGTTGGAACCCCTATGGACACTAGTTCTAGGTTAACAAATAATGATGATTCCCCTCTTTCTAATTAGAAAAGGTATAGATCAATGATCGGTGGTTTTCTATACTTAACTCAAACTAGATTCAAAATAATAAATTTTGTTTGCATTGTTGTGAGATTTCAAGAAAAATCAAAGGAATCACATGTTGTTTTTGTTAAGAGGATATTTAGATACTTGAAAGAGATAGAGTACTATGGCCTATGGTAGCTTAAGGATAATGATCTTAAATTGTGTTTCTATACTAATGTGGATTGGGTAGGTAATATGGATGATAGGAAAATAACTATAGGTGGAGTATTCTTCTTGGGGAAGAAGTTAGTCTCTTGGTCCAGTAAGAAAAAAACTTGTATATCTGAATCTACTATTGAAGCTAAGTATGTTGTTGTTGCTACAAATTGCAATCAAGTAATTTAGATGAAGAAATTATTAGAAGACATTAGAATAATTTTTGATGAACCTATTGTTATTTATTGTGACAATTCAAGTGCTATCAATATTTTAAAGAATCATGTGTTGCACTCAAAAATAAAACATATATCTATGAAGTATCATTTCTTGAGGGATAAGGTGAATGAAAAGAAAGTCGGATTGGAATATGTGTCTATAAGAGAATAGATTATAGATATCTTCATAAATCCCTTGCCAAAGAATAATTTTGATTATCTTTGAGGTAATCTTGGGGTGATAGCCCCTACTAATTAGAGATATAGATGCATAGATTTGCATCAATCTAGTGCTTATATAAAGATTATATTTCACTCTAGATTGATGTGTTTTGGATTGCTCCTTAGGGGGATTAGTTGGTCTTGTGAGGTATGTTGTTCAAATTTTTAACTTTTGTGAAGTAGTGCATATATGTGCCTTTTTCATTGATGTCAAAGGGGGATAAATACCCTTGTGAAAAATAAGGAAGGACTGAAGGGAGATATTTCCATGAGAATATAAGTATTAGACTTAGGGCCCAAGTAGTTGATATATTATGGATGTTTTTCCTTTGTGCATTGATTTGGTTTTTCACATCATAAGTTTCTATCATTGCAAAAGGGGGAGATTGTTGGATATTTCATGCATATATGTTTTTGTTTATGGTAAAAATAGGTTTTGAAGGGGGCCCAAAACCCTTTAACAATGAAGAAGTGAGATAAGCACGGAAGACCAAAAGAATAGCTAGCTACCCCTAAGAAGGGAGCAGACTACAAAGGGACAAATCTTGGATATGCAATATACACCTACACAGCAAAAAAGAAAAAGATGCTAGAAGAAAAATAGAGAAAAAGACCACCAGCACCAAGTTCAAGACAAATTCTTCAAGAAGCCATCAAAGTCCTCCAGCTGGGCCTACATTATCTTGACATTATCTTTTAGCCTCTAAATGTCCTAATCATCAACCTTGAGTTTCTTTTTGGTATTAGATCTAGTTCTGGTACCAAGTCCCATCTACTGACTAGAACTAGTCAGATCAATTTTGTCGATTAGGGGGGCCTCTTTGTTTCATTCCAACATTTTGCTGAGCATGTTCAAGCTCTCCAGAGTAGACTTCATACCTGTATTTTCCAGACCAAGAAATTTTTTTAACATAGCCTCATTCTTGCTTGTCTTCTCATAAATGGGGATCATGGCTATCTCAACAGCTTTTTTAATTTTATCATCCAAATCAAAACCGTAATAAAAAACATTGACATTGGCATTGAGAGAATTCTCCTTCCTAATATTTTCAACAATTTTCTCAAGCATAGTATTCTTATTTTCCAATTTGATACATTTATTCTTCAGCTCAACTAGATCATTCTGCACCCATTTATCTAGATTATAGCTATAGATAGACTCGTTCTTAGCAATTTGAAGGGGGGTAATAATGATAGATCTTTTGACCTATGAATCCATCTTTCTAAGGTCATCCTGAAGAGGTTGGGACCTATTTCAATCAAGGGTTCTCTCACTATCATCCTTCTTGTTCTCCTTCCCAGATCTGGGGGAATCGTGGGAATCTAGATTTTCCTCTTCCATAACCCTGAAGCTATTATTCCCCGAGTCATCAGCATTACTATTAGCCACATTGGTTTCAACATCTTTGTCTTTGTTGTCATCAAGCTCAACCTCATTCATAGAAATGGCTCTACCTTCAGTTTTTCCAGTCTCCAGAATAGGGTTGGGCTTATCCCCACTATTTTGATTATCCTGGTCTTCCCCGAGATTACCCTTAACAGTAGTGGTAGTGGCATTAGGGTTCTCCATTTCAATCTCCTTAGGGGTTTGGGTAGTGGAATTGGACAAATCATTATGACCCACTTGGGTATTCTCATCAACCTCAGCATCAATATCAGACATCACCATGGAAATAGGCTTCACACCATCAGGCTCCAATAGAACAGGACTGGCAAGGGGCTCCAAATTAGTGTTATCAATAATAGGGGCATTAACATCACAAGAGTCCTTGACAACCTTCAAACCATCCTTAGGCCTAGAAGAGGCAGGCTCGGAGAGGGGGAGACCTTTCTTAGATTTCTTTTTCTTGGACAGAGAACCCATATTCTTCCTTTTTTTGACCTGGGCAGGGATAGGTTCAGGAATGGTCTCTTACATAATCAAAAATAAGGAGGATAAGCCCAACATGAAGAATAGGGAAGTTCTTCACTCTATATTTAGAAATGCTTTGGTTGAGCGAACATAGGAGAAAATAGGGAAAGGAAATCCTTTTTGCATGCCTAAAATGATTAGCTAGGAAAAAATGGTAGTTATAAACCTTAGAAAATCTCCCTTCCAAAGTGAAATACTCCATCATAACCTTAATGACAGAACCCCAAATTTTATCTATATTATCCATATCTACATAGTCTTTCTTACCTTTAACCAAGAGAGCCCTCTCCTCATCAGTGACAAGAAATGACTAGTAAGCTCTGGTTCGGACCTTGATCTCTTTCAAGTACTTTAGACCATCCAAAGGAAGACCAATGATTTTAGAGAGGAGCTCAAGGCTGAGGCTAAAGGACTTTCCAACCAGATTCATCGTGCCCTTACCCTAACCATCCACAAAATCTTTGGAGACATCATTATCAAAGCCATGGAGTCTCTGAAGATATCGATGGACATGGCCTTTCTTCAGAATACTCTAGACTTCCTTATCCTACTTCCACTTACACTCCACCAGCTCTTCTCTTCTAAGATCACCACCCATAGCCAAACAATTGCCCTGCTCTTTTTTCATCTACTAGTTATGTTTAGACAAGGCAATGATATCGATATGATAGCTCTTAAGCATATAAAGACTATTTAACTAGCTCTTAGTCCTATTCACATGCACAAACTGGTAGCAGTTACTGATAATGATGATGAACCACATCAAAATTTGAGCTTTCATTATGGGAAAATAATTCTGCATCTTAGAGATGTACTTAGCAAAATTTTGAATGACATTCAGAATCTCCCCAAACTTATTTGAATTAAATAATATCATTAATGTTACTATTAATGACTCCTTCCTTATGTCTAATTTTGTCATAATTAATTGATGAGATGATAGCATCATTACTAATAGTATTACTGACCCATTTTTGAATTCTCTCACTTTTGGCTCCAATATTAGCAAGGCAATCAGCAACCTGATTAGTTTCCCGGTAATTGTGAGAAATATAGAACACCTCAAAGGATTGAACAATGATTTTGATTTTGGATATAATATGTTCAATAGTCCATGAGGGGGTATTGATACCTTTGATATTATTTATAATATTTAAAGAATCACCTTCAAGCCAGACTCTTTTGAAACCCAATTCTTCCACCATCAAGATAGTATTGAAAGTAGCCAAGGCCTCCACCCTGTGATTAGTTTGTACTCCCAAAGGGACTAAAATAGCACCCAAATAGTTACCATTACTATCTTTGATGATGCCACCACCTCCTGAGACACTTGGGTTGCCTTTGGAGGCCCCATCAAAATTAGCTTTAACCCAACCGATAGGAGGAGCAATCCAAATAGAGAATTCTCTAGGAGAACAAATGTGAGAGTTGTGTTGGGGAAACTTCTAGTTTGTCCAATCCACATCAGGGATATACTCCCTGAGCTTGTTCTTGTTGTTATTGATGGCATTGATGAAGTTTTCCTTGATAACTCTGGAAAGAGTGTTGTAGATAATATCAGGTTTGGCATGTTTCTCTCTGAATATTTTGTTATTTCTTTCCTTCTAGATACACCAACAAAGATGAGGCAAGATAAGATTCCAAAATTCTCTTGCAAGATCATTGTCAAAAGGGTATCTCCATTGAGTAACAAAATCCTACCAAGAGTTAGGAAAGAACCAACACAAATTCCAATTTTGAAAAACCAAAGACCAAACTCTCTGAGTAAAACTACAATGGATCATGAGGTGATCACATGATTCAGCTTGTTCCATACAAAGAAAACATCTATTAACATGACAAAATCCTCTTTTAACTAAATTATCAAGAGTGAGGGGCTTATTCGAGATAAGAATCCAATAGAAAAAGTTAATCTTCAGAGTGAGGAATTTATACCCGATAGCAGTGAACTAAGACTTAACTTCCTTGGAGAAGAAGTGGGAGCAGGTAGAGGACACCGAGAACTCACCATTAGAAGAAGGATTCCATAAAATTTTATTAGAATGATTAACTTTTTTGAACCAGGACTATAGCTCAATCATAAGGGGGGACAAACTTCTATCAAGGCTAGAAAGATCCTTCCAAGAGTTATTAAGCCATTAATCAAAGACTTTGAAACCAATAGTAGCTTTAGCTTGATTTATGATATCCTTCCAATCTTGTCTTCCAGACAAGGGGCCATCATGGATCCAAGGGTCATCCCAAAAGTCAATGTTGGTCCCATCTCCCAGTTTCCACCTTATCCCATCTCTTATAAAGTCAATGGAGGAGTAGAGACTATTCCAAATGTAAGAGCCATTCACCCTAGCATCTTTGTTTAAGAGGTCCTTCAGATTGTTAGAATTAAAGAGTTATTTGCTTCTAATGATACCATTCCGTTTTCTTGTATCCCCATAGACTCTCCAAACTTGCTTGGCTAGGAGGGCTTTATTGACAAGCTTGATAGGTCTTAGCCCCAAGCCCCCTTTACTCTTAGGCTTGCAAAATTTTTCCAAAGAAACCAGACTAAGTCTTTTTTTATCTTCAACACTAGTCCATAAAAACCTTTTTTGGATAGTTTCAAGCACCATCACAAACTTGTGAGGAATCTTGAAGAGACTCAAGGCATATACAGGAAGGTTTTGTAGAGTGGACGTCAAGAGTTGGAGCTTGCTAGAGCTATTGAGAAGGGCACCTTTCCACCCAACCAACTTTCTATTGAATCTATCAACAATTTGATTCCAAAAGTTGTTAGGGGATTTAGAACAAAGACGGAGATCTAGATAGGAAGAGGGGAGAGCACCAATGCTGCAACCAAGAATTTTAGAGATCTTAGCCTATCTCTCAAGGGGGGTATCGATAAAGTATATGAAGCTCTTGTTCCAATTGATAAGTTGACTTGTGGCTGAGGTGTAGATAGATAGGGCTTTTTTGAGATTCTTGGCTTCTTTGACAAAAGCTTCAACCATAAAAAGAGTATCATCAACAAAATGTTCATGGGTGCAGGAGGACCTAACTGAGGAAGGTTGGAGACTAGAGATGCTTCCTTCATTAAAAAGTTTTGAGATATATCTTCCCAGCCCTTCAGCCAAAATGGCAAACAGGATAGGGGAAATAGGATCCCCCTACCTAAGACCCCTTGAAGGTTTGAAAAAGTTCGAAGAACCACCATTCACAATGATAGACGAGGAAATAGTGGAGACCAGCTAATCAAAAATTTTGATGACCCTCAAATCAAAACCAAAATTTCTTAAGACTTTTTGAAGAAATTGCCAATCAACCCTATCATAGGCTTTAGATAAGTCCAATTTCATGAAAAAACCCTATTTCTTGGTGGCTTCAAGGGAATGAATATTCTCATGAGCCACCACAATGGAATCAAGGATTTTTCTCCCTAACACAAACCCATTCTACTGAGGTGAGATAATAGAAGGCAGAAAAGCAAGCAATCTAGAAGTCATAACTTTGGCTATGATCTTGTAAATCCCATTATAGAGGCTGATGGGTCTGAAAGATTCCACCGTATTAGCACCAAGTTTTTTAGGGATAAGGACCAAGAAAGTTGCATTGAGTTCTCTAGGAAGAGATTTAGTTCCAAAAAATTCTTTGATAGCATTCAAAACATCTTGACCAGTAATCTCCCAAAATTGCTGAAAGAAGAAGAGGGGGAAGCCACTAGGACCCGAAGATTTATCACCTTCAAAGGAAAAAATAGCATCTCTAATTTCCTTATCACTTGGAATAGCTTTGAGTCTAGAATTGGTATCTTTATCAATGATGAAGGGAATAACAAAGAGAATTTCATGTTGACTCTCTAAAATAAGGTTATCCTATTTGGAGAGGAGGAGAGAGAAGGACTGAAGCATTTCCTTTCTAATATCTTCTTCCTTAACCAACATCTTGTTATTCACAATAAGAGAGGAAATTCTATTTATAGCTTTATGTTTCATGGTTGGCATATGGAAGAATCTAGTATTTCTATCCCCATATTTAAGCCAGAGGGCTCTTGATCTTTGCTTCCAAAAAGACTCCTCTTTAGATATAATATTATGATACTCAACCACCAGCACATTCTCAACTCATCTATGATCCTCATAGAAACCCTCTTTTTGAATAGTCTCCTGAATGACCTTGATTTCTTCCTGTTTGATACTTTTGGCCTTGAAAATATCTCCAAAGACTTCCTTGTTCCAAATTTTAACATTTCTCTTGACATTACTCAGCTTTTTAGCTATTCTATACATAGCACTTCCTTCCTAATTGTAGTTCCACCAATTAAAGATGCAGTCCTTCAAACTAGGGTGGGCTAACCACATCTTCTCAAATTGAAACAGGATATTCTTTTTGCCATTCAGAATATTAGCATTGAAAATAATAGGGAAATGATCAGATCCTATCCTAATAGAAGAAGATAAAGAGCAGGAAAATTTAGAGAACCAATCAAGAGAGAGTAGGGTTATGTCAAGTTGCACCTAGATGAGGTCATCACCAATTCTTCTATTCGACCATGTATAGTAAATCCCTTCCAACTCCATATCAATGAAAGATTGGTCATTAATATACTCCATGAGATCCAATATACTATCAACTTGAGAGAGAGCTCCACCCATTTTATCATCATCTTGAAAAGGGGTGTTGAAGTCTCCCATAACCATCCAGCTAGAGGATTGGAAGTTATTTCTGATATCTTTTAATCTTTTCCAAAATCTCAACCTATAACTTTTGGTATTTGGAGCATAGATATTCATCAAATTCTAAGAGCAATCAACTTTAAGGTGTTTGACATGGATGAGGATAATGTTCTTCTCCACATGGAGCTTCGTATAGTTAACAATAGAGTTGTTCCAGAAGATTACAACCCCTCCGGAAGCACCATCAGATTCACCGCCAATACTACTACCTTTCTTAAAAGGATTAATTTTTTCAACCTTCTCTTTGGTCATTTTTGTTTCTTGAATAAGCATAATATCAGGTTTGATATCTCTAACAATATTTCTAAGAACATCTTATTTATGAGGACTATTGAGACCTCTTATATTCCATGACATAATCTTCATTTAAAGGGTTGGGGAACAAATCTCTAGGATAGTAGATTGTTTACCATCTATTATATTCTATTTTTCTTATAACTCTCTCATAACTTTATGAGTAGGTCTACCTCTTCCCCCCTGAGGTGATCCAACATCAGCTTTCTTCCTTCTAGTCTGGACTCCCCCCAGGGGAGTATTTTCTAACTTTTTCCCTAATTCAAGAGCTTTTAGGTTTGAACCTCCCTTCTTAGATAGATTTTTTATTTTCTTATTATTTTTCACCTCGGACCATGGTGATTCTTGCATTTCTAAGATGGGAGAGAATTCATCTAGGCATTCTTTTTGAATGTCCTCCTCACTAACTTTAGACCAGCATTCGCTGCTATTACCATTGACAGTGGAAGTCACCTATTCAATAATGGGAGGGGAAAGTTCCAATTTGTCCATCACATTGTCTGCTATCCCCGAGGTGACAAAGGAGTTACCCTTCTCTTTTTGCACATCTATTGTTGGGCTTGAGGGTTCCATTTCAATACATCCTTCCTGAGAAGAAACTTGGGGCTGAGAAACCTTCTCCCCATTCTCAATCGTAGGACTGATAGAATTAGAAGAGGATTCATTTTCCACTTTTTTCTCTTGTTCTGTGGCTTGCTTTGGATTCTCCTACTCCAGAGTTTAGGATTTATCCTCATTGCCTATTTCTTGGGTCTTATCTCCCTCAGATGGATTAGAAGTTTTGTTAAGTCGGGCTTCTTGTGATTTATCTCCATCTGATGACTTAGGAGGATTAGGGAGAGAAGAGGAAGATCCATTTTTCTCTCTCCATTCAGCTCTTGGTTCTTTCTTTTTAGGCTTTACCATAGGTTTTAAAGGACATTGTTTTGCCCAGTGCCCTAACTTTTTGCATGTGAAGCAGGCAAAAGGAAGGGATTCAAACTCCACCACTTGGATGTGTGTTCTAAGCTTGGAGTTAATGGTAATAACTTCTTAGAGATCTTCCTTTTGATTTATATTGACACAGACTCTAGCATACACTAGTCTTGTCTTTGTAGCTATCATTGGGTTGATTGATAGAAGTTCCCCAAATGATTTGGCCAACCCCAAAAAGACATCTTCATGCCAATATTCTAGAGGAAGGCCCTGGAAACACACCCACACTGGGGCTGCTTCAAACATATCCATGTTAAGATCAATTTTAGCCCCCCATTTTTTAAGAGCCAAGGATGATTTACCGAACATCCAAGGACCTCTGCAAAAGACATCAGATAGGTCTTCAGAGCTAGAGAATTCAAAGGTGAAAAAACCCTTTGGCAAGGCTGCAATATCGACTTGACCCTTAAGCTTCAATTTTCTTGCTATAAAAACCCTTACAACATCTATGTTAGGTCTTGGACCCATGAAATTTCCTACAAGCGTATTTTTCATAGACACTACTGTATGATCAACCAAAGAATCAGGAAGAGAAATATTGAATAATCCCTTCTCAAGATCAGATGTGTTATCAACTAGGGGAAAAGATGATTTTCCAATAGGTTTCACACCAAATAGGGAAGTCCAGCTACCTTTAGTAGCATTTTCAAAGAAATTTTGACCATCAATCACTTCTACAAAAGACTTACCGACAACTTTCCTAGCCTTTGGATCTTCTTCTTGGTTGTGGGATCTAGGAAGAGAGTTGTCCCCCTTATTCTCTTTTGTGGATCCCTCCTCTGCTACATCTTTGTCCTTTATCTAAAATTTTGGCATGGGAGGTCTCTGAGCATTTCCAGAGGCATCATTCCTACCCACAACATGATTCAAAAAGCCCCTTTTCCCACCTTCTCAAGACCGATTCCAATTTGGGTCTTTGTCCCCTTCTACATCCTTCTCACCTCCCTTGGTATTCTTGTCGCCTACCACAATAGATGTCTGAGATCCCCCTACAGCAGGTTTCCCACTTGAAGAAGGATTTGAATTTCCTCCAACCACTCACTCTCCTCCTCCTCTACTCACCATCTCCCTCATGTTCATTTCATGCATATATGTTTTGACAGTAATGTTTTATCATTATTATCAACATATTTCTTTATTCTTGATAATTTCCTAGTTTGTTCAGTTAAGAGTATTGAATGGTATGGACAATGTATTTTAGATCAGTTTCTACAAAGTTGTAGAGATGTTGTAGAATGTTTTTACTTGATTGTGTTCAAGTTGAAAGGTTTTCTTTTTTATTTGAGGAAGTTATGGTTAATTTCTTAGAGGATAGTTTTCTGGATATTTTAGTAAAGATGGTGTTGTAGTTTTTGGATCGGTGAGGATCAGTTATGCAATACTTTTGGTTGCTAACTTGGTGATGAGTTTAGGACATGGATGTGTTTCTCAACTCAGATGGTTCATGATTTTTATAATGGAAAGCTATTTTCTTGAGTAACAAAGATTGATGTTTATTGTTTCTGAGAAAAATGCAGAGACAGATGTAGATTCTGAGACATAGATGTTTGTGTTGTTGTTGTGGTAATTCATGTTTCTTGTTGATGTTTATGTATCATGTCATATTCATGTTTGTGGTTTGAATTGGCTTGAGTGATCAGATTTAGTGATTTGTCTTTGATGTGTTGGTATTCTTGTTCAACTTGATGGATAACATTTTGTGAATATTTGTGGAGTGATCTATGGATTGTAGCATATTCATGGATGAAGGATTTAGGTCCTAGCTATGTATTAGAAAACATGTCTTTGATTGCATCAATGATTGTGTATTACTCATTGTAATACTTTTTAATTAGGTCATTGGCTAACCTTGTTGTAATATGTTGATGAAATGTATTTAAAGATGTAATATTTCTTAATGTGATTGAGAGAGAGATGTTGGATGGAATGATATATCAATGGATGTGTGAAGAGGTATGAGTGGAGTCTAAAATAGAGTTTTGTACTTTATTGGATTTGTATTGGCATGTTAGAGATGATATCAATTAGTTCATAATTTAGTGGATTTTTGTCCACAGTGGATTGTAGTTCATCTTGGGTTGTTACCCTTGTTGTAACCTCAGGATTGTTTCCCTTAGGATTATTTCCCTCAATTTTCTTTGAACAATGAGTTATAGGTAGTGAGCTTGAATGCATGTACATTACCCTCTATATCTTTAACAAGGTTATATATGCTAGTACATCATCTAGTGGGTTTGATTCCCACCGTGGTTTTTCCCTTAACCAGGTTTCCACACAAAAAAAATCTGGTGTTGTGTATTCTTGTTTTTATGGTGCAGTTCTTAAATATTCACATTAAGAAAATAAGTTAAGTATTGTTAAGTTTTGATTTTGACATAACTAGTTCATAACCCTCCCCTTCTCAATTGTTTGTGCTACCTTATTTCTATTAGCTCTTAGATCATGCTTGAGCCTATTAAAACACCTTCCTTCTGATTGTGCATTAGGAAAAGGGGAGCAATCCACACACTAATATTTCATATTTTTCCTTATTATACACCACTCTATAGAAGCTACTACTTTTGTACATGTATTATTTGTGCATGCACATGATAACACATATTAGGATAGAAAGATATTAAGAGAGTATTACTTCTACATCATCAATGATTTTACTCATTCCATAGGGCTTTTACAAGGATGCTTTCAAATTTAATATGATAATTTTAAGGGAAAAAATATTGTATATAAAAAACACTTCATACGATTAGATAATATTGCACCTCACAATTAAAAAATTAAAAAATGATTTATTGGTTGAATAAGATGCATGTGATGAGTGGTGTTAAAAAAATTTATAATTTCACTAAGGATGGACATGGAAATGACAAGCATGGTGGTGCGGGAGCAAGTTTAAAAAGTGCCTATGCTATAGAAGAAATGAAGTATGATGATGGTGCTAAGTTTAAGGATGTAGCAATGATTGTGTAATGTTGCAAGTCCATGATGGGACTAGGTAATGAATGTAAGTCTATCATTTTTTGGATATTTTTGGTTGATAAATGAGTCAAATTCTGCAAACTATGTAGACTATTGTACAATTACAAGATCAAGTGAGTTGTGATTATTTAGAAGTTCAAAAGCATGTTCCCAAATTATTTATAAAAGTGTGATTGCAGATTTTTGCTATTTTCATATGGATTTTGTTAGGAAAATGGTGTCTCAATCTTGTAATAATAAAAAATAGACTATTGATAAAGGGGTTATTGTTGATACAGAAGCATAGGAGGATGCTAGTGGGGTACCCCTCTTGTAGTATTTGGTCCTATGACTATATGGGGGCTGAGGGAAGTGTTCCCCAATAATTTTTTTTTGAGAGAACCACCCCCATAAGAAAATTTTATTTAAATAAATTGTCATTTTGAATCCTAACCATTTATCATTCAGTCATAGTTCTAATGGTGAATATCTTTGTTTTCCCTAGAATAAAAATTTATTTTAAGAGGACATTAAATTATAACTTATTATTTTGATGTATTCTTGGATTTAGTAGCTGGACATGTGCACCAAGATGGGGGACTAGAAAAAGCCTCATGGTGCTACTTTTTTTTTTAAATCAACAAACTTTGAACTTTGATGAGAAAATGAAGATAGTTACACTCAAAATTTGAATATGTAACAAGACCAAGAGTTGGAGCATTATGAATTTAAAGGAGAGGGAGCACACAAATGTTTCTATTTTTTTCAGTAAAACACAACATGGCATCTAGTGTGCTCCTCCTAGAATATCAACTTTTTAAATATTTTTTAAAGTCTCTCTAGTAAGAAATTAGCTAACACCATGTAGTTTATCCTAGATTTTTCAGCTAATTTTTTAATGAATATATGATTTTTTAATAATTTTTTAAGTGCACACATCCTAAAATACAAATTTGAGTGTGCTCCCCCTAAAAAAATTTAAAACCAATAAAAAAAATCAATGTGTGTAGAATGAAGTCTAGTTTCTAATAATGTAATTTTTTCCAAATTCAAAGAAAGAGAGAAATCTATATCCAAAATAGTATATGTTGGTTTTTGACAATAAATAGACACACTAACAAAATAAATTAGAAATGAAAATCTCAACATAATCAAAATGTGAAAAAAAATGATATGGTTAGATAGTTAAGATTGAGCTTAACATCTTGGTGTTTTTATATTTATATTATAATTTGTGCAAGGTTGATGGAGAACACACTAAAATAATGTGATAATTTTTTCATAGTTTTACAAAAATATGTCTTAGGCCTTAAATGGTCATCCAAGTCTTTAGGTTGGATGCCCAAGGAAAATCAAACACAAAGGTTTGGCATTTTTCTAATGCAAACAATTTGGCATGAGCCAAATTCAAAAAATATATTTTTTACATTTGGTGTGCACCAAATTAGGCATGTGTCAAATATAAAAAATGCATTGTTTTCATTTGACATGTACAAAATATGGTGTAGGCCAAATGTTTTTCATTAGAAAGTTGTATATCTCTCTCTCTCTTTTGATTAAATGTTTTAAACTTAAGTCAAACTCAATCTCCTACTAGAACTATAAACATGAAATATAATATTTAAGATGTATTTTTCCATTCTTATACTTTAAGCTATATATCATGTATGTATTGTTAGGATGTTTTAGAGTGATTTTGGATCTCTAGGAGTTATAATTTAGGTTTTAGGTTTTAGAAGATCATATAAATTTTGAGACACTGAAAATTTTATTAATCATCATTCTCCCATTGGTATTCTCTCACTCTCTCTATCTCACTCTTTTTATCCTCCCTTAACTCTAGACCTATCTCTCTCCCTCTCTTCTCTCTCACACCTCTCTCTTGCATCTCTAGGTTTCTCTCAGCATCTCTCCCTCTCTATCTCATCTTCCCTCCTTACCCCCATCTATTTCATTTCTTTCCTCTCTCTTGTAAGGTTATAAAGTTGTACCCTTGTGTAATTTACCATTATGTGATATCCCTATCTTAGCCAAGATATAAAATTCTATAAACTCCTTCATTTGTCCTTTTCATCCTCCATTTAGATTCTTGGTCACAAGACCTATTCAGCTTAGGATGCATGCATGCTACAAAGCATATGTGCAATGCACCCTCATCTCATGAATTTTTAGATGTATAGTGAGTTGTTGAGATGTTATAATTTCCATATTTTTAGTGTAATGCCTCTTACCACCACCTCCCAATGTCAAGATTCAAACCATTAGCTTAAAACTTGGTCTTTTCTCTTCATTTGATCTTCAGGTATGTGTAGGATCATGATGCAAGAGCATCTCAGGTCCTTAGAAATCATTTATCATCAAAAAGAAATTTGAGTTTTTTGTGTTGCTCTGTTCCTTCTTTAACCGAGTTGGCTTGGTAGTTGCTCGGTTCTTCTTTGACCAAGTTGGTCTATTATTTCCTAGCACTCGGTTAACCTTTCTTACTAAGTAATTTATTTTGATTTCATGTCAAGGCTGACTTGTGCATTTAATTGTGGTCACAAAGTTAATGTTTGTATCAATTATTGGGAAGTGTGTGGACTTAGATCTGGTCATTCCTTCTGTTAATGATGGATTTGAAGGATGACTTGTTTTAGTAGCCTCTTGTATAAATGTAGTTGTTTTTTTTAGTTTTAGGAAGGAGTTCATAGGGGTAGAAGATCAATGGCATCAGTTAGAAGTTTGAAGGTAGTTTTATGAATCCTCACATGTTGGAGGACTGTTGTAATTGAACTTGAATGTATTTGGCCCTAACCGGGAAGGCCTTATAGCTTGGCATATATGAGGTAATTGGATGAAATATATATGATATTTTCTACATTTTTCCTTCCCTATTGTGTAATTACTTCCATGTGTGATCTCTGCAAGGAGGATTTGGATTAGTGTGTGCCTTTGGCCCCTCTTCCTACCCTACCTTGTGTCAGGTGGTATCAGGGTGAAGGTTGAGATCTAGATCTAGATTTACGAATCTAGGTTTGAGGGTTCCTTCTTGTGAAGCCCTAATTGATATTTGTTGTGGGGTAGCAGATTGTGATCTAGCCTACAATTGTAGAGGGTTTTCAAGATGCAAATCCAGGATTGGTAGACATGTTAAGACAGATTGCTACTAGGTTAGAAGCTATTGAGACAACTAAGTGCTAAGAAGACATCTTGAAGATGTTAGTGATGAAGAAGTTGAAGAGGAACAAGGTGATGCAGAACCTGCACCTGTGATGGATTAGGGTGAGGAAAGATTGTTGAAGGCTTTGACAAATCTGAAGTCTACACCACATTTCAATCCTCTTGAGTATAGTGGAAAGTTAGATTTAGATGAGTTGGTGGATTGGATCACTGAGATGGAGAAGTACTTTGAGTATGAAAATGTCCCTGAGGAAAAGAAGGTCAAGATTGCAAGCACAAAGTTGAAGATTCATGCATCCTTGTGGTGGGAACATCTACAATTGGACAGAAAAAGGAAAGGCAAATCCAAAATCAAGGTATGGAATAAGATTGTAAATAAGTTGAAAGGCAAGTTTTTACCATGTGATTACCAAATTAACCTAGTTAGGTGAATGAAAAGTTTGAGGCCGAAAGATAGCTTGGTAAAAGATTATACTGAGGAATTATATAAATTAGATATTAGATCTGGACATGATGAAGATGAAGTGGAAATAATTTCTAGGTACCTAAATGGATTAAGAGTTTCCATCCAAGAAGAAATCAGTACGGTTAAGATGGAAAACATTGAGGAAGCTCATCAGTTTGCCTTGAAAGCTGAGGATAAATTGAACAAAAGACATGAGAAAAGACAAAGAGGAAGATGTGGTAGATTTCCTAGAGGAAGAGGTAGATCCTATGGTGAAAAAAATAGATTTGATCAAGACAAGGCAAACCTAGATAAAGGCAAGACCGAGTGGAAAAGTGAAAGTTTGGCTAGAGGAAGAGGCAATAACTACTGAGGTGGTTATAGAAGAGGTGGATTCAAAGGAACTTGTTACAATTGTGGAGAAGAAGGATAGAGTTCATTTGAGTGTACACATGCAAGTAAGAAGGTCAATAGAAGTAGAAATGCATTGGTGCAAGAAGACTCACCAAATGAACCTGAGAAAGAAAAGAACTTGATGGTTAGGAGAGCACTTTGGAATGAAAGTAATAATGAAGATCCAGTAAGGAAAATTTTGTTAAAGACCAGATGTAGAGTCTTTGATGAAGTGTGGAAGGTAATCATTGATAGTGGAATCTCAAAGAATTTGGCATCTAAGGAAATGGTTACAAGGTTACAGTTGGAAAGACTGAAACACCCAAGACCCTATCAAATTTCATGGATCAAGGATGAGAATACACTATTGGTAAGTGAACAATGTTATGTGAATTTGAAAATTGGAAAATACTATGATAAAGTGTTGTGTGATATCATGCCTATGGATTGTTGTCATATTTTTTTGGGTAGACCTTGGCAATATGATAGACATGCTATATATGATGGGAGATTGCATAAATATACTATTTGGGCTGATGGAAAGAATAAAATATTATTTCCTTTGATTAAAGAACTTATAAGTAGTGTTTGTACATTTGTGAAAAAAATTTTGATGGAAGGAAGAAAGTTTGTTAAGGATTTGAAGAAGAATTATGTATGTTTTGTTGTGATTCCTAACAAATCAAGTGAGAAAACAGTGGATAGCATCCTTGAAGAGATTGATAAGATACTCACCAAGTATAGAGAGATCATTTCTAATAATGTACCTAATGGTTTTCCACTGAAGAGAAGCATTGATCATTGTATGGATTTAATCCCTGGAGCTAGTTTACCACATAAGGCACCATATTGGTTAACACCTACCGATAATCAAGAATTGAACTAACAAATCCAATAATTCTTGTAGAAATTTTTGATCTGAGAAATTTTGAGTCCTTATGTAGTACCAACAATTGGTATCAAACCCTAGGTCCTATTCATGATAATATTAACCACTTGAGGCAAATATTTGATTGACAAGATGTTTAGAAAGGAGGCTCCCAAGTTTACAAAAAATAACTACCTAGTATGGGAAGATAGGATGGAGTTATACATAAGGGGTATGGGTGATCAATACTGGAAGTATGTTGAAACTCAATATATTGTGCCTCAAGGAACCCTAACAGAAGAACAATTGAAGGAGAATCAAGAGAACACGCAAGCACAAGAATCCATTGTAAGTACCCTTTTTGATATTGAATATATTGAGGTTAAAGGACATATAAAATATTATGAGGTTTGGAAGAAACTTCAACAAGTCTATGGAGGTGACAATCATTTGAAAAAGGCAAGATAAGAAAGTCTCAAGAGGAAAATATGATGACATGAAAATGGTAGAAGGAGAGAATGTTTCTCAATATGGTGCAAGAATCAAAGATTTTGTTGCTGCAATCAGAGGTGCAGGTGGTACCGTGGAAGAAGAAGTTGTGGTAAGTAAGATTCTAACAACCTTATTACCTGCTTATGCCATTAGAGTGTTTACAATTAATGAGTTGAGAACATTTTATAAAGTGACTATTGATGGACTTATCAGTAAGCTTACTTATTTTAAGCTTAATAATTATGATAATAGTATTCTAAAGGTTAAAATTTATAAGGATTTTATGGTAAGTGTCCCTACAAGGAAAGGTAAAAAGTTGATGAATGAATTTGATTGCTTCTCTAGTTTCAGCAAGGATTTAGATGTTATTTTGGAGGAAGAGAAAAGACAAGGAGAATTTCAAGCATTGATAGAAATGAGGTTACCTAGAGGAACCAATAAGTACAAAGGAAAATTACCTTAAAAATGTTTCTCCTGTAACATGATTGGTCACATTGCTACTAGGTTCCCTAATGAAGAACAATACAAGGATAAGGAAAAATACAAGTACAAAGGAAAGCCAACAAAATAGTGCTATATGGTTTTGGATTAAGGTGAGACTGAAGAGGAATCTAATAAAAATGATGAAGAGGAAATTCTTTTTCTTACTATAAAGGAAGATCATCCAAAAGGAGACAAAGAAGGTGAAAAAATACTTTTTTCCACATATCGGATAGAATGATGACTAGATCATGGATAATGGGTGTTGTATCACATGACCAGTGATAAAAGTAAGTTTATTAAAATCAATGAATTTGATGGTGGTGTTGTGAGGTTTGGAAACAATTCACCCTTATCAGTGAAAGGAAAAGGTACTATTTTCTTTAATGGAAAAAGTAATATAGATGATGCCTATTATGTTGAAATTTTAACACATAAATTTTTGTGTGTGGATCAACTTAATGAAAAAGGATACCGACTTGAGTTTAAAGGAGGAATGTACAAAATCATTGAAATTTTTGGTGATGATATTTCTATTGGAAGGAAAACTAGAGGTAACTTATTTTAATTGAACAATATAGTTAATAGTTGTTTGGTTGCTATGATTGAAGATAGCTGGTTATGGCATAGAAGGTTCTTCCATGTAAGCTTTGATAGTTTGGTGAAGGTAAGAAAGACTAATGTAGTAAGAGGAAAGATACAACTTATGAAACCAGATGATTTGATGTGCAAAGAGTGTCATCTTGGTAAGTTAACTAGTACATCTTTCAAAAGAGAATCTTATTCATTAGAGAATATACTTGATCTAGTGCATACTGATTTGTGTGGTCCTATGAGATAAAGGAGATATAATGGTGATAGATATTTTATCCTATTTACCAATGATTATTCAAGAATGATGTGGGTTACATTTATCAAGGAGAAATTAGATGCATTCAGTAAGTTCAAGGCTTTTAGACCATTGGTAGAGAAGGAATTAGGAAAAAGTCTAAAGTACTTAAGTTTGGATAGAGGAGGTGAGTTCACATCGAACGAGTTCATGAAATAATGTAAATACAATTATATAAAGAGATAGATGTCATTTCTAAGAACTCCACAGCAAATGGTGTTGCAAAAAGAAAGAACAGAACAATTGTTGATGCTACAAGGACTATGTCGATACAAGATGTATCGAAGATCTCCTAGAGAGAAGCAATTAGTAATTTTCTTTATACTCTAAACTGGGTGCAAGTGAAGAAGGGAACTGACAAAACACCCTATGAATTATGGTATGGTCACTCTCCAAGTGTAAAGTATTTTAAAAAATTTGGGAGTAAATGTTATATAAAAAGAGTGATAACCTACAACTAATTGAATATCTTGAAGGAAAGAATGGATAATTGAAAGACAGTGATTAATGATCACCGAGCTACTAAAGTATATGTAAGACAATTAAATCAGTCAATGTACTATCATTGATGTTAACTATCTTTGACTATACTTATCATGATGGACATCTAAAGAAGGAAAATGGTAAATGAATGAGATACCTACATGAAGATGAGATGGATATGAAAGATATGGCTATGGTATACATTGGGTAACTTATTGATGAGTCTATGGAATCATGTTGATGACTTGATTGTATTACATGATTTTGTTATGTATTGAAGATCAGGAATGAACAAGTTTGTGCAGTCAGTAAATGAAGATTTTTGTATACACTAAGTTAGTATAGTGTATACCGAGTCTAGTATTAACTAAGTAAGTAATCACCAATGCATTTTGATATTGACCGAGTGAAAGAAACAATTAAAGTTTATAATAATCGACTAAAATGATGATCTGGATAATTGCTTATGATTCCGAGGTAGAATATATTTTTTGGTATGATGATCTAATGGCTGATAAAATTCAAGATTGATCAAATGAAGGAGAATTAAATGTGTTAGTAACACAACTGTTGAGGAAGGTTAAAGAGGTAAAATGAATGGTGAAGATTAAGAGGCAAAATCCACTTATGAAAATAAAATGGTTTATGATGTCTATAGGAGACATGAGATTCATTATTGAGTCTAGGATTTTTTATGTTGTAGGATAATTCACATGAAAAAGGATTATTTTCATGCACCATTGATCAAACTGGTTGAAGATAGAACCAAGCTGAACTTCAAACAACATTGAACATCAAAGAAGCATATACTGAGTGGAACAAAATTGGAGGATATGAAGGATTGAATTGATTATTGATCACAGGTATTTTTGAGCTTAGCATAGATCTAAAAATCTGCAAATCAAATTTGTATTTAAATCAAATCATTACTGTATCATTTTAACCATTGTTACAAATAAATCTCTTAACCAAGTGAGACTTAACAATCTTTTATATTTCAATATAACATTCAATGAATGTTTCTTGATTTCTTGTTGACCCCATAGTGAATGTATGGTCAAAGGAGAACTGTTAGTGATAAATCCTCTAACTAGGTCACACCTCACAATGTGTTTTGTAACCTTTAACAGGGTTGGCTCCTAATCGAGCTCACTTCAGAAGAGTGAATTATTTTGGATTACTGGTCCCACATGATTTTTCCTCTAACATGGTTTCCACGTTAAAAATCTATGTTATATGTGTATGATGTGTTGAATTTTTATTTTGTATTACACATTTCATAATTGGATAGATCAGTGAACACAGTACTTAATTTACCAGTAATCAGTAGATGAAGAGGAAGGCACAGTTGATATCTTACTGAGTTGATTATTTGAGAGAAAAGTTTTAATATATACATCTGGGAGATTTGGGACTATATGATAACTGGACTTAACTTATTCACCCCCCCCCCCCCCCAATTATCTAACAATTGATATCAGAGAAAAGAGTGCTTGGAAAGAAATGGAAAAGTAGAATGAGATTGCATATATCTAGAATTGGATAATCTTTTATACACTACTTAGATAATGAATTCATCCAGCCGACTGGACCTTTGACTATTGATCAAATGAGAGATAGACATGAACATAATGTCACAATGATAGAGATTGTTGTTTCCTTGTCAAATGTTGAATTTGAAGATGTCAAGACATGCACTTCTGCTAAATGAATGTGGGTCAAACTTTCACTAGTTCACAGAGGAGATGTAAATGTGCCAAGGGAAAAAGTTGAGAGTCTTAGAGGAAAGTTTGATGACATGAAAATGAAAGGAGAAAACATTTTAGAATAAAAAAATAGAATTAAGGAGATTGTCAATGCTATCTGAGGAGCAGGAGGTATTATTGAAGAAGACATTATTGTAAGTAAAATTCTTAGAACCTTGTTGCCTATTTATGCTATTAGAATCTCTGCAATCCATGAAATGAGATCAGCTCTAGGTAACCATCTTACACTTGATAGTCTAATCGATAAACTAACTACTTTTGAGTTGAATAACTTTGATAATAGTATTGTTCCTAGTGTTAAGTCTGCATTTATGTCATCCTTGAAAATTGGTAAATCAAGCAGTAAACACATGATAAGAAATGAGAGTGATAGTGACAGTGAACTTGATGAACTTGAAGCATTAATGGCTAGAAGATTGCAGAAAGGTAAAGGAGAAAATAAAGAGAAATTACCTTTGGAATTTTTTAACTATAAAGAAATCAGCCACATTGTAGCTAGATGTCCTAACTGGAAAGAAGATGACAAAGATAGTGAATGATCCGGTGAAAGAAAGTTTGACAGGAAAGATAATTGAGAACACAGAGTCAACCAACAGTATGATAGAAGAAGCAACCAAGACTACAAAGATAAAGGTAAGAAGACGTGTTACCTTATTGAAGATGATGATGACACTAACACTGACACCAACACTGATGAAGACATTGAGGTAGTATTAGTAGCTTTGAAAGAAGATTTGGAAGAAGAAGAAAGGTATGTTGAAATAGAACTCATTTCTAAAGTTAGCAAGAATGATACTCAGATCATTGATAGTGGTTGTACACATCATATGACTAGTTATGAAGACAAATTTGAATACCTTGAACATTATAATGGTGGATCTGTTAAAATGGGAAATGATACACCTTGTCTAGTAAAAGGAAAAGGATATATCTTGTTGAACAATAAGATCAGATGTGAGAATGCATATTGGGTGAAGGGACTTAACTATAATGTGTTGAGTGTATCACAGCTGAATAACATAGGTCATCGAGTTACATTTGAAAATAGAAAGGTGAAAATCTATTATGAGACTGGAAAGTTGGTCAGTACTGGTGAATAAGCAAAAGGTAATCTATTTTATCTTGACAATGTTGAAACTTCTTGTTTGTTGGCTACAACTGAAGATCTGTGGTTATGGCACAAAAGGCTATGTCATGTGAATTTTGACATGGTTAAAATCAGTAATAAAAGGAGAGTTAGAGGCTTACTGAGCTTATCTAAACCTAACCATGTCATGTGTAAACAATGTCAAATGGGAAAAATGTCAAAATCTAGTTTTAAGAGAAAAAACTATTCATCTAATGCTATTTTGGAGTTGGTTCATACTGACTTGTGTGGGAGCTCAGATTTATTATGGAGATAGATATTTCATCTTATTTGTTGATGACTACTCTAGGATGATGACAATTATTTTTTTGAAAGAAAAATTTGAAGCTTTTAAGATGTTTAAATGGTTTAAAGCTAAAGTGAAAATAGAAAGTGGAAAAGAGTTGAAATTCTTGAGATCAAATAAATGTGGTGAGTTTATTTTTGATGAGTTCACTAATTTTTGTAATGATCATGGAATTAAAAGATAGGTTTATGCACCAAGGAAACCATAGCAGAATAGAATTACTGAAAGGAGAAATAGATCTATTATTGATTGTGCTAGAAAACTAATCATTGAAAAAAATGTTGCACAAATATACTAGAGAGAAGTTTTTAGTATTTTTGTATACACATTAAACTGAGTACAATTGAAGAAATATTCAAAAAAAACATCCTATGAGTTATGGTATGGTTACACACTGAATGTAAGTTATTTCAAAATATTTGGAGTAGATGTTACATTCTGAAAGATGATAAAAATGAGAAATTTGATTGAAAAGGTGATGAAGGAATATTCTTAGGATATTCTACTAAAAGAAAAGCTTACAAATATTTGAATAAGGAAACTAGAAAAATGATTGAAATAAAAAATGTGAAGGTTGATGAGTTTTCTGACAAAAATGATGAAAAAAGAAAAAATGAACCGGAAGATTATGGTATATTTACATACATTGAGAAACCTAACACTCTACCTGAGCAACATCCTAGCATTACCGAGCAACAAAATAATGATATCGAGCATCAGCCTATATAGATCGAGAATCAGGAAATAGTTAGCAAGGAAGATCTTGATCCTACACCGAATGAAGAACCAAGTGTAAGATGAAAAAATATGGCACGTCTGGTTCACCAAAATGTAAGATGAAAAAATATGGATGGGGTCTAGAACAATAGGATTTTTCCCATAAAAGAGAACCCAAAACCGATATTTTAACACATACATGAAATTCTAATGATATGGAAAGTAAATCTAGAAGACTAATATTGAAATGAAGAAATAGAAAGGTACTTACCTCCAAAAAAGAATTTGTTGAAAACCCTGTCAGATGGTCTTAGGAACAGTTGATTTTTATAATTTTGAACTGAAACTATGAAATCTACAAAACCCAGAAATCTTTTTCTTTTCTGAGCTAGGTCGACCTTGACCTAGGGATAGGGGAAAGATCTTACCCTGGGGCACAATCTTACCCCTTTATATCGACCTTGACCTGCACTCCTCCGACAGAAATTCTGTTCGTGGATCCCGAAAGTTTTTCAAAAAGGGTATCTAGATCTGCATTGTAATTTGTTGTCCTGCACTTGTACCTACAAGAAAAATGATTTTTTTTGTTGGGGGGGAAGGGTTTGCCTTAGTAGAACCCCCAAAAAAGAAATTAACCTTGAAATTGAATTGAAATTGCAGTAGTAAGCAAAGTAAATGAAGTAATTCACCTCGCCTATGTTGAAACCCTTGCGGAGGATTTGAATCCTTGAATCCACAAGCATGTATGCTCCAAACGAATGTAGAATTGGATGTAGGATGTCTCAAATCAATTTTATTTAGATCTTCAACACCAATCTTGAATGGATCTTGGAATAGGAAGAGGATTGAATGGAAATGGATGGAGAAATCTTCAACAAGTGGGCTCCATAGAGCTTTGAATCCTTCAATGGCTACTAATGGATCTCCTTGATGAATTGGATCTTGAATTCTTGAATGCTTGAAGGCTTGAAGTCTTGCTTGCTCATGCATACTTGTTTCTCGATTTATGATTGAGAGATGGATTGCTTGATGATTGATGGAGAAAATGAGAGAGGAAGACCTCCTTTTATAGTGATCTAGGGCACAAACTTCTAGAGAGGCCCACATAGGAGAATTAAATTCCCATTTAAGCCTTTACCCTTAGAAGTGGACCTAAATTAAATATAATTTAAGATTTTACCATTTTGAAGCCTGAAACAGCTGACCTGAAAGTGGAAAATAAATCTTTCCGAAACCCAACATTCGAAAACTTCTGAATTTTGAAATTTGAACCTTGGGTCAAGGTCAAGGTTTGCCTTAGTCAAACCCTAATTTAGGAATTAACCTTGAAATTAAATTGAAATTTTAGTAATAAGAAAAGTAAATGAAATAATTCACCTCACCTATGTTGAAACCCTTGTGGAGGATTCGAATCCTTGAATCCACAAGCACGTATGCTCCAAATGAATATAGAATTGGATGTAGGATGTCTCAAATCAATTTTCTTTAGATCTTCAACACCAATCTTGAATGGATCTTGGAATAGGAAGAGGATTGAATGGAAATGGATGGAGAAATCTTCAACAAGAGGAAGGTAAAAAGTTTGACCTTGACCCAAAAGGTTGACCTTGACCCAAAAGTCAAGAATCTTAGAATTTCAATTCAGGATGCTAGAATTATGTAGAAAAGAAGTGGAAAATGTGGTAGAACAGGGGAAAAAGCCATATCCAAGTCAAAGGCCCATTCAAGGCATTTGACATGACCCCAAACCACTTACTCAGAGGGATAAACCAGTCCTAAATGGAAGTGCTTCCATTTTCCAATGATACACCAAGAACAGAGCATATACTTGAAAAATTTGTGAGGAGACAACATCCATAGAATCTGATTATTGGAGACAAGAAAGCTAGCATGATGACACGAAGAAAGTTGAGAAACAACACATGCTTAGTTTATGAATTTGAACCTAAAAATGTTAGAGATGCACTTGAAAATGATGAATGGATTAATGCCATGAATGAAAAAATAGAGAAGATACTGAAAAAAAAACATGGACATTGGTACTGAGACCGAATGATAAGAATGTAACTAGAACCAAATGGATATTCAAAAACAAGTTGGATGAAAATGGTGAAGTCACTAGGAATAAGGCAAGACTTGTATGCAAAGGATATGCACAAGAAGAAGGTATTAATTATGGTGATACTTTTGCACCAGTTGCTAGACTTGAAGGAGTTAGAATATTGCTTGCATATCCTGTCTACAAAGGATTTAAAGTATATCAAATGCATGTCAAATCTGATTTTTTTATTGGAATACTTGAGGCAGAGGTATAAATTGAACAACCTAAAGGTTTTGTTGATCCAAATCAGAAAAACATAGTATGTAAGTTGCACAAAGCACTATATGGACTGAAACAAGCACCGAGAGCATGGTATGAAAGACTACATTCCTATCTTATCAGTATTGGATTTGTTAGAACAAATGACAACAACAATTTATACTTGAAAGGTGAAACTAATGATAAGATTCTTATTGCTAAAAAATTTATTGATGACATCTTATTTGGAGGACATGATAATCTATGCAAATAATTTACTAATGAAATGAGAAAAGAATTTGAAATTTCAATGTTTGGAGAGATTAAATTCTTTCTTGGTTTTCAAATTCTACAACAAAATGAAGGTATATTCATCACACAATCAAAGTATATAAAAGAAGTGTTGAAGACCTTTGGTATGGAAGATTCAAAACTGTTTGGTACACTAATGATTATAGGATGCAAATTAACAAAGGATGAATGGTCAACTGAGATAAATTAGACATTATACAGATCAATGATTGGTAAATTGATGTACGTTGTGCATAGTAGACTAGATATTGCACATGCAGTTGAAATTGTAGCAATATTTTCTGCTAATCCTAAAGAATCTCATATGGCTATTGTTAAAAGAATTTTGAGATACTTGAAAAACATAGAAAACTATGGTTTATAGTACAAGAAAGAGGGCAATTTTGAACTAAACGTTTACACAGACGTAAATTGGGTTGGAAACATTGATGACTGAAAGAGAACTACTGGTGGAGCATTCTTTTTGGGAGAAAGATTAGTTACCTAAATAAGCAATAAATAAGGATGCATTTCTCAGTCTACTGCCAAAGCAGAATATGTTGTTGTTGTTGCTAATTGTTCAAACATTGCATGGATAAAACAACTCTTGAAAGGTATGAATGAAGAGATCACTGACTCAATGATAATATATTGTGATAACACCAGTGCTATAAACATTTCTAAGAATCTGGTGATGCATGCAAAGACAAAGCATATATCTATAAAGTATCACTACTTGAGGGAATAAGTACAAGAAAAGCAAGTGAAATTAGAGTTTGTAAAATTAAAAGAACAACTTGTAGATATATTTACTAAACCCTTACCTAAGGATACATTTGAGTACTTGAGGACTAGAATAGGGGTCCATCCCCTATCTTTCAGTCACTAAGGTGATCAGGAGGTTGCATCAACCTATAATTTATCAAAATATCAAATGATATTGATGCAAAGTGTTCACACTTTAGGTCTCCTAATGTTGTGATAGCTAGAAAATGGAGAACAAATTGACACTGCATATAGGTACATGAAAGGTACTTAATCTGAACCGAACACTAGAGATAATATTTTAGCTATTGAAGAGTTGTTTATTCTTTTTGGCATTGCTCTCAAAGGGAGATAAGAATCAATGAAATATTTATCCAAAGGGAGACAAGGAAAAAGGGAGAGAATACTATAAGATACACAAGAAGAAGATCAAATCCATAGGGAGAGTCTGTTTCGAGGTATTAATATTGTATAGTGATTAAATATATTAAATATACAAGCTAGGGAGAGCTTATTGAGTTACAACATTTTCTTATATAATTGTAGAACAAATATTTGGTATTCTATGGCATATTTCATATTGTGTTGCCATCAATGCCAAAGGGAGAGATTGATAACCTACAACTAATTGAATATCTTGAAGGAAAGAATGGATAATTGAAAGATAGTGATTAATGATCACTGAGCTACTAAAGTATATGTAAGACAATTAAATCAGTCAATGTATTGTCATTGATCTCAACTAGCTTTGACTGTACTTATCATGATGGTTACAAACATCTAAAGAAGGAAAATGGTAAATGAATGAGATACCTACATGAAGATGAGATGGATATGAAAGATATGCCTATGGTATGTTGGAAAATGGTCAATGCTCCCCTTGAGATTTGCGACATGGTTTAATAGCCTCTTGTGTCTTCTATAAGTCTAGCGGTTGTATCAGACATTAGCAGGTCAATATTTTGGTGCAATGGAAACCACTACTTGTAACAAGTGGTATCAGACCTTGGTCACAGGTTCGAATCCCCTTAGGTAACACTGAGGGGAAGATTGTTGGCAAATGGTCAGCACTCCCCTTGGAATTTGCAACATGGTTTAACAGCCTCATGTGTCTTCTATAAGTCTAGTGGTTGTATCGGGCATTTATAGGTCGATCTTTTGGCACAACAAAAACCACTAATTGTAACATGGTATACATTGGATAACTTATTGATGAGTCTATGGAATCATGTTGATGACTTGATTGCATTACATGATTTTTTTATGTATTGAAGATCAAGAGTGAACAAGTTTGTGTGGTTGGTAAATAAAGATTTTTGTATACACTAATTTAGTGTAGTGTATACCAAGTATAGTATTAATCGGGTAAGTAATCACCAATGCATTCTAATATTGACCAAGTGAAAGAAACAATTAAAGTTTATAATAGCCAACTAAAATGATGAGATGGATAATTGCGTATGATTTCAAGGTAGAAGATATTTTTTGTTATGATGATATAATGATTAACAAAATTCAAGATTGATCAAATGAAGGAGAATTAAATGTGTTAGTAACATAACTGTCGAGGAAGGTTAAAGTGGTAAAATGAATGGTGAAGATTAAGAGGCAAAATCCATGGATGAAAAGAAAACCATTTATGATGTCTATATAAGGAGACATGAGATTCATTATTGAGTCTGGGATTTTTTATGTTGTAGAAAAATTTGTGTGAAAAGGATTATTTTCATGCACCACTAATCAAACTAGTTGAAGACAGGACTGAGTTGAACTGCAAACAACACCGAGTGTGAAAGAAGCATATACCGAGTGGAACAAAATTGGAGGATATGAAGGATTGAATTGATTATTGATCAGAGGTATTTTTGAGCTTAGCATAGATCTGAAAATCTGCAAATCAAATTTGTATTTAAATCAGATCATTACTCTATCAATTTAACCATTGTTATAGATAAATCTCTTAATCAGGTGAGACTTAACATTCTTTTGTATTTCAATATAAAATTCAATGAATGTTTCTTGTTTTCTTGTTAACCCCATAGTGAATGCATGGTCAAAGGAAGACTGTTAGTGATAAATCCTCTAACCAAGTCACACCTCATAGTGTGTTTTGTAACATTGAATAGGGTTGGCTCCTAATTGGGCTCACTTTAGAAGAGTGAATTATTTTGGGTTACCAGTCCCAAGTGGTTTTTTCCCTAACAGGGTTTCCATGTTAAAAATCTATTTGTTATATTTGTATGATGTGTTGAATTTTTATTTTTTATTACACATTTCTTAACTAGATAGATCGGTGAACATAGTAATTAATTTACTGGTAATCAGTAGATGAAGAGGAAGGCACAGCTAATATCTTACCAATTTGATTATTTGAGAGAAAAGTTTTAATATATACATCAGGGAGATTTGGGATTGTAGGATAACTAGACTTAACTGATTCACCCCCCCTCTCAGTAATCTGAGAAAGAGATCACTTTTATAGAAAATTTGATCCCAAAAGTGATGAAGGCATATTTTTGGGTTATTCAACTAAGAGAAAGGCTTACAAATATTTTAATAAAAGACTAATAAAATTATTGAAAGTGATAATGTGAAGATTGATGAATTTCTAGAGAAATCTAAGGAAACAAGCAAAAAGGAGATAGAAGATGATCGAGGAATAGAGTTTATTTAATCGAAAGAGCATAGACCAATAGAGAAGAACAATGAGGAAGAAGTAGTGAAATTGTAAGAAGAAGAAGTTCCTAGGTCTGAAAAAATAATCCCAAGATATGTGAAAATGAATCATTCTTCTAATCAAATAATTGGTGATAATAATGCAAATGTGTTGACAAGAATTGAGGTTGGAGAACGCACATGTTTGATATCACAATTTGAGCCCAAAAAAGAAAATGAAGCAATTAAAAATCATGATTAGGTGAGAGAAATGTATGAAGAATTGGATTAGATTGAGAAGAATGAAACTTTGACTCTCTTACCAAGGCCTGAAGAAAAAAATGTGATAGGTACAAAATGGGTTTTTAGAAATAAATTAAATGAGGATGGTGAAGTCATCAGAAACAAAGCAATACTTTTGTGTAAGGGTTATGCATAAGAAGGAGGTTTGGATTATGGTGAGACATTTTCTCTTATAGAAATATGGGAAGGTGGAAGGATACTACTTCCTCATGCCACATTCAAGAAATTCAAATTCTATCAAATAGATGTGAAATCGACATTTTTTAATGGAATTCTAGTAGAAGAGGTATATATTGAGCAACTAGATGGATTTGCATTAACTAAGGATACAAACAAGGTATGAAAACTTTAAAAAGCATTGTATGGTCTAAAGAAGTCCCCTAGAGCATGGTATGAAAGATTACACTATTATCTCATTTGCATTGGTTTCAATAGGACTTTTGATGATAGTAATATTTACTTAAAGGTTGAAGGAGAAAAGATGTTAATTGTTGAAGTCTTTGTTGATGACATAATTTTTGGTGGTGATGATGAGATGAGTATGACTTTTCCTGATGAGATGAAGAAAGAATTTGAAATGTTAATGATAGGGGAAACCAAATTATTTATAGGACTACAGGTATCACAAATGGAATATACATAAGTCAATCTAAATATATAAAGGATGTGTTGAATACTTTTGGCATGGAAGATTCTAAATCAGTTGGTACCCCCATGATTAAAGGTTGTAAACTATCTAAGGATGATGAATATAAGTCTATTGATGACACTTTATATAGGTCCATCATTGGAAAGCTACACTATATTATACATAGAAGACCAAAGATTACACAAGAAGTTGGCATAGTTGCAAGGTTTCAATCAAACCTGAAGGAGTCACACATGGTTGCAAAAAAGAGAATCTTCAAATATTTGAAGGGCACTATGGATTATGGATTATGGTATGCTCATGAAGGTGATTTTTTTCCAAGTGATTTTACTAATGTTGATTGGGTAGGTAATATAGATTATCGAAAGAGTATATGTGGTGATGCATTCTTTCTAGGTGGTAGGCTTGTGTCTTGGATAAGAAAGAAATAGAATTACATATCTTAATCTACAGCTAAAGTGGAATATGATGAAATACTAGAAGGGATTAAGGAGAATAAAATAAAACCGGTGATAATTTATTATGATAATAATAGTGCTATAAATATTTCTAAGAACCTAGTTATGCACTCAAAGACCAAGCATGTTTCTATTAACTATCATTTCTTGAGAGAAAACATGTGGAATAAAGTGGTGAGGTTGGAGTACATTCCAACTAAAGAGAGAATTGCACTTATCTTTACCAAACCACTTCCTAAGGATACTTTTGAGTACCTTAGAGGTAAGTTTGGGGTTATGCTCCTACCTAAGAAAAATTAAGATACAAATGTTGCATCAATCTAGTGGGTACTACTATTTTATTTTTTAGTGGATTGATGTAAAGAGGACTACTCCTTAGGGGGAGTAGTCAAATAGATGAAGTATTGAGAACTATGGTATCTTAGGCATTGTTTTCAAAGAGGGAGAATAACAAAATGGAAAAGAGGAGAATAGAAGAATTAAAAAAGTGGAGATAAACTATGAAGAGAAGATAAACAAGGGGAGAGAAGCTTATGAGACTAAAGAGACTACTAAGAAAAAATATCTAATCTTGAATGTTGGTTTTTCTATCTATTGGTGTGTTTCCATTAGATGAAGATGAAGATAAAGTGTTGTGGTTCAAGAACATGTTTTGTATTGCTTGGTGTGTTTCCATCAATGCCAAAGGGGGAGATTGTTGGCATAACTCATGCAGATGAGATGAGTAAGTATTTTGATGGCTTGTGTTGGTTCCTAGAATGGATTTTACACTCAATGAGACACCAATATACCTAAGACTAATTTTGAGGAGGGGTTAGTTCCAAATATGGGGAAATCTATAGGTAACTGGACCAACTATAGGGACAAGATTTCCCTCTACACTTTTGGCTTTGCAGAACCAAGGTGGGTGCATCAAATCCAATAACATATAACACTTTTACAACTTTAAACTAGATTCAACAAAGTAGATAATGATAAGAAAATACCAGATAGAAACCACTCATCTATTGATTCTTGATTATCATGAAATAATTGATGCCCACAAACATAAAACTAAAAGAATTGAAAGGATTTTGATTTAACTTTGTAGAATATAACACATCCCACCCAGACATATATCAGCATAGAATATACTTTCTTCAAATCAGTGCCTTATCCATTACGAAAATCATCTAGTGCACTATAGAATACAAAGACTGACTACTATCATTTCATCAAATATCCAAGTCATAAATACAAATACCTAGAACCATAATACTTACAGAAATCCCTGTGCAAACCCCATGAATGTGTGCTTCATCTAGAGCATCATTCAATCTGATTAAGACTAGAACTAAAGATAGACAACACATGCATAGATAAACTCCAAACAAATAATTAGAACATTCAAAACCCATAAAACTTGACATAGATGGAATGAAATGGAACTGAAAACTTGAATTAAGAATGAGCATTTAAGCCTATGTATACACCTTGCTTGAAGATTGAAAGCCGCTAAGACAATATGCAAAAGATCTACAACTTTCTACTTTGTTTTGATACAAACTGGACAAAACATGCCCTACTCCTTGAGTGAAGGTTCAGGATGTAACCTGTTGAACCAAAAAACCAGTAGCCTCTGTAAATGGTCTTGGAAATCCTTATAAAGGATTGCAACAAGCTAAGGACCATTTAGGGCATAATTAGGGAAACACAGTGAACCCTAAGACTATCAAAAAATATCAGAGACAAATTTGATATCATTTCATTCTAGAACATATCTCTACAAAATATTTGCATCCTTACCCAAATCTAATCTCAAAATAAAAAGTCCATTACTGCTCCTTCCCACTTGATCAAATCTGATTTTCATCACCACCATCGTATTCCTTGTTTTGTGTCATTTTTGTTGATATATTATACTCATATATTTCAGTAAAAATGAAGCACCAAACATCATTTTTAAATCTGTGGACAACTACAATCTTTTAATTTTGAATTTCTCATATAGTTGAAACTTTACCATTTGTCTTAATTCCTTTGTGCATGTATCATCTTAAAATGGAAGCACTTCCATGGTAAGAGTGTTTAGCCCTCTGAGTAAGTGGTTTTGGGTCATGTCAAACACCTTGAATGGATATTCAACTTGGATCTAGCTTTTCCCCCTATTCTACCCCATTTTCCACTTCTTCCTAGCATTTTCCTAGCAATCTAGACTATGAATCTGAGGTTTTGGACCCTAAGGTCAAAGTCGACCTTATGGGGTCAAAGTCAACCTCAACCCTGACTAGGTCAGGGTTGACCTTGACCCTGACCTAGTCAAGGTTGACCTTGACCTTGACCCTAAGGTCAAGGATCTTCAGGGTTAGCCTCCGGTTGCAGGATTTCATCAAAAACTTGTCTTTTCCCTCTTCGGGGCCACTATTTCTCGGATTAAGCGTCAAATTCTCAAATTAATATTTGAGGTGGACCTTTCTCAAGATTTGTATAGGATTCCTAATTTATTATTGGAGATTAGCCTTTCTTGAGTTTTGTCACTAATACATTTGGGGTGACATTGCGACGGCCATTTGCGACGGCAGGCAAATGTCATGTGGTTTTGCTCTTTTTTTTTCAAATATAGCCCGACACCGTCACAATTTGCGACGACAATACATTTTTCACTGTCACAATTGCGACGTTGTGAGGATATAAGCGCAAAATTTAAAAGGAACGTTGTCATGTGTGTTTTGAACAGCGTCGTAACCCTCCGCGAAATCACATCAGGATATAACGGCAAACAAAATAAGAATGTTGTCATTTGTGTTTTCAACAGCGTCGTAACCCTCCGCGAAATCACATCGGGATATAAGGGCAAAAAAAACAAGAACGTTGTCATTTGTGTTTTCAACAGCGCCGTAACCCTCCGCGAAATCACAGCTACAATTTCTGAGTACGTTGGGTTTATTTTTCTTTTGTCATTATTATGTAATCTGGTATTCAGCTGTTAGAGAGCTAAAATACCCAGAAATGAGGACATATCTATGTTGAATTTATTGTTAGCGGCTTTGGTTATTTAGAAGTTTAATTTTATTTGTTCATCTTTCAAGCACAAACATTTTGTGGACCGTAACGTCTTCATTGTTTCGGGTATGCAGTGAAACAGCCCTAACTTGCAATTGCAATGTTGTTGGGATATAAGGGCAAAAAAAAAAAGGAACGTTGTCATTTGTGTTTTCAACAGCACCGTAACCCTCCGTGAAATCACATCGGGATATAAGGGCAAAAAAAACAAGAACGTTGTCATTTGTGTTTTCAACAGCGCCGAGAGAGATTCCCTCCGCGAAATCATAGCTACAATTTCTGAGTACGTTGGGTTTATTTTTCTTTTGTCATTATTATGTAATCTGGTATTCAGCTGTTAGAGAGCTAAAATACCCAGAAATGAGGACATATCTGTGTTGAATTTATTGTTAGCAGCTTTGGTTATTTAGAAGTTTAATTTTATTTGTTCATCTTTCAAGCACAAACATTTTGTGGACTGTAATGTCTTCATTTTTTCGGGTATGCAATGAAACAGCCCTAACTTGTGACTACCTTCATGGTACTTGTGTACATTATCATGTTGTCTTTACAGTGACTGTCCTCATTCAAGTGGCAATTACACAAGGGACAGTCACTGTGAGATGTCCTCATTTGTGACAAGGACAGTCACACTTAGGACATCTCATAGTGATATTCCCTTGTGTAATTTCCACTTGAATGTATTGCTATTGAACCACATTAATGCTTTTCTTCTTCAACAAATGAGGACAGTCACTGTAAAGACAACATGATAATGTACACAATTACCAAAAAATGATCTTGTTAATTGATGTAACACTTTGTCTTGCTCACTCCCTATCCTTCACTAGGGTCTCTTTAGGCCAATGTTTTGACTTGATAGGGTACTTAACTATCCCTACACTCTTTAGGTATCTCTACCCAAGATCCCACTCCTTCAACTAGTGCACACCAACAAGAAATACAACGAACTCTGCTCAATACCAATCTAGCTACTAGGACACTCCTAGTCTTGTCTTCACAAATTGAAACACATTCAACTAGAACTTTACTCCATGGAGAGGCTGGCCACTAGGACCTCTATTGGTTTCAATATTACTCCTTCACCTATACTTTTCATCAGTACTTCAATCCGGTTCATCAAACCATGCATGCCAATTGCACCCAAAAATAGGCTGCTAGCAATTAGGCCTTTGTCAAGCCTTTTTGTTTATATTAAGCCACCTAAAGGGCTTAGGATTCAGATGCCCTTTATTGAGAACTCCAAGATATCTAAGGTCTTCTCCTCCTAGATTTTTTGTACACCAACTGCTACAGCCATGCCTGAAAACAAGTATTTTGACACAACTTGGACAGTCTGACTAAGAGTTTGTTTTCTTAGCAGCCAAAGAAACTCACCCAATCTTCTAATTTGACTTGGGGCTTCTTTAGATGTGTGTCTACCTCTCCATGAGATTTTAGTTGAAGCAACCAATGCATTCAACTTGTTGTAATCTTCTTGTAATGATTTGTCATCCCTAACTGTGCTCAACTGACTCACCTAGGACATCATTGCAAACATAGAAAATGAGCTTCCCAGGGCCCCTCCTTCCAAACATATAGTACATGGAGTCTCCTCACCCATTCCAAGAGCCCGTACAAAATTGACAATGGAATGATGAGCTAAGACTCCATTTGTTCAACCTGCCTGGTTCAAACCAATGATAGGGTACTTAACAAAAGAATTAACAAACTAGTTGGAATGCTTCAAAACTCAAAAAAAACACAACACAGAATAAAAAAACAACTTGTACTAACTTTTCCAATAGACACTACGAGCTATCTAATCCATTAATCAACTGAAAACAAAGAAACAAAAAAACTCAAGAATTCACTAAAACCGTGTTACTCTACAAATCTTCTTAATTCCAAATGTTTTTCCCCCCAACCTTTTGCACAGATCAATGGAGGCCTCTTATAGTTGATCTGATGCCTAATTCAATGGTTTCATATAGTTACATAACCATCTTACTCGAAAATGCTCCCTTGCACAAATGTTGTCAATGTTGTGAATGACAACATTGACAACTTGTTACAACCTTTGGGATTTTGGTTCAAAACTTATTGTTCAAACACCATAAGACCCTAACCATGACTTAGTTAGGCTATTTAGACCTCACATAGGCCACTTCTACACTTCTTTGCCCAATTTGACCCCTAAATGCTTCATTCCCACTTTTGCCACAATATTGGTAACTTGGGTACAAATTGGCACTTGCCTTCACAAAGGTCACACATGAGGACATCTCACAGTGATCGATTGTCCCTTGTGTAATTGCCACTTGAATGTATTGCTATTGAACCACATTAATGCTTTTCTTCTTCAACAAATGAGGACAGTCACTCTAAAGACAACATGATAATGTACACTCACTGTAAGGACAGTCACAAATGAGGACATCTCACAGTGACTGTCCCTTGTGTAATTGCCGCTTGAATGTATTGCTATTGAACCACATTAATGCTTTTCTTCTTCAACAAATGAGGACAGTCACTCTAAAGACAACATGATAATGTACACTCACTGTAAGGATAGTCACAAATGAAGACATCTCACAGTGATTGTCCCTTGTGTAATTGCTACTTGAATTACACAAGGGACAGTCATTGTGAGATGTCCTCATTTGTGACAAGGACAGTCACACATGAGGACATCTCACAGTGATTGTCCCTTGTGTAATTGCCACTTGAATGTATTGCTATTGAACCACATTAATGCTTTTCTTCTTCAACAAATGAGGACAGTCACTCTAAAGACAACATGATAATGTACACTCACTGTAAGGACAGTCACAAATGAGGACATCTCACAGTGACTGTCCCTTGTGTAATTTCCGCTTGAATTACATAAGGGATAGTCATTGTGAGATGTCCTCATTTGTGACAAGGATAGTCACACATGAGGACATCTCACAGTGATTGTCCCTTGTGTAATTGTCACTTGAATGTATTGCTATTGAACCACATTAATGCTTTTCTTCTTCAACAAATGAGGACAGTCACTCTAAAGACAACATGATAATGTACACTCACTGTAAGGACAGTCACAAATGAGGACATGTCACAGTGACTATCCCTTGTGTAATTGCTGCTTGAATTACACAAGGGACAGTCATTGTGAGATGTCCTCATTTGTGACAAGGATAGTCACACATGAGGACATCTCACAGTGATTGTCTGTAATGTCCCCTTTTTGGCTAACTTGGAAAATAGGAACAATTACTCCACTTCTCAGACTTACTCTATCATATACTTACAATTAAACTAAGTAATGGAGGTTACTTAAGATATCAACCGCTATTTCAGATTCAATCACAATATGTGTGCAAGATGATATTGATACCAATATGTTTAATAGCACTGTCAGATATAATGATATGAAATATGCTATGAGTATGATGTTTCCTATCACTTATAGTGATAGTATAATGATGGTATGTCTGATATAAACAATATCGATATACAATCAATAAGTATTGCTTACAGCAATGTATTTGCTGTGTCTGATATGATGATGTAATTATGCAAATGTGTAATATCGCTATGAGTGATATGTTGCTATTTCAGATTCTGAATTATATGCTTGCAACTTCAAATATTGATGCTGTTTCTGACTATCCTTTCTATCTGTGCAATCATGGTGTTGTCTCTGATCTGCAATGATAAACTTGAAACCAAACTGCCAAAGGCAGATGCTCTATTGAGTATATCCAAATATGGATAAGTAAATAAAGTTCTAATGATGCCTCGAGTGACTGACGAGAATGCATTCTTATATTGTCTTTAACAAATGAAGAGATGCTATGAATGAGACGTGTCTTGTTTCTTCCTCCATGTCCCTTTGTTAAGCACACCTTTCCATAATCCGACAGTTCACATAATATTATTTCATTATTTTCTGATCATAGATAACTCCCAGATTGACTCAATATCAAATCTTTTTATGAAGGTAATCTTCCCTAATTGGTAGTGCAACCAGTAGTTAACATCCATTGTGTTTGTATTAGTTTGGTCTAACTATCATTAGTATTTAGTCAATCGATATTAACTCTTGCCTTATCCCATATTGTTATGATGATATCCAATCTTTCTACTCTGATATAAGTCGATATCATTTTCTGATAATTGTCCATTTATTGGTTGATTGCTGGTAATGGAGTTTGATCTTCAAATTGACTTCCATTCCTGTTAATACTTAAGGATACATTGTACTTATTATCCATGACTGATGCCTCATTCATCAATAGCTTGTGATATAATCACTGATGCTTTTGTGTTTCTACAAGATGTGGTTTATCTCAGACAATCGATAATCTTTCGATCCTTTAGTCGATATCCTCCTATGTGGTGTCTATTGATATAGATAGTAGAATTCAATCTAGTTTATGTTATTGTCATGATAACATAGGAAGTGATGGTGCATATTTGCTAGTGGGTCTTCATGTTTGATATTGCTTTATCGGATATGTCATTGTCTAAACTTGTGCAATTAATGATTATTTATAATATATGAATGGTTATCCTTCTTGCTTATCAATACATCTTCTGAAACACATAGCGACCTATCCCTTATTCATATCATGTTGATCTTGACTTCATAGTATTTGGTTCATTAATCATCCTCTCATGGTATCGATGTGTAATGACTAGTGATTGTTGTATCACTTCTTCGTTCCTCATCGTGATAGATAATGCAGATGTTTAATGTAGATGTATATCGATTACAGATATTCGATATTGCTTTAAACATTATTATTATTATTATTATTATTAATGTTATTGTTATTATTAAATATTATAATTAATGATGTTAGTAATATTAATAATATTATAATAAATATTATTATAGTGATAACATATTGTTTTATATTGAGAGGTTTATTAATATTATTTATATATTAAAATTATTATATCAATAATTGATTTAATATTATTACTTAATATATTATTATAATATAATATATATAATTTATTAATAATTATTTATTATTAATTTATATTATAATTATAATCATAATTATATTATTTATTAATATTTTAATATTATTTAATTAACATATTACTTATTATGCTAACTATATATTATTATTATCTTTTGATAATAATTATATATTATTGTTATATACCGTTAATAATAGATTATTATATATCATCTAATCATTTTATTATTATACTAAGTTCAATATGTCACGGCTCATGACATTGTCCCTTGTGTAATTGCCACTTGAATGTATTGCTATTGAACCACATTAATGCTTTTCTTCTTCAACAAATGAGGACAGTCACTCTAAAGACAACATGATAATGTACACTCACTGTAAGGATAGTCACAAATGAGGACATCTCACAGTGACTGTCCCTTGTGTAATTGCCACTTGAATTACACAAGGGACAGTCATTGTGAGATGTCCTCATTTGTGACAAGGACAGTCACACATGAGGACATCTCATAGTGATTGTCCCTTGTGTAATTGCCACTTGAATGTATTGCTATTGAACCACATTAATGCTTTTCTTCTTCAACAAATGAGGACAGTCACTCTAAAGACACCATGATAATGTACACTCACTGTAAGGACAGTCACAAATGAGGACATCTCATAGTGACTGTCCCTTGTGTAATTGCCACTTAAATGTATTGCTATTCAGCCACATTAATGCTTTTCTTCTTCAACAAATGAGGATAGTCACTCTAAGGACAACATGATAATGTACACTCACTGTAAGTGTACATTATCATGTTGTATTACAAATGGACCTTATGTTGGTCGGGATATAAGTGCAAAAAAAAAAAGGAACGTTGTCATTTGTGTTTTCAACAGCGCCGAGAGAGATTCCCTCCGCGAAATCAAGCGGGTTATCATTTGTGTTTTGAACAAAGCGGGTTGTCATTTGTGTTTTGAACAGCACTGAGAGAGATTCCCTCCGTGAAATCAAGCGGGTTGTCATTTGTGTTTTCAACAGCGCCGAGAGAGATTCCCTCCGCAAAATCACAGCTACAATTTCTGAGTACGTTGGGTTTATTTTTCTTGTCATTATTATTTAATCTGGTATTCAGCTGTTAGAGAGCTAAAATACCCAGAAATGAGGACATATCTGTGTTGAATTTATTGTTAGCGGCTTTGGTTATTTAGAATGCTTCCCCACAATACTTAATTACACAAGGGACAGTCACTGTGAGATGTCCTCATTTGTGACAAGGACAGTCACACATGAGGACATCTCACAGTGACTGTCCCTTGTGTAATTGCCACTTGAATGTATTGCTATTCAACCACATTTATGGGCCCGTTTGGACCACGACACACAGTAGCATCTACAGAGAAGAATATCCCAGGTGTAACAAGTTGTAAGAATATACCAACAGTTCTAAGAAGTTCCCTAGCACGTAGTAGCATCTACAGAGAAGAATATACAACATGAGGGCAGCCACTGTAAAGACAACATGATAATGTACACTCATTGTATGTGTACATTACCATTTTGTCTTTACAGTGACTGACCTCATTCAAGTGGCAATTACACAAGGGACAGTCACTGTGAGATGTCCTCATTTGTGACAAGGACAGTCACACATGAGGATATCTCACAGTGACTGTCCCTTGTGTAAGCCACTTGAATGTATTGCTATTCAACCACATTTATGGGCCCGTTTGGACCACGGCACACAGTAGCATCTACAGAGAAGAATATCCCAGGTGTAACAAGTTGTAAGAATATACCAATAGTTCTAAGAAGTTCCCTAGCACATAGTAGCATCTTCTAATTGTCTATACCACTTCACAAGGTATTGTTTGCACACATTATTTTTGGTTCTTTTGATGACCCTTGTTTTGAAATTGCTATTAGGCCTTGTAGCTTATATGTTTTGATTGCTGGAGAGCTTCTAAAGCTAAGCAAGAAGACCATTGCACGAGTTATAGCCACGCGCTCAGGTTTGAAAATTGTATATTTTTTAATCTAATGTATATTTTAATCCTTTTGCCATGTCATGTAATATGTCTTGCCTTGTAGCTTATATGTTTTGAAATTGCTGTTAGGCCTTGTAGCTTATATGTTTTGATTGCTAGAGAGCTTCTAGAGCTAAGCAAGAAGGCTTTGTAGCTTATATGTTTTGTGTACTTTTGACAATTTTGCTTAGTCACTGAAAGTTGTAGACCGAAGTTTTCATAGCCCAATTTTTGCTTCCTGTGAAGAACGATCATGTCAGATAATATAAGTGAAGAACAAAATAGGGAGACAATCGCTAGATTGTGGTCTAACTTGAAAAGAAAAGGTGATGGAAAATGTTATTGTCCCTGCAAAATTTGTAAGGGCTTAAACCGTAGAAGATTGCTAATCAAAACAGTTAAGAGACATTGTAGGGAGAATGGTCACATTGAAGGGGGGCATGACTATCATCCACTGGTAAGTTGTTCATTATATCATTTTAACAATTTATATACATATGAAATCACTTGATGATGAGTTGAAGATCATGGTTTATTTATGTTAATCAATTTTATATAGGTTGATCTCCCCAGGGAAGTACATGATATGGAGGAACATGGGGGTGCGAATATCCAAGGTGAAGATAATGATCCCATGGAAGATGACGATCATGCGCCAGAAAACACAATTGAAGATGATGGTATAAATACATTGATCCATGACATATTTAGTCCAAGCGGATCTGATCATGATGATGATGATAGCCTTGATGTACCTCTACTTGAGAAGGCATACGAGCCCCTATACAAAGACTCCCAAACAACTCTTCTCTCTGCTGTATTGTTGTTGTTGAACTTGAAGGTTATGAATGGTTTATCCAACATAACAATGTCACGTATGTTAAGGTATGTCATGTATGTCTTTATAGTTAACAAAGGGTGAATAATGTACCACTAATATTGTTTATATTAACAACTTATATTTTTTGCTGTAGATTGATAGGCGAGTTTTTGTTACCACCATCAAATATTCTACCTCGCTCATATCGAGAATTATCTGCTATTATGAAAGATATTGGAATGGAGTATCAAGCAATACATGCTTGTCCCAATGATCATATTATATATTATAAAGAACATGAATTTGCAACACAATGCCCTGTATGTCATACGAGTAGATATCGAACAGATCGAATAACAAAAAAGGTGCCTCACAAGGTTCTTCGTTACATCCCCATTATTCCACGGATGCGACAATTATTCAGGTGTACTAGCTTGGCACAATTTATGGATTACCATGCACGCAATAGAAGTCGAGATGACATTATTTGAATCCCTGCGGATGGTTCAGCATTTATGCACATAGAGGAAAAGTGGCAACACTTCAAAGAAGAACCTCGTAATCTCAGGCTTTCATTGGCAGCGGATGGTGTCAATCCATTTGGAGAGATGAGATCTGTTTGCTCGGTGTGGCCTGTTTTTGTTATCAACAATAACATTCCTCCGTGGATGTCAATAAAGAGGGAGCACATTATGTTGGCAATGATTGTTCCAGGTATTTTATCATTTGATAGTTATTAATTTACATGTACTTACAAATCTTACAGTAAAATGGTCACAATAATTATGTAATGTTACTGTTCATTCAAGTAGGTAAATATCAAGTTAAAGATATGAATGTATATATTGAGCCTCTTATTGACGAGTTGGTGGAGTTATGGAACGGTGTCACTATGTATGACGTGTCTAGACCAATAGGACAAAGACAATTTCAATTCCATGCAATACTTGTATGGACAATACATGATGCCCCAGGGCTAACACATTTTTGTGGTATGTTATAGTGAATTCAAGTTGCGCATGATAATTCTAATTATAAAAATAAACATATTTAATAATCCAATTATATCATTATCTTGTAGGTCTTCAAACAAAGGGAAAATTTGCATGTCCAGTTTGTGGTCCAAAGATGAAATCTCGTCATTCAAAAAGTTTAGGAAAGCATGTGTTTGATGAGTACAGACACTTCCTCCACAGGAATCATAAGTATCGAAGTATGGAAAAACATCTTTTCAATGGGAAAGAAGAGACTACATCAAAGCCACGAAGAATGACACCTCGCCTATGGAAGTTGGAATATAATAGAATTAATCGTCGAGGTAATGTCGTTCCACTTAATGGTTTATGTTTGTAATTTATATATTTCTATTGTGATTTTTGTTTACTAATTATGTAATTGATGATCGTGAAGGTCGTCAAGGCACTACTGACAACCTTCCAAAGGGACTAAAAAGCTATCCCAGACAATTTAGTAGGTTTCCCTACTACGAGGACCTACAAATTGTGCATTTGTTTGATCTAATGCATGTTGGAAAGAATATAACAGAGACATTGTGGAAAATACTAGATGGAAGGCGTGACAAAGAAAAAATTGTCAAAATTTGTAATGACATTCATGAATCCAATCATGCACTGAAGAATTTCATTCACTCAAATAGCAATAGAGATCAGATTAATATAAGTGCCCTTCCTTGGTTATTAACGGAGCAGCAAAGTGATGCCATAAAAGAAGTCATACGAAAAATTTGATTTCCCACAGGATTTGCTGGGAACATAAGCAATCTCATATCAAAGAAAAGTGAATTTGGGCCAGGGCTCAAAACGCATGATTGGCATACTTTCATCAAGGTAAGTTATGTTCTTCTGTATTTACAATATATTCATAAACTACGTGTACTATTCATTATGTTATGTTAGAAAATAATGAAATGATTGGTTTATAATTACTGCAGTACGTGCTACCTCTATCTCTCCCAGAGCACTTCAACAATAACATCAAACAAGTGATATATGATCTTGGAAAATACATGAGGTAAGCAGTAATATCTGTTCAATTTGTTGTATATATTTATTATATTCGCGATTTGTTTTTCTTGCTATGTAATCTATTGTATATTATTTTGTAAAGTCTCGTATTTATATATTTTTTGTGACTTGAATCTCTTAATGTAGGTGGTTGTCATCTAAAGAAATCCATAAAGAAGATATAAACTATTGGAAGAGAAGAATTCCTCATTTATTGTGTGAAATGCAAAAGTGTCTACCTCCAACTTTTTTCAATGCACAAGAACACTACCTCATACACCAAGTTGAGGAGATTAAATTGTGTGGACCTGCACACACTAGGTCAATGTGGATGGTTGAGAGGCACTTGAAATCTTTGAAGGCTTTGGTTCGACAAAGAGCACATCCTGAGGGTTCTATGGTAGAGGGATACATGGTATACCAGACTATGGTGTACATTACTGAATATCTTCTTAAGTTTGCTTCAAATATCCATGTAGATCGCATTTGGGATCTCGACCCTTTTAAAAAATTCAAAGGGGAGTACTTGATGGGGAAAGGTAGATTGAGGAAAGTGACAGGTAATAAATTATAAGATGTTATTGTAATAAATTATTTCTTAATCTTCAAAATAAATCGGTTGTAAGTCGTCTATTTTTTTTTTGTACAGTTGCTCGAGAGTGGGATGCACTACATTTGTATATTGCAAACAATCTTGATTGGATGACGGTATGGATTGAACGATGTCAACATTCTGGTCACACATTAACATGGGAAGGTGTATCTTCATTGGTTAAAGAAGCTCATCGTAATGGAGATTCTAATGTTACGCAAAGGGAAATAGATTTAGCATATGGTTTAAGAGATTTCCAGGTACGTACAAAATTATTAATCACCCGTATGTTTATCAACTCACGATATAATAATTTTGACATGTTTCACATATTATTGCAGGTTAAACACCACAAGGGTATGTTCTGTAATGGTCAAAAATTTCGCGTCAAAGTGTTGGATGACACGAAGAAAACTTGTGATTCTGGAATAACTGCAGTCTTTCAAGTGACTAATATTTCATCTAGAAATGACTTAGATCCTCAAGAGTCTAAAAATCAATACTATGGCATTTTGGATGATATACTTGAGTGTGACTTTAGTTCCTTCAAATTAGTACTCTTCGTTGTCAAATGGTACAGGCTACGACTTAATCCAAATGATCCTAATAGAACTGTTATTGAACATGATAATGGATTTACAATGGTTAATACAAGGTCGTTTGAGCCAGTTGGGGATGAGCCCTATGTTCTTCCAAGCCAATGTGAACAGGTATTTTACTCAGAGGTTTCACATAAACCGGGTTGGTCATTTGTTGTTAGACATGAACCGAGAGGAAGGCCGATAAAGTATAATGCGATGGAAGAAGAAGATACCGAAGAAGTAGAAGATGATGTAGATGATGATCACGATCGACAATTATTGGATGATGTTCCTGAGACAAATTTTCATGAAGAAGAAGAAGAAGATGATGCTGCTACTGATGATGATGATGAAGATGATGTTGATGTTGATGATGATGATGTTGATGATGACGACAACGACGACGACGACGACGATGATGATGATGACGATGATGACGAGGATGATGATGATGATGATGATGATGATGATGATGAGGATGATGATGATGAAATTTAAAGGTATGCCATCAATCCTTAATGTATTTAATATTTATTTCTTGATAGAAATATATTTGTCTTAAATGGTTACATAGTTTATTCATTATCTATTTAAAAGCTATAAGTGTTATAATGTGTACGTTTTAATGTTTTTAATTTTTATGTGATGCTTATGATGGATGTGATTATGATTATGATGTGATTATGCTCACGATAATTGAATTACATTTGCAGGAAATTGAACCCCTTTCAAGAGCATCCCGCACAGTCTAATGGATCGACAGGTATAAGTCAATACACCTTATAGAAAGTCTATTTAATACACTTATCAATAGTAAGATTGATGTCTTCTAAGATCTCTCCCATTTGCAGGTACCAGAAAATAGGTATTTGTCAGAAGTGTCTTCCTCGAGTGAGGGAAATATAGGAATAGAAGAGGAAAGTGAGACATGCAGTTTATCTAGAATAGGGAGATTAACTAGAGGTCAAAGGACTAGAAGGAAATTCAATAAACACATGAAATTTTTCCTTGCTCAAGGGGGGTCATGTTCTTATGATGATGAGACGAAAGGCGACATCGAGGTGCCCTTGAGGTACCAATATCTACAGAAACATTGGGTACCCAAGGAACTTCCTCCAATAAACATTGATTTTTGTGTTAATGAGAGGATATATCGCATAGCACCATCATCATTACATGGTTTGGGCCTATTTTCTATGGATGGCATAAAGGTGTCTTACAACAAAGTTTCTGAATTGATGGAGTATGTTGGACCATGTTACGATTACAAAAGTTGGATGCATATTTTTCAATATAAAAAAAGTATGCGTAGGTATGCACTCTCGGCAAATTATATACAATAGCAAGACAATAATCAAAGTAAAAGTGTGGCTATATACATTGATGGAAGGCCAAAAGCAACAGGAATATTGCGGGTTTTATAAATAGTACACGACCTGGGTCAACTATAAAGCAACCCAATTGCATATTTGAGGCGCGTGAGGGAAATCGTGTATTCATCTGTGTGATAAAATCAATACGTGCAGGGGAAGAGCTGCTTATTGATTACAATTTGAACCGCATAGATACAAATGAGGCTACTATCATGGGGGTGGTACATACTATTAAACCAACTTCTAATCAATGACTCCAACATACCATTTAGTTATTAAATTTTTGGCTAACATTTTTATACTTGATCTTTGACATAGGGGCACAATATGGAGCAACCGCCCGAAGGTGATGGTGATGATATTCCTAGCTCATCTACACATGAGCAGGTAAAATTCATTGTAATTGTGCAAACTAGATAGAAGCAAAATGTTATTTTTTTTAATGTTATTTTCTTCATTGTTTTGGAGTAATTTTGATAATACTAATACTATTGTTGTCACAGAGGGCCGGTGGTCGGAGAGAGGGAAAGCAACCTGCAGTCCCTCAGGAGTCCCCCCTTGTGGACCCTTTTTTTATTGATTTAGCAGAGACCGATGACCCGATCGGTTCCATTAAAAAGCTGCTAAAGAAAATTGGGAAAGAACTTCTACGTTTGGTATCCATACATCCTCAGACTCAGGAAATAAAAGACAGGGTAGCTGAGTTGTTGCGCACTTCTGAAAACTTTAAAGTAAGTATTAATGAAATTTTTAATTATTACAAGAGTTCAATAATGGTTTTTATGTTATGCTCTTTTATGACATTAATTAAAATATGGATGCATTGTCTTTATAGAGTTATTTGCGTAATTTTGAACCCCATTCCCATGATGAGGCCGGTATTGCAAGTGGTTCAGGTAGATCACATGTTCCATTCCCCACTTGTGTTTTCCACTGAATATATATAGGAATGATCATAATCATTGACAATACATGCTCGAACAATCTTTTTTTTTAATGCTCTAACAATCTTGTCCATGCTAGTCCACGCATTCTATATTTATGCATGCTCTAACAATTTTATTCTTCAGCTCCTTTCCATGATGATATGACAACGCCACCTCCATCCAGGACAGCCACAAATGTCTTGCCGACTGCCATGTCAACAACACACAGCCTAAATGCACCAACTGTTGCACCATCTACTGGTACACAAATCCCTCTTTTTCTCTCTTTTGTTATGTGTTTAAGTGTTATGTGTTTACGATGTAGATCCCTTGATTGTGTTTGTGCCATGGGTGCTCTGCACCAATTTATTTCCCTTGAAGTATTATTTCTTGGAGGCATTTGATAATGGTTTTCATTTTTTGCAATAGGAGATGCAACAAGTCCCGATGCAACATCATTTCCTGGATGTTCCCGTGTTCCTAGTACAGGAACGGTGAAGGATTGCGTATTGATCATCAGCGACGATGAAGGCGTTCCCTTAAAAGTATCCAAACTTCCAGGTACTTTAAAGTTATTATTATTCTATAGTGATATAATAGTAATTTAGTTTTTGATCACTCTTCATCGACTAATGATCCCATGATTATTTTGTAGGGAATGATATTTTTTGGCGAAAACTTGGTGACGAGTGTTTGCGGATATTCGGGCCCACCATACGTACATGGTGGAACATCATATCCTAACTAAAACCCCAAACCACTATTTTGATTTCATATCATTGCTAGAATAGTTTTCCTTTTCATCAATTTCTTGAACTATATTAAAGGTAGCTTCTCTTCATTTATGAGTCTAACATGTTTTTTTTTACTTAAAAGGTGGAATAACCAAGATAAAAAGTTGAAGGATGATCTTGTACATAGTATGACCCAACTTTTTGGACCTCGTGCATTCGAGAGAAACAAGCTCCTTGAAAGAGCTGGTTTATGTTTGAAGTATATTAGGGACCAGTACAGGAAATATTTAGAGGTTAACCCAAGGCACGAGCGTCCACCCTGTGTTCTTGAGGCTGAGTGGCAGGGTTTGGTTTTGGATGGAAAGTATAAAGCCGACATGAAAAAAGGAATTACGCCAGTAGAGAGTAGAGCAAGGTATGTGATACTTTTGAGAATGTAATTATGTACTAATTAACCTCTAAATTTTTCCTATACTGGTCTCTAACATATTTCAAACTTTTCATAGATTGCCTGACACATCAAAGGCAACAAAGGCAAGATTAGAAAAGCACGGGACACACAAGCTCGGCTCTGGTGGTTTTTCCAAACTTCAAGCACGAGTTGTAAGTATTAGTAAATGAAAACTTGTATCAATTTTTTTATATATTGCAAGGAAATTTTTTTTGATCAAACAATGCAAGTAAAATTCACCATACCAAGAAAAAATGTAGGGGTCAGAGTTCAATAGATGCCTCACAGAAGAGGACAAGAGAATTGGCTTCCAACAAGGCTATAGAGCCATGGCTGAACGGCTACGAGCTGAAATCAGTGTGCAAGGTTCAAATAATGATGCATCTGAGCCACAGGTAAATAAGCTAAATGAAATTTATTTCAAATTGAATACTTTACCAATTAGTCTATTTGATGTTAAGTTCTAATATAAAGTGAGTATATCTATTTTAAGAAAGCAATGATAACAATGTGTAGGATATTGGAATGCAGCCTGACAATCCTTCTACACAATCTATGCATAATGAAGGTTTGCATGATGTGCATCCTAGTGGTGGAGGTATACATTTGCTATTAAAATTTTTATATGTAATTACAATTGGTGTTTGGATTAATGTAACATTTTGTATAGCAACTGTAGAGGATCGAGGGGTCGGTGCTCATGAGCATGTTGAGGTTGAGTCTAGACAAAATGATGTGGCCAGATCAGGTAATTAAAGAGCGCCACAGTTATGTTCTTTAAAATAATTAAATACTTGTAACAATTATAATTAAATATTTTAAATTTAACTCTTTTATTTGTTATTGTAGAGGACCCCCCTTTGCAGCAGCATAGGAATTTGAGATCATCAAGAACAAAGAACAAAACAACTGATGAGGGGGGTATTGATGATAACACTGATGCTCCTCTTAGAGCTTACATAGAAAAAAAAATTAGAAAGAGAAAAAAGAAATGATTGTCATCTAAATACCTTAATTGATAATGACTGAATTTTATGTCTCAATGAATTTAATTATGTGCTAATGAATGTTCATGAATTATGTGTTTATTTTCATATTGATGAATGTTGTGTGTTAACGAATCTAATGTGTTAATGAATGTTATCATGTGATATTGATTGAATGTTACATTTTATTAATAATTGAAAGAATGAATGAATGTTAGATGTTAACGGGGAATGTAGAGTGATGTTAGGGGGAGGGGGGTGGGGCCAAATGAGCTTCCACCTTCATGTGGTTGGCCCTGTTTAGTAGAGAATATTAAACTATATTCTCGAAACAAAGTGAAGCTCAATAAGATACTAAATGAGTCAAAATGGTTATCAAGGTCCTCTATCCATAAGATACTTGTAGTCAAAATGGTTATTAATAAGATACTTGTAGTCAAAATGGTTATCTAGGTCCTCTATCCATTCCAAAAGTTCTTCACCATTCAAACTTCCTCCATAACAAGGAATGTGCTCTAGGTTAGTCATGAAGCCTAGCATGGACTCTCTGTCAGATAGAGCCACTATTTCAGAGCCTTTTTTGTGCATTTCCTTCAAGCACTGTACAGTGTACAGATGTGAAAGGGAGGGCAGACCAGTGTGGAAGTTAGAGTATTTATATCTTATGCTTTGAGAGTTTATTTGGTAGATTCAAGACACCTTATATCAAAGTTATTCCTTTTTCTTATCTGTTGTTCTGTCAAACCCTCATTTTTTGGGTTATTGCATTCAAATGGCCTTAACTTGCAAATAAACCATAGGATATCCTCTGTTCTTTGTAAAATGCAAGTTAAGGGGGTTTATTTTCATATTTTAAAAGCTTTGGAACAGGATACTAAGCCAGAGAATTTCAAGAGCAAGCCCTAGGTCAAGAATCTCAATGTTCTTGACTAGGAGTTGATGGATTATGCAAGATCAGAGGGTAGCGGCAAGTAAAGGACCTCAAACCTTGTTGAATCTAGATCTTTAGAGCATGGTGGACATCTTCAAACTCTGATCTTGGTTTCATGCACCCATTTTCAATGCCTTGTTTTGGAACCCACACCCAAAGGCATGCATTAGGTCTGCGGACTCAATAAGGACATTGATATGCTGGAGTGGAGTCAAGGTCTGGGAGTTGGAGGATTGTTAGAACATCAAAAAGGGTACTCAAAAAACATATAATTTCATAAGGTCCTTTGTCAAATTGAAGAGTTATTGCTGCAGAACAGGTTTTGGAGACCTACTAGAGTCACTAGGTCTATTTGGACCCGTTTGGACCATGACACACAGTAGCATCTACAGAGAAGAAGTTTGGTATGCAATGGTCTTGAAACCTCCTGAGAAATTCTTGGTATGCATTTGTGTGGTGCAAAAGCTTCGTTGAAAGAGAAAAAGAAGAAAAGAATAGAAATGATTTTTTTTCTTTTTATGTCATATACTGTAACCAGCTACTTATAACTTGCAAAAATTATTATAACCATTTGAAATTGAAACTTAGTTTAATGTGAAACTGAGAAATACTTTATTAGAGCTTTTTGTGATTTAGATTCAGACATCAAGAACATTGTTTGCCTAATATTGTGATTAATGTTTATTTATTAATATCTCATACTGACAAACAATTGATAATTGTAGGGAAAATGTCATTGGGGGTCTTTGAGGATCCACCAGAAGCCAAGGAGAAAATGTATTCAAATGCTAAAGATGGTGTAACAGTCCTTACAGCTGTTGAACCTTGCTGTGTAGATCATCTCCGATTCTCCAAGTTCAACAGTACTGTGGTATTCCTTTGGATACTTCTAATGGTAAATTTCAGACATCAAGTTCTTTTCGTATGAAACTACTACATTTGTAATCTGTAGTTTTAAACTTTTAGTTTACAAATGTTCATCAGCTTTAGTTCGTATGCTGCCATTTCAAGTATGATTAATGAAGTTACCTTTATCACAGGATGAAAGTGAGCAGTCAGCATACTGGTACGGAGCTGGCAGCATTGATACGGTGACTAGGGCATCGTTTAATGGTGGTATTGTGTTTTCCCGTATTTAGGGCATCGGCCTTTTGAAGCATTGCCTTCATCTTTCTTAAGTCTGAGTTTTAAGTTTGTTTATCTCTCTCGGCGCTGTTGAAAATACAAATGACAACGTTCTTGTTTGTTTTGCCCTTATATCCCGATGTGATTTCGCAGAGGGTTACGGCGCTGTTGAAAACACAAATGAAAACACAAATCCCTTGTGTAATTGCCACTTGAAGGAGGATAGTCACTGTAAAGACAACATGATAATGTACACTTACAGCCCGTGTACATTATCATTGTGTCTTTAGAGTGACTATCCTCATTTGTTGAAGAAGAAAAGCATTAATGTGGCTGAATAGCAATACATTCAAGTGGCAATCACACAAGGGACAGTCACTGTGAGATGTCCTCATTTGTGACTGTCCTTACAGTGAGTGTACATTATCATGTTGTCTTTAGAGTGAGTGTCCTCATTTTTTGAAGAAGAAAAGCATTAATGTGGTTCAATAGCAATACATTCAAGTGGCAATTACACAAGGGACAATCGATCACTGTGAGATGTCCTCATGTGTGACTATCCTTGTCACAAATGACTATCCTTGTAAAGACAACATGATAATGTACACATACAATGAGTGTACATTATCATGTTGTCTTTACAGTGGCTGCCCTCATGTTGTATATTCTTCTCTGTAGATGCTACTATGTGCTAGGGAACTTCTTAGAACTGTTGGTATATTCTTACAACTTGTTACACCTGGGATATTCTTCTCTGTAGATGCTATTGTGTGCCGTGGTCCAAATAGGCCCATAAATGTGGTTGAATAGAAATACATTCAAGTGGCAATTACACAAGGGACAGTCACTGTGAGATGTCCTCATGTGTGACTGTCCTTGTCACAAATGAGGACATCTCACAGTGACTGTCCCTTGTGTAATTGCCACTTGAAGGAAAAAAGCATTAATGTGGTTCAATAGCAATGTATTCAAGTGGCAATTACACAAGGGATAATCACTCTGAGATTTCCTCATTTGTGACTATCCTTACAGTGAGTGTACATTATCATGTTGTCTTTACAATGACTGTCCTCATTTGTTGAAGGAAAAAAGCATTAATGTGGTTCAATAGTGATGCAGAGTAGTCAGGGCTTTTAGAATATACAAATATACATCCTTAACTCTCATTCCACCAAGGAAGAAGGAATTCCAATGGTTGAAATGTGAGTTAAGGTCTTTACATCAATCAAACCCTGAAAATGAGGGTTTGTAAACAATGCACAGAAAATTTGAAATAACTTAGATATAAAACAAAGAGAATCAATCAAACCAACTTCCAAAGCATCAGATGTCACTATTACAACTTCCAGGAAAATTTTATCATCCAACCACCATCCATACAGCCGTACAGAGTTCGTTTTTCACCAGAAATGCACTAAAACAGGGTTATTTTTATTTTTTATGAAAGCAAAATGATTACAATACTGGTTCTCTGTCTGTCTTCGACCATTTGAAGCCTAAAATAGGCTCTCCAAACATTGGTTCAACCATCTAGGTGGTTAGAATAGTTTATCCAACAAATGTCAACTTTGCTAAGCAACTTTTAAAGTTGCATTACAACTTTGCAAACAACTTTGCCGAGAAGGTTAAAAATGTGTTGTGAAACTTTAGGAACCTTATTAAAGTTATTTTGGACCTTCAAACTTCTTAACAACATCTAAAAGACACCTAATAAACACTTACTATGCTCATTTCATCCAAGGACTCAAAAGATGCCCAAGGTTTATAAGTCACCAAGGGGTCTTGTGTCCAACAAGTGGATGTTTATAAGGAGATAAAATCAATCCTTAATATTTATTACAAACCAAGAAAACATCTAAAACTCCTATTCTAATTTATTGTCATTCAAAAAGACTCTGATTTGTCATTCAAAAAGACTCTGATTTGTCAATCAAAAGGACCTTTCACCAGTCAATCCTTCAAAGCTCCAAGGTGAAAATCTTATGTTCCAATTGATAGGATTTGACTCCTTGGCTTCATGGCAACTTCCTTCAATCATGGTGTCTTTGGCTTGCATTAGGGATGCCCCTGCATCAAATAGCAATGCATTCAAGTCGCAATTACACAAGGGACAGTACATGCCCATTAAAGTTGGTGTTTTGTTATCCAGCATGACAATGGAGACAACATACTCTGTGTCAATTTTACTGATCAAATTTCCCTCCGCCAGGCAAAGCAACAATCTGGGTATGATAAGGTGAAATTTTGTAGTCCTTTTGGGTATGATAACAGTTCCAGTTTCCAATAAGATGGTTCATTTTTATAATCTAGCTTCAATTTCTCTTGTGAAAATCTTTTTTTCATTTTATGGGTGGTAAAATATAATTATTATGCTAGAGGTGTGTACTTATGGATGATAATGAAACAAAATGATAAGATTTAAGACTCTTGTTTTTTTTTTAAATAGCAATTTAAGTTTCCTTCTATTATAAATTACTGTTTTTCTATTTTTTAATGTATCTTTCCAAATCTTTTATATCAATTTTATTTATGAAATATAAATATATTAATAATGTTTTAGTGTTTTTAGGATTAGTTTATATCAATTCTATGTATCATCATTCGTCATTCAATTGTCAGTATTATTAATTTAGACTGTGCAATTGTAGAACTACTCGAATATGGGTTGGATGGATACTCAAGCAGGGGAACCCTCCTCAAATATCTCAAGCAGTGAACTTGGAAAAATGTGTCCTGAAGGAACCCTTTCCATCAGAGAGATAAAAGTACAAACAAGTAAAAGAAGCAGGCTCTGCAAATATGTTTTTGAGAAGAAAAATGATAGATTATTCGAGTATGGTTCATGAGGTATATCTAAAAAGACATTTTTTTTCTTATTATAATAAAAGAGGAAGTTGTGAATGTCAAAGTTGAGTGAAACAAAAATTATTTTCATCAAATTTTATTAGGCTTGCTTTTGGGAATAGTTTCTTACAATATTGCTATTAAGATTTTTATTGTGTAGTTTTTAGATTAGGTTTATAAAATTATATTTCATGAGTAGTGATTCATATTAATCAATTATTGATACTTTTGGAAGGTATTTTCAATGTGTCAAATTTTGATATTTTTACAAGAATTAGATTGTGTAATTTTTTTAATTAAAGTCATTGACTCATATTTCATAAATAATAGTTCTCATGAATCCATCTCTTATAAGATTGAATAGTCTATTTAGGAAGTATTTCTGATAGTATGTCAAATTATGATATTACTATTACCATTAGATTGCATGGCTTTGAAGTCAACCTCGTTGACCCATATTCTTCTCTGTAGATGCTACTATGTGCTAGGGAACTTCTTAGAACTGTTGGTATATTCTTACAACTTGTTACACCTGGGATATTCTTCTCTGTAGATGCTACTATGTGCCGCGGTCCAAATGGGCCCATAAATGTGGCTGAATAGCAATACATTCAAGTGGAAATTACACAAGGGACAGTCACTGTGAGATTTCCTCATGTGTGACTGTCCTTGTCACAAATGAGGACATCTCACAGTGACTGTCCCTTGTGTAATTTCCACTTGAATGAGGACAGTCACTGTAAAGACAACATGATAATGTACACTTACAGCCCGTGTACATTATCATGTTGTCTTTAGAGTGACTATCCTCATTTGTTGAAGAAGAAAAGCATTAATGTGGCTGAATAGCAATACATTCAAGTGGCAATCACACAAGGGACAGTCACTGTGAGATGTCCTCATTTGTGACTGTCCTTACAGTGAGTGTACATTATCATGTTGTCTTTAGAGTGACTGTCCTCATTTGTTGAAGAAGAAAAGCATTAATGTGGTTCAATAGCAATACATTCAAGTGGCAATTACACAAGGGACAATCAATCACTATGAGATGTCCTCATGTGTGACTATCCTTGTCACAAATGAGGACATCTCACAATGACTGTCCCTTGTGTAATTCAAGTGGCAATTACACAAGGGACAGTCACTGTGAGATGTCCTCATTTGTGACTGTCCTTACAATGAGTGTACATTATCATGTTGTCTTTAGAGTGACTGTCCTCATTTGTTGAAGAAGAAAAGCATTAATGTGGTTCAATAGCAATACATTCAAGTGGAAATTACACAAGGGACAATCGATCACTGTGAGATGTCCTCATGTGTGACTATCCTTGTCACAAATGAGGACATCTCACAATGACTGTCCCTTCTGTAATTGCCACTTGAATGAGGACAGTCACTGTAAAGACAACATGATAATGTACACATACAATGAGTGTACATTATCATGTTGTCTTTACAGTGGCTGCCCTCATGTTGTATATTCTTCTCTGTAGATGCTACTATGTGCTAGGGAACTTCTTAGAACTGTTGGTATATTCTTACAACTTGTTACACCTGGGATATTCTTCTCTGTAGATGCTACTGTGTGCTGGGGTCCAAACGGGCCCATAAATGTGGTTGAATAGCAATACATTCAAGTGGCAATTACACAAGGGACAGTCACTGTGAGATGTCCTCATGTCTGACTATCCTTGTCACAAATGAGGACATCTCACAGTGACTGTCCCTTGTGTAATTGCCACTTGAATGAGGACAGTCACTGTAAAGACAACATGATAATGTACACAAGTACCGTGAAGGTAGTTGCAAGTTACGGCTGTTTCATTGCATACCCGAAACAATGAAGATGTTACGGTCCACAAAACATTTGTGCTTGAAAGATGAACAAATAAAATTAAACTTCTAAATAACCAGAGCCGCTAACAATAAATTCAACATTGATATGTCCTCATTTCTGGGTATTTTAGCTCTGTAACAGCTGAATACCAGATTACATAATAATGACAAAAGAAAAATAAACCCAACGTACTCAGAAATTGTAGCTGTGATTTCGCGGAGGGAATCTCTCTCGGCACTGTTGAAAATACAAATGACAACGTTTCTCTACATTATCATGTTGCCTTTACAGTGACTGTCCCTTGTGTAATTGCCACTTGAAGGAGGACAGTCATTGTAAAGACAACATGATAATGTACACTTACAGCCCGTGTACATTATCATGTTGTCTTTAGAGTGACTATCCTCATTTGTTGAAGAAGAAAAGCATTAATGTGGCTGAATAGCAATACATTCAAGTGGCAATCACACAAGGGACAGTCACTGTGAGATGTCCTCATTTGTGACTGTCCTTACAGTGAGTGTACATTATCATGTTGTCTTTAGAGTGACTGTCCTCATTTGTTGAAGAAGAAAAGCATTAATGTGGTTCAATAGCAATACATTCAAGTGGCAATTACACAAGGGACAATCGATCACTATGAGATGTCCTCATGTGTGACTATCCTTGTCACAAATGAGGACATCTCACAATGACTGTCCCTTGTGTAATTCAAGTGGCAATTACACAAGGGACAGTCACTGTGAGATGTCCTCATTTGTGACTGTCCTTACAATGAGTGTACATTATCATGTTGTCTTTAGAGTGACTGTCCTCATTTGTTGAAGAAGAAAAGCATTAATGTGGTTCAATAGCAATACATTCAAGTGGCAATTACACAAGGGACAATCGATCACTGTGAGATGTCCTCATGTGTGACTATCCTTGTCACAAATGAGGACATCTCACAATGACTGTCCCTTCTGTAATTGCCACTTGAATGAGGACAGTCACTGTAAAGACAACATGATAATGTACACATACAATGAGTGTACATTATCATGTTGTCTTTACAGTGGCTGCCCTCATGTTGTATATTCTTCTCTGTAGATGCTACTATGTGCTAGGGAACTTCTTAGAACTGTTGGTATATTCTTACAACTTGTTACACCTGGGATATTCTTCTCTGTAGATGCTACTGTGTGCTGGGGTCCAAACGGGCCCATAAATGTGGTTGAATAGCAATACATTCAAGTGGCAATTACACAAGGGACAGTCACTATGAGATGTCCTCGTGTGACTGTCCTTGTCACAAATGAGGACATCTCACAGTGACTGTCCCTTGTGTAATTGCCACTTGAATGAGGACAGTCACTGTAAAGACAACATGATAATGTACACAAGTACCGTGAAGGTAGTTGCAAGTTACAGCTGTTTCATTGCATACCCGAAACAATGAAGATGTTACGGTCCATAAAATGTTTGTGCTTGAAAGATGAACAAATAAAATTAAACTTCTAAATAACCAGAGCCGCTAACAATAAATTCAACACAGATATGTCCTCATTTCTGGGTATTTTAGCTCTGTAACAGCTGAATACCAGATTACATAATAATGGCAAAAGAAAAATAAACCCAACGTACTTAGAAATTGTAGCTGTGATTTCGCGGAGGGAATCTCTCTCGGCACTGTTGAAAATACAAATGACAACGTTTCTCTACATTATCATGTTGCCTTTACAGTGACTGTCCCTTGTGTAATTGCCACTTGAAGGAGGACAGTCACTGTAAAGACAACATGATAATGTACACTTACAGCCCGTGTACATTATCATGTTGTCTTTAGAGTGACTATCCTCATTTGTTGAAGAAGAAAAGCATTAATGTGGCTGAATAGCAATACATTCAAGTGGCAATTACACAAGGGACAGTCACTGTGAGATGTCGTCATTTGTGACTATCCTTACAGTGAGTGTACATTATCATGTTGTCTTTAAAGTGACTGTCCTCATTTGTTGAAGGAAAAAAGCATTAATGTGGTTCATTAGCAATGTATTCCCAGCATCTGTACCTGCATCTCTCTTATATACTACAAGTTACTTGCCATCAAAAATTGCAGTTCCCTCACGTGACATTGATGGTGAAGTGTTCTTTTCAAAACCATCATCTGTGGTTACCAATGCTCCTGTTTTAGGCAATAAGTTTGTTGCATTCCATGAGCCATTGGTCAAGTTTCTTCTATGAGCTTCTGATGCCTCAAAATCTAAGCAGCGCCTACGCATGCCTCGTTGTGGTTGATTATCATTCTGTACATGAATTATAATGAGTAATCAGTTTTGGGCCTTGGAATCTTGTATGTAACATGCACAGGCATTTCATGGCTAAATGAATCTATTTAAAAGCATCAACTTTTCTTACATGATGCTGGATACATAAGTAGAACAAGCGTATATCAAATTGGAAGCAATCAAAACTCCACAATGACATATTATTTAGAGTACTCTTCAGTTTAAGTAATAATGCATATATTGACACTGTAAAGACAACATGATAATGTACACTCACTGTAAAGACAACATGATAATGTACACTCACTGTAAGGACAGTCACAAATGAGGACATCTCACAGTGACTGTCCCTAGTGTAATTGCCACTTGAATGTATTGCTATTCAGCCACATTAATGCTTTTCTTCTTCAACAAATGAGGATAGTCACTGTAAAGACAACATGATAATGTACACTCACAGTGAGTGTACATTATCATGTTGTCTTTACAGTGACTATCCTCATTTGTTGAAGAAGAAAAGCATTAATGTGGCTGAATAGCAATACATTCAAGTGGCAATTACACTAGGGACAGTCACTGTGAGATGTCCTCATTTGTGACTGTCCTTACAGTGAGTGTACATTATCATGTTGTCTTTACAGTGGCTGTCCTCATTTGTTGAAAGAAAAAAGCATTAATGTGGTTCATTAGCAATGTATTAAATTAATTTTATTTTTTTTATCCACACACGGGCGTCGCAATTGCGACGGACACCCGTCGCAATGCGATGCAGGTGCCCGTCGCAATTGCTTGGGAGGTCCGTCGCGATTGCGACGGCCCTCTGAAGCCATGCGACGGGGGGGGCGACGGCCATGCCGCTTCTTAAATCTTAGTCGCATTGCGACGGATATGTGTCGCAATTGCGATGGCTACCCATAGACGTCGCAATTTGTGACTAAAAAATAGCGACGTCTATGGGTGTTTCTATTGCGACACATAGCTGTCGCAATTGCGACACATAGCCATCGCAAAATGACCCCAAATGTATTAGTGTGTGCCTAATGCTCAAATTAACTTTGGGGTTGGCCTTACCTCAAATTTTGTGACAAGGCTCTTCAATAATTATTTTATTTATATATTAAGGATGGTCCCCTCCTAGAGTTTTGTGTCAAGACTTTAATTTAATTTCCTTTCCATGTGCACCTCTCTAGAGTTTTGTGCCATGGGCCCTTAATTATTATTTTCTACAAGGCCTCTCTTGTGCCCTAGATCACTATAAAAGGGAGCCTTCCTCTCTCATTTTCACATCTCATCTCACAATCTCTCAAGCTCTCAAGTGCAAGCAAGCAAGAAGATCAAGCACTCAAGCATCCAATTCATCAAGGAGATCCATTAGTAGTCATTGAAGGATTCAAGCTTTATGGAGCTCTCTTGTTGAAGATTCCTCCATTTCTATTCAAGCCTCTTCCTAGTTCAAGATCCATTCAAGATTGGTGTTGAAGATCTAAAGATAATTGATTGGAAACATCCTATATTTTATTCTACATTTATCCATTCTTGTGGATTCAAGGATTTGAATCCTCCACAAGGGTTTCAACTCAAGCAAGGTGAATTGTTCCATTTACTTTGTTTATTCCAGCAATTTCAATTCAATTTCAAGGTTAATTCCTAAATTGGAGTTTGGCTGAGGCAAACACTCCCAAACAAACAACCAAAAATCCTCTTTTTCTTACAAGTACAGGTGTGGAATTTCAGATCTGAGAGTGGATTTGGATTCCCTTTTTGGCAAACTTCCGAGATCTATGAATAGAATTCAAATCGGACTTCAAATAAAGACTGTGGTATTTGACCTTTTATGAGGGTCAAACCTGAGCTGAGCCATCTCAAAAAAATATTTCTAGGTTTTGTAGATCTCACAGTTTCGATGAGGATTGTGAGAATCAATAATTTTTGAGATCGTTTGATAAGGTTTTTAGTCGATTCTTTTTTGGAGTTAAGTACCTTTATTTCTTAATTTCAATATTAGTCATCTATATTTACTTTCTATATCAATACAATTTCATTTAAGTGTAAAATATTGGCTTTGGGGTCTCTTTTATGTGCAAGCCATTGTTCTAGGACCCCATCCACATTTTATCATTTACAGTGCATAGATTTGATTTTAATGTGGGACCCACATCCCACATGGCACCACATGATTGGGTCAATCGGCCACCTCATCACCACACTAGACTACCTACACATCATCTCAACCACTTGTCAATCTTTGATTCACTCATGTATCCATTTGAAACTTTACTACCACCTCATTACCTTGCCACATGGTAGCATGTCACTGCCCCGCAGTGATAACCATCGTGCACCTTCATCTTTGAGGGATAGCGATGACCGTCAAATCCTTTGGCATGTATCTCAAGGTAGCTAACATGTAGCCTATCTCATTGCTCTATCATCATCTTCCACCAAGTGTCACATCCTTATTCACTGCATGATCCATTTGGCACTGATTGTGTCCTCCTTGCCAAGTCACTAGGTGCCACCTGTCATCGTGTCACTACCTCGCAACCATTATCATTTGAGCATTTTTGTCTTTGCAGGGTAATGATGTCTATTAGATTTCAGGCACACATCCTGATGCAACTGACCTACACATCAACACTATGTCAAAATGTACCTTACCTACGTGGGACCTACTCTGCTAGGGCATCATCCACCTATCACCAATTGGACCTCAGTTCTCATGCACACGTGAGGGATCCTTCAACCGGTCGTCCACTTTGGACACCTTCATACTGTGAGCTTGGTCTTTTAAATACCATGTTATTCTTTTCCACCAGTAATGTGGGATTAAACATCCCTTTGAAATATAATATTTCCTCCAAAATATGTTATGTGTGCACCATCTAGCTGGGCCCACATAGGTCTGAGAGGTCCCACATACATGGCCCTCTTCTTTACTTCTTTACTAATGACTTGAGTGCATTTGTTTTTAAGTACCCTGCTAGCACTAATTCTTTTGAATGTGGGATAAACTACCACAAAGAAACCCCATGCATTTCTCCCCAAACACATAGTAAAACAATTTTTGGCACCTACAAAGGGAGCTTTGGCAGTATACTACTACCCTGCACACATCCCTCACAACCTTTGCCTTACCTTGGGCTGCAGACAGTACATAAAATGCAAGGCATGAAGTTTGGAAGAGACCTCATGTAAGCCCACGTTGGAGGCTCATGCACAACCCAAAACCTTACACAAACCTCCATTGCTTCATTCTTCCTTTGTGCTGTAAACATCATCCTATATGGAAGGCTCACACGGCCTCAAAGGAGGCTCACCCAGCTCCTTAGGAAGGCTTCGTGAGACCTTAGTGTCTACGTGAGCCTCTCCTTCATCAACATGCAGCACTCCAATTATCATGCAACACTCCATCTCCATGTTGTACATAGGATATTACACATCTGGTGTACTTATTTCTCATAAATAAATGGTGTTCATTCATTTCATTGTTTGAAATACCATTGCAAAACACATGGATATTGTGTAGAAAGCCCAATCAACTCCATCACCATGGTGAATGTCAACATCAACATACAAAACATGCTTGTGATATTTCAGTAACTCCTAGATGGACATAACAATACCATTCACAGAGAAAAATCCAAATGCTTCACATTTTATTTTATTGTGTTGTCTCTGGAGTTATTCCTCTCAAAATGTAACACAATCATCCACAAGAAACTGATAGAGGTCTTTTAAAACAATGGGGCAGGCTGGACCCCAAGCGGGTTCGGCCTAAAAAAAAATTGAATTCAAACACCTGGACCTCAAATACTATCAAAACGACTGGCATTTGCAACTAGATCCAACCTGGACAACCGGATATTTAAAAAACTTCAATTTCTATTACTTCGCCAGTCGCCAAATTGAATAAATTGCCTCCAATTACCCCTTTAAAACACTGATTAATATTCATCACAGGAGATGGAAATTTGGCGAGTATGAACATTGTACTATAGGGAAACACTTTTTCAGATGGATTCGCCTAAAGATGAATGAGGAAGGAGATTTTAAAACTTGAAAATGCTTGTTCAGAAATGTCTGGAAAACACAAATTGAAATCACTACAAACTGCCTCGAAAGGAGATGGATTAAAAATATCAAATGGTGAGCTGAAAGTGAGCCACTGATATTGGAAGAAGAATCATATGCAAGGAATGCAAAAAAACAACCCTCAACTAGAGACAAGCATCTAAAAAATCTATGAATTTTGGAAAAAGGTTACTTTGCAAAGTTGTCACGTCCGCACTATTCATCGTTATAAAACTCTTTTTGTCTGACCTTGCAATCATGTCAAACGGAACCTTCATGGACTAAAAACTTGGATAAATGATCTCTATAATATGTATAAAACAAGGCTTTAATTATTTTCACCAAATGATCAACTGACTATCAATGATTAATCTTCAAAATCATGCCCCCAGAATGTCCTGAACTGAAAGACAGTGAAACTGTAGAAGTTGCATCCGGAACTGACTCAGAAAAGTGATTAATCAGATTGGTCATAGTCTAAAACTTATCAAGGCGAGTCAATTCTATGTCTAAATTATGAACCAACCTTCAATTCCTCTTGACCACTAACTAGATGTAATTTTCATGACCTCAAAGTAGGCTACTTCAAAACCGCATTCCCACATTCATGAAAACTAAATAAAATGTAAACAGAAGAAGCCTGGTAAACTGATTATACAAACCTTTAGGAACCTAAAAATGGGAATGGAGACACACTCTCATGCCTAAAATATGATGAAATATTCCTTTCAACATGACTATCAACCAGGTGTTAGATGAAAACCTCTGAAGTAGGCCATTCAGTGAAAACCGGACATGATACAAACTGCAGATTTGAACACTAGCCTTCAAATGGGTACCTTCAAAACTTATCAGAATTGAGTTCTATGAGTTGAAACCAACTGAACATGCTTAATGAAAGGTGAGGAACACATTTCCTAAGCACCATCTTATGAAAATCAAGAGGCATGTCTTTGTGTGCACTTGAACTAGGGTCTTTAGAAATGATCTTTGAAGCACTGAACTTAGCCTTAAGAGAATTCTCTGATTATGGACTCAAAACCATCTGGATTTTAAGAGTGCCAATAGTATACTAATGATTTTTTTCATTTATTTTTTTGTCATTGATGTCAACCTATGTTTTCTTAGGTAGATGACTATGTTCTTGTTATACCAAGTTATGATGTAGAAGATAAATTGCAAGTTATATTATGAATTATGGTGTAAGATTTGGGACATAGGCTCTAGAGGTTTGTATAATTCTATATCTACGATGGCATATTATTTTGATGATTTTTATGCAAGTTACAGTCAATTTCTTGAAGACATGGAATTGTTTTAGTAGTGAAGGAACAAAGAAGAAAGATTTGATCGATATGTCCAATAGGAATGGAATCAGGTGTTGCAATCGGAGGTGTGTGATCTTGATGATATTATTAGATTTTTGTTGTAATCACATCAATATTGGTCATTGGTGGATAGAGTTGTAGGGTTATAAAGTTTAGACAATGAAGAAGGAAAGAACAATGAAGTTAAATCAATTAAATCCTTGACCGATGAAGGCATATCAGTTTGAGAATATGGTTGAGTATTCCAGAATATGTGATGACATTTCAAGGATCAAATGGAATTTTAGGTATGATTCTTATTGGTCAATTTGATCAATGATTTATGAAGAGGTGCTTGAACCTAGGGAAGTGTAATATATTTGACCTTTTGGTGTCAAATCAAAGTTCGAGTGGATATTGATGTCAATGCAAGCTAGAAAATGATTCTATCTTATTTGGCAGACTTCTATGGAGGGAAATTTTACTTTTAGATGTAATATTAAATCATTTGTATTCCCTAATTATTTAAAATTTATTAATATCATTTTGTAATGTATTTTGAGAGTGTGTGGAAAAATAAGCAATAGAGATCATGTGTGTGGTAGAGATAGATAGTAAATCAACAAGAGTGATTCAGAGGAGAGGTGAGTCTATAAGAGAGGAAGAAGTGTGAGCCTAATTTTATCTATAGAAGCAAGGCATTGGTGCTATTTTCTAGATCAACCTTCTTTTTGTTCCCTAATAGTTTCAATAGGTTAAATTCCTTAACCAGGTAGTTCCTAGCAGATATTTTTTGTAAATCCTTTAACAGGGTGGAACTTTAGCTAGTGTTTGAAGTCCTCTTGATGTAGAGGGGTGTGCTCCAATATAGCTTAATGTCATATTAAATAGGATAACTCATCAATCAGTATGTAAGATACAACTTTCCACATCAAAGATCCATTCAAGGACCCACTTCCTAGGCCATTCTCATGTACCTAGTGCCTCCAACTTGCCAAATCTCATAGTAAGGCTTCTCCACTTGTTCTATCATCTTATAACACCATAACATAGCCTATTTTATATTTTCCACTATATGTCCAAGTCTTTTTAATAGAATTGCTTCACAACTCTAATCTAAGAGCCCAACTCCTTGTAGCCCTGTCAACCTGGCTATCAGCCCTTAACTCCACACTTTCCTAAACAACTAGGAATAATCTTCATAGTTTTAGGTACCCTTTTCAATACTATAGGACATACCTCAAACTTAAGGTAGTTTACTTTGGACCAACTCTCATATCCCTTACCCTTGCAGCAACCAAATAGGCCTAATAAGCACCCAATAACAAAGAAAATCATAAGATAAATTTCTCCCTTAACTCAAAACCATGAAATAGTCTTAAATCATGGTTAGAAACAACACATTTTCAAGTTTTTAAGGTATCACCTCCTATCCACACTTATTGGCATCAAACCCTCACTCCTAGGGTCATTAGGCTAGGCCTTTATAGGAAAGACTCTTCCAAACCTTTTTAGATGCCTCCAATGGATCTAACACTTTTACATGGACCTATCTATGCAAGATCCATCCCAAAATACTCCATTTTTTTAGAGAATATGCTCACATTAATGATTGGTGTGGTTCCCTACACCCTCAATCAGCAATGTTTCTCCATTTTGTGGTCTCTTAAACAATAACCCTGCACATCCCTGCATACAACCTAATACAAGGACATAATGTAAAATGTTAGGTTCCTCTCACAAGACACATAGATTACATAAAGTAAGAGAATGTAGAGATTCATGGAAAATTCAAAACCAATAATGTTGATTGCAAACACACTACTAGGAACAGTCAATAAACCGCTGAGATTCTTTGTCTCAAAACTTCATGAAATAATGTTCTAATGAAAATGAAATGAAACCAACTCAAAAAAAAACTTCTTCAATCTATTTTCCACACCATATCACATGGTTTCAAGCATTAAAAGACATAGACTCAAGGACTGTACCCTACGGCCAAGAACTTACTGTTTGCAAGAATATGTTTGTTTATTGATTCAAAACCATTTACATTGGTTTCCTCTTGACACACACCTCTCCATTATTCTAATAATCACATGGATATCCATCAAATATAACTTCTACACTTGACAACTACTATATAACTACCCTCAAACTAACTGTAATAGTCTTATATCGACTGGTTGTTACATCTGGATTAATGTTGTCAAGTTGACAACATAGTTGTCAACTCGAAAACTTCCAATCTCAGTTGCATTTGTATTATTAAAACAACTTCTAAAGGCCTTTTTAGGATCAACTCCTAACATTTAGACCTTAACTACTCTTTAAACCCACTACTAGCCCTCATTAGGCCATGTTTTGCCTATAAGGCACATTACATCTTTTCAGCACTTTTAGTGCATTTTACATCATTTAGTGGCTCTAATGGAGAAATTACATCAAATATTGACAATATAGGTATTAATCAACCTCATTTACCCTTGGATCATCAAGTGACCCCAAAGAGTTCTCTCCTAGCCTCTAGTGCCAACATGACTTACATTCACATGCTCATGATCATATTACACAAGGGTGTTGGAATGGAAAGATAAGGGACTAAGAGGAGAGGAGTGAATCAGTACCCTCAAAAACTTTTAACTAAATATTCAATCTGTAAATAGCAGTATCTAATCTATCCAATTGAATCCATTGTTTTCCACATTCATTCAATTGACTTGGTAAATGTAAAGTGCATGAAAACAAACAATAAATCAATCACATAACACAAGTATTTTGGTTATGCAGAAACCCTTGTTAGAAGGTAAAAATTGTGGTGGGGATGACACCCACAAATTCTTCACTATTGTAGATAATAAAGTATGTCAGCTAAGGCTACAATTTGTGATCACTTTTGGTGATCTTACCCTGTTAGGACTAACAATTAGATCGACTAGATCTACCCTTTTAAAGGATTTAAACAACACTACTTGAGTGTGTACTCAATTAAGAGATTAATATATTTATACACTTAGATAAAGAATCTTTCAATGAAATTTTGCCAGCATAATGGTACTATGCTAAAATTTAATAAAACATAAAAATCAACTAAACTAGGGTTTTCTAAATATCCAGATTCAAGAAAATCATAGATCTACCTAATGAGATGCATATAAATGTTAAAAAAAACTAACACGCAAAATTCAATGCCTACCTCAGATCCAAAGCTAGAGACTGAAATGAAAAACCCTTTGAAGATCTGAAGGCATAATTTCTTCCAAAATCAATCCAACTTGTAGATCTAGAACTATGTAGAAAATAGGAACATGATCCAGATGCACAAGCAAGAATCACACAATCCAAATTCTCCAAAAATCTCAAGATGCCAACTCCAAACTCTCTCCCCAAAAATTGCTCCAAAACCTGTCTAATCTCCAAATGAATGCAATTCCCCCCATTAGGGATTCAATTCCCCATTTCATGCAACCCTAAGGGCTTGTTTGTTTGGGGAATATGGATTTGGCCCAAAACCTTATTATCTCATAATAAGGTTTTGAGATTCTGGTTTTGCATTTTCTAGTTTTGCATTGGACTATTTGGTTGACTGGGAAGATTAGAAAGTTTTAGGAAGATGAGCCAATTTTGGGAAATGAGCCAATAAAATAGAGCAATAAAATACCATAAACAGTTTTTCAAATGAATTCCACCTTTTAGTTGGAAGTTGCAAATCCTTGTTTTGGAGGCAAAATTGGAAGATCAAAATTATATTATGGTTTTCACATTTTCCAATCTAAGCAACCAAACGAAGGATTTGGAGTCAAAACCAAGTTTTCTCTCCCAAATTCCAATTCCACCCCTCAAACAAATGGGCCCTAAAGACAACTCAACAACAAACTCCCACTTCAACCCCAAATCAAAAATTGAAAGAAAATCTAATTAATAAATTAAAAACACTTTTCATGCACAACTCAACTTTGACTTTTAAAAACAAGTTGATTACTTTTTGAAAACAATTCAATTTTCAATTAATATTAATGTACATGTTATATTTAAAATATGTATTAAATAGATTAAATATTTAATGCATCCTAAAACCATGAAATCAAATATTTAATTATTTAATAAAGCACACAAGTACATTAAAATCTAATTTCAATTAAATAATCAAATAATTCCAAATAATCAAATAATTGACTTTAGATTAATTTTTTCAAATCCATCTAGGAGCATAATTAACATTAAATTTCAACTATAATCATTAATCAAAAAATAAAAAAAAATCACCCACATAAGCAATGAATCAACTGAAGCCAAACGAGGTAAAATCAAACAAAGTAAAACCAAGCAACACCAGAAGGGGATCCACAAATTCCTGTCAACTAGATGAATCTAGGTAGGGTAGTCAAACTGATTCTTGTCCAATCCTAGGATAAATGGGCTTAGGTTAGGGTTTTGGATCTGTGTATTATGTCCCCTCTCTTACCATTTGAGATATTGTGATAGGGCATGCTCATCCTAACAATTCAGGGAAGTCGATGCCCGGTACCTACAAACCTGCATACAAAACCTACATACACATACATATATAAATATATAATAGACAATGGCGGGGATCGACCAATTGTGTGAATCTCGCAAGCAAGTAACTATGACTTTGTCCTTCAACCACATTAGGCACGTCAAATAGAAATATAAAACAAACACATCAACCATACACATTCAAGTATGGGGTCAGTAAAATCATACGCATCAATGATTTCCTAACATATAATCTATCATCCTCGAATAATCATAGCAGTTATAAAATTAGACTAGGGGTGGGGTACTACAAGTCAACTCATTTGGACTTCAATTGTACAAGCATGTGAAGAGTCAGAAAAGATGGCCTTAGCCATTATTCCTAAGAAGAAACTTAAGAGAAAAGGTAAGGGAATCCACACTGATGATGCAGACCTGGAACCAAAACACAGTGTTGACATATCAGATACCAAGGTACCTAATACAACAGATGCCACCGAGGAGATGAGCTTAATTCAGGATGCACTAGATCAATTTAAAATCCAAGGGATTGATAATGATGCACTTGATGTACTCATTGAGGACATCACAAATGGTGATCTTGATGACATCAAAGCTAATGAGGATGTCACTATTGCTGGAGCTAAATCACAAGAAGAGGGAACGACAACCGAGCTAGCAATAAGCTCCATATCGAGTGATCTTCTTATCTTGATGGAAGGAGTTGAAATTATTTCCAAGGAGGAATCCGAAGGCTCAATCCCTGAGAAACTGAAGGACACATCAGGGGAACAAGGAACATACACACCTGTAGAGATAGAAAATCCTAAAGAAAAAGAGGCAGATTCACAAGGCCAAGATGACCCTAAGCCTACCAAGACAACACTACTTGAAACTACATCTGAAGCTTAATCTTAGTTAACTAACACATAGGTTACCAAGGAGTAGAAGAAGGAAGTTATTATGTCTACTAGGCAAGATACACCTAGTGTTGAGATAAAGGCTATTCTTCCATTTGTAAAGACATCACCCCAAGAGCCCAAAAAGAAGAAGAAAATGCATGGCAAGGAGTCGGTCACACTTGAAGAAGTCATTGAAATACTTGAATGTGACTCGAGGACCTTAGACCCCGAGGAGTTAAGAAAATATGGGGAGCTATGAACAAGGAAGGAAGCTCAGGAGAAGTTGAGGAAAGAGTGCAAGAGCAAGAAGATTCTTGAAGATGTGCAAGACATCTTGCAGTAGGTTGTACCTGAGGTCCCGGTCAATGAAGACACACCCATAATGGACCAGCTTGCCACTCTTGTACAAGAAATAAATGCCCTAGACATTGATGTTGAGAAGAGACTTGAAGAAAGGGAAGAATCTAGGATTCAGGATAAAATATTGGTAGAAAAGATCAACCAAGAAGTGGCAATAAACAAAGTAAAGCTTTTTGAGGTAATCACCGAGCTCCAATCCATTACTCAAAAAATAATTCAGATGTTATTTAAGCTTTGCACTATGGAGAGTTTCACTGCTGAGATCAGTGAAAAGATTAAGAAGCTGGATACTAAAATCCAAGCTAGTAAAAATGCATCCTTAACCGAGCCAGATGCTTTTCATAAGAATATACTAAAAGTACAAGAACTCTGGCGGTTAAGAGCATATTTGAGGAAGCAAGAGGATAACATAGGTGATCAAGTCACTGAAATACAGGCAGAGCTACTTTCTCACTTGAAAATAATTGAGTGACATATTGTCAAGGCACAAGCCTTAGTTGCAATATTAAAAATTTTAGTGTTGAAGAACATCTTTGACATGCATGCACAAGTCGGTCTTGAGCATATTGCTCTCACCAACTTGAAAGAGGAATGGGAAAACCTCTTAGATTCTCTCATGAAAACCCATAAACACATTTTTGATAGGCTATAAGTACACATATTTGTTTCTAGAATTAATCTCAAAAAGGGGGAAATATAATGTATATGCCAAGTGTATAAATATATCCTAGATGGATTTGAAAAAATTAATCTAAAGTCAATTATTTGATTATTTGGAATTATTTGATTATTTAATTGAAATTAGATTGTAATGTACTTGTGTGCTTTATTAAATAATTAAATATTTGATTTCATGGTTTTAGGATGCATTAAATATTTAATCTATTTAATACATATTTTAAATATAACATGTACATTAATATTAATTGAAAATTGAATTGTTTTCAAAAAGTAATCAACTTGTTTTTAAAAGTCAAAGTTGAGTTGTGCATGAAAAGTGTTTTTAATTTATTAATTAGATTTTCTTTCAATTTTTTATTTGGGGTTGAAGTGGGAGTTTGTTGTTGAGTTGTCTTTAGGGCCCGTTTGTTTGAGGGGTGGAATTGGAATTTGGGAGAGAAAACTTGGTTTTGACTCCAAATCCTTCGTTTGGTTGCTTAGATTGGAAAACGTGAAAACCATAATATAATTTTGATCTTCCAATTTTGCCTCCAAAACAAGGATTTGCAACTTCCAACTAAAAGGTGGAATTCATTTGAAAACCTGTTTATGGTATTTTATTGCTCTATTTTATTGGCTCATTTCCCAAAATTGGCTCATCTTCCTAAAACTTTGTCATCTTCCCAGTCAACCAAATAGTCCAATGCAAAACCAGAAAATGCAAAACCAGAATCTCAAAACCTTATTATGAGATAATAAGGTTTTGGGCCAAATCCATATTCCCCAAACAAACAGGCCCTTAGGGTTGCATGAAATGGGGAATTGAATCCCTAATGGGGGGAATTGCATTCATTTGGAGATTAGACAGGTTTTGGAGCAATTTTTGGGGAGAGAGTTTGGAGTTGGCATCTTGAGATTTTTGGAGAATTTGGATTGTGTGATTCTTGCTTGTGCATCTGGATCATGTTCCTGTTTTCTACATAGTTCTAGATCTACAAGTTGGATTGATTTTGGAAGAAATTATGCCTTTAGATCTTCAAAGGGTTTTTCATTTCAGTCTCTAGCTTTGGATCTGAGGTAGGCATTGAATTTTGCCTGTTAGTTTTTTTTAACATTTATATGCATCTCATTAGGTAGATCTATGATTTTCTTGAATCTGGATATTTAGAAAACCCTAGTTTAGTTGATTTTTATGTTTTATTAAATTTTAGAATAGTACCATTATGCTGGCAAAATTTCATTGAAAGATTCTCTATCAAACTCCTAGAAAATGATAAATCAATTCTATAATATAGTTTAACTATAGTGCTGAGAGAAAATAACCCCCCAACCCCCCCCCCCCCATTAGAAAGAAATAAATTTGAGACCAAAAAATCTAATTCTGGTTTAAAAATGATACTCTCTCATCTAAAAATTCAATCAATTATTTTGTGCAATCAAAGGCATATAAGACAAAGGAAAAGAATATATTCCCTTGTATAGGAATCAGGAAATTTATTTATGTTAAGTTCCAAATGTGAACTCATATGTCCTTGTTAAATTATTATATTCTTTTGCTAAGATTTTATTCAAAAATATATATATTATCTTTTTAATTTTCCATTTTTAGAAAGTTTTATTAAACAAAAAAATATTTTACATGCTTTAAAAAAAGGACTTTTGTATTGTGATTGGTTTTTTTTAAAAAATTAATTTAAAAAAAATAAAATGAAATTGATTAAGGTGGGGGGTGGGGGCCATCAACTTCCCCCTACCCCTCCATGTGTAGGGAGCCCTGTGCGTAGCCCGAGGCTATAGCACGGAGCTTGTGTTGTAGTCTGAACTGCCACACGGGAGGGGGGTTGTGTCCCTTGCACTGCAACCAAGGCTGCAGCGCTAGTGGGTGGGTCCCACTATGGCCCCCCACTAAATATCTTTATTGCTTTTTTTTAAAAAAAAAGAATTTGAAATTAGCTTTTAATTATATTTTTATTTTAGTTATTAAATTTTATTTAATAATTTAGTTTAGTTTAATTTTATTTTTTTAACTTAATTAATTTTTTATTTAACTTAGTTAATTAATTTGTTTATTGATTTGGTTTAATTATTTGTTTTAATTAAAGTTATTTTAAATTTATATCATATTAGATTTTATATGATTAAATTTAATTAATTTTAAATATTGGAAATGGATTATATTATTAAATTGATTAATAATACTTAAATTAGGTTGTATCTTTATGAAATAGACTATTAGCTTGTATGGTTAATTCTTTTCTAATTTCAAGTTTTGAAATTAAACTAGGCCTTTTATTTTATTAATTTATACAACTTATGTATATGTATATATGTTGATTAGGATGAATATATGTTCTACGTAGTGAGATAGGTTTAATTATATTCCTATTGGCAACATGGTTTAAAAGATGTTTTGTTTTACACTAAAATTGGGCATTTTTATTCTATTGAATTCATAGAATGTTAATAGGGAATATTCTTTCATTAAGGCATTGTTACAATGTTTATGATTAGATTCTCTTAGCTGATTTACGTAATTCTAGAATTAGATTTAGTTATGTTCAAAATGGAATTTTAAATTCTTATGGATTAGTTTTCAATTATCTATGATGTAAATGTGTATTCTTCATTCCTGGTGTATCTTCTTTTGTTTATTGTGTTATCAGGTTATCAGAAGACCTTAGGGAAGATAGAGGCCAGGGTTTGTGTCAGTTCTTCATGTTTTTAGTATTATGTTTTGGTGTGTGTGTGAGATTCAATTATACCTTGACTTGACCATATGGGTTCATGATGCTTTGTGTTCTATTTATGGTATCTTTGTAATCTTTTATAGTTCTTGTGTGTGAAACTAGATTTGGGATTACATGGTTGTGTACCTATTTGATCTATGTCAGATCTATGAGCCTAGGGTAGTTTACCTAGATATGTAGTAGGAGGTGGCTTGCAATAAGCGTCGGGGCCCACAAGTGGCTGCCAGGATTTTTTATTGTAAGTATTGGTAATCAAGTAATAACTTAATATAACATTGAGAGATATTAAAATGAACGTAATAAGATATTTTTCCTCACCCATGCTTGAGTGCTAGTACAAACTAAGATGTGAATGGAGAAGATGACTAGCCATCTTTAAAAGGCATGAGTTGGCATAGCTGATGGCTTCGTCTGTACAAGAGGTCATTGACACCGTGTATGGTCACTTGGGTGTCGGGATCTAGAGAGATTACCAGGACAAAACTCAAGGCTTAGACATACATGATGACACCTTCCTATGCATAGTCTAGTTATCCTACATGTGTTGGTTGCCTCTGGTTTAGTGAATCTTACCTTGCTTTCTTTTGTACACCTTGAGTTAGAGAGATTTCATGACCCTTTCATTGGCTTGATCTATTTGATGTGTTATCCAAGTGGCATCTATTGTTATCTCCTCGACACAGTGGGAGTGGACCATTTAGGTTCATGAGGTTGGGCGGTAGTGATTCTGATGTAGGAGCATCTTGGGTCTTTGAGCAATCTTGCATCAACCAAAAACATTTCCTGATTTCTATACCTGTTTGCTCTTGTATTCTTTATAATTGTTTTATTTGTTGGTTTCATGGTGTTTGAAGCTTACATTATGCTAAGGACTTATTTTGGAACCTTCTCCTATGAGCACATAAAGTTTGGATGGACTATTTCAAATTTACAGTTGTTTTCCTTGCCATCAGAACCACGTTTTCCTATAGTTTTGGTGCTGATTGTTCATAGTGGAGATATTGATCCATAAGGAATCATCCTTTTCACTCTTAATCACTTTTATAGGACCTAAATTAATATCATTTCCCAAGATCACAAGCCCTAATTCATTATGAGTACATAGTTATGCCCATTTTTCTCGGGGACCTATTTTTTGCCAATTTTCAGGTGAAACATGTAGTGTTACTTCTTGTGATGTTTCATGTGATCAAATGGGGCCTTGCACCCTTAAATAAATGTTCTTAGTTCATGTAAGGACCTAAATCCAAAGGCACATCAAATTATATTCATTCTAGCATTAGTTTGGTTTAAATCTTGAGATTGGACCTATAATGTAATTAAATGCCTGACTAGATCTTGAGATTTAGGAAGGATTATCAAGATACAACATTGGAGACAAAGATAGGATACAAGCTATAATTCTAATTTCATAATTCTCATTGTATAAGGCCAAAACCCAGAAGGCCTCATAGCCAGGCATGTTGAAAGAAATAATATAAATTCTCTGTTGTTGCTGCCAGTTGATTGCCTCATATCCATTGTGATTTCATTTCTTTCATGTGATATTATATTAATTTCATTGTGTAACTCAAAGTATGGCTTATTTTTTATTCAAGTGGAGTCAATTCTTCTTGCTTCTACTTGTATCTACCCTACCCCTGTGTCAAGTGGTATTAGAGTGAGTTCTTTCTTATGGATTGCATCATGGAGAACCTTACTGGATTGGTTGTAGGGTGGCAGATCTAAGATCTGACCTATAACTTGTAGAAGGTTACAATCTTGTTGGAACCTAATTGTCAAGATGGTTCATGGTAGAGGAAATGATAATGCTATCATGGATATGTTGAGGTAGATTGCAACTAGGCTTAAGCTGTAGAGATAGCCCAGAGAAGAGGTGCACATCTTGAAGATGTTAGTGATGAAGAAGAAGCAGCACCTAATCCTGAACCTAAAGTTGAACAAGATGATGAAAGACTCTTGAGAGTTCTGTCTAAGGCTAACTCCAAACTTTTAGTTGAAGTTTCTTGCTATGATGGAAGGCTTGAGACAAATAAACTTTTGGATTGGATCTTTGAGATGGAAAAATACTTTGAGTATGAAGGTACTCCTAATAATAAGAAGGTTAAGATAGCAGTCACAAAGTTGAAAGGTCATGCATCTCTTTGGTGGGATCATTTACAAACTGAGAGATAGAAGAGAGGAAAAGAAAAAATCAAGACATGGATGAAGATGCTTGCAAAGATGAAGAAGTTTCTTCCAGCTGACTACCAAGTTAGTCTAATGAGGAAAATGCAAAATCTGAGATAAAAGGACATGAGTGTGAAAGAATATACTAAGGAATTTAACAAATTGGATATCAAATCTGGACATGTGGATGATGAAGTTGAGAAGGTGGCTAGATATCTAAATGGCCTGAGGACATCGATTCAAGATGAGATCAGCTATGTGAAAATGGATAGTGTGGAAGAAGCATACCAATTTTCTTTGAAGGCCGAGGAAAGATTGACAAAAAGACATGATCAAAGACAAAGAAGAAGAGGTGGTAGATTTCAGGAGTGGAGGAAGATCTTATGGAGAAAGTAGCAGATCTGACAATACAGCACAAGATAAAGGATGGAAAGATGAACCTGCTAAAAGAGGTAATTACTCTAGAGGTAGCTATACTGGTTACTCTAGGAATAACAATAATGGGAAAAGAGAAGAGAAATCTTGGTTTAAAGGGACTTGTTACAAATGTGGTGAAGAAGGACATAGAGCTTTTGAATGTACTAACTCTACAAAGAAGACTGGAAGTAATGGCAGAAATAATTTGGCTTGTGAAGAAGTTGAGGAAATGTCTAATGAACCTGAACATGGTGAGAACTTGATGTTAAGAAGGATCTTTTGGAATGAAGAAGATGATGAGGAACCTATTTTGAGGCAAAGTTTGTTTAGAACCAGATGTAAGACCATTGATAAATGTTGCAAGGTAATCATTGATAGTGGAAGTTCTGATAATTTGGCATCCGAAGAGTTGGTTAACAAATTGCAATTGCAAAGATTGAAACATCCGAAGCCTTACCATATTTCTTGGATCCAGAAGGAGCATAAACTACTTGTAAGTGAACAATGCCTTGTTAAATTCAAAATTGGGAATTATCATGATGAAGTCTTGTGTGATATTATTCCTATGGATTGTTTTCATATTCTTTTGGGTAGACCTTGGTAGTATGAAAGGAAAGCTTTGCATGGTGGTAGATTGAATCAATATACTATTTGGATGGATGGAAAGAAAAAATTATTGTTGCCTTTAGTAGAGAAGTTTGATGAAGGTCATTGTACTACAACCAGAGTATGTTTGGTTGATGGTGAAAATTTTGCAAGAGAAATGAAAGAACAAAATGTTTGTTTTGCTTTAATTCCAAGAAAGACTGAGAAACAAGATGAATTAGAACATGCACCTGAGTTTAAGCCTTTGTTGAATGAATTTCATGACATCATTTCTGATAATGTACCTGATGGTTTACCACCTATGAGAAGTATAATTCACTGTATGGATTTGATACTCGGAGCTAGTTTGCCTAACAAAGCACCACATAGGTTGACACTTGATGAAGACTGAATTGAATAGACAAGTGCAAGAATTTCTTGAGAGAGGTTTGATTAGGGAAAGTTTGATTCCTTGTGCAGTACCTACTGTATTAGCACCTAAAAAGAATGGAGAATGGATAATGTGCACTAATTCTAGAGCTATAAATACGATAATAGTAAAGTAAAGATTTCCTTTTCCTAGGTTGGATGACATAATGGATAGTTTGAGTGGAGAAAAGTACTTCACAAAGATTGATTTGAAAAGTGGATATCATTAGATTAAGATCAGAGAAGGGGATGAATGGAAAATTGCTTTTAAGACTAATGAAGGTTTGTATGAATGGTTGGTTATGCCTTTTGGTTTGACTAATGTACCTAGTACTTTCATGAGACTAATGAATGAAGTTCTAAAAATATTCTTGGGTAAGTTTGTGATTGTATATCTTGATGAAATTTTGATATTCAGTAAAAGTAAGGAAGAACATCTTGAACATATCAGACAAGTATTGTAGAGATTGAAGGAAGAAAAGTTGCTAATTAAGTTCAAGAAATGTTCATTTATGAAAGAGGAGATTGTGTACCTTGGTTTTGTAATTTCAGCTGATGGATTGAAGATGGATCCTAAGAAAGTGAGAGCTATACTTGATTGGCCTACACTAGAGAATGTTGGAGAGGTAAGATCATTTCATGGATTGGCTAGTTTTTATAGGAAGTTCATCAGAAATTTTAGTTCTATTTATAATGCTATGATTGAAACTATGAGAGGAGATAAAGAGGATTTCAAATGGACACATGGAGCACAAAAGAGTTTTGAAACATTGAAACAAAGAATTGCAAAGTTCCCTACACTTGCTTTGCCTGATTTTAGTAAAGTTTTTCAAGTTGAATGTGATGCTAGTGGAAGTGCAATTGGATCTATTTTGAGTCAAGAAGGAAAACCTATAGCTTTCTTTAGTGAAAATTTGAATGATGCTAAGAGAAAATATTCAGTTTATGACCATGAATTCTATGCTATTGTTCAAGCTTTGAAGAAGTGGAGACATTATTTGATGCCTAAAAATTTTGTGTTGTATACTGACCATAAAGCTTTGCAGTATTTGGGAAGTCAGAATAAATTGAATCAGAGACATATGAAGTGGGTTGAGTTCTTGCAAAAAATTTCCTTTTCATTGAAGCATTAGAGTGGGCAGTCAAATAAGGTTGTTGATTCCTTGAGCTGAAGAAGAAGTTTGCTGATAGAGATGAGAATTGAGGTACTTGGTTTTGATGATTTGAAGTGTTTGTATTATTTCAAACAGAGATACTAAGTTTACTGGTTACTTTTGGAGAACACTTTGGAAGAAGATGAATACTAAATTGAAGTTTAGTTCCACATTTCACCCTCAGATAGATGGACAGACTGAAGTTGTGAATAGAAGTTTGGGAAACTTGTTGAGATGTTTAGTGGGAGATAAGCCTACTAATTGGGATTTAGTTTTGGCACAAGTAGAGTTTTCATATAATAATTTTGTGAATAGAAGTACTAAGAGGACACCATTTGAGATTGTTACTAGATTTCATCCTAAGGGAACCACCGAGCTGAGAGATTTACCTACTGAGACAAGAAGAAGTGTTGAAGCTAAGGATTTTGCAGTATACATGAGAACTTTTCATGATGAACTTAAAAAGAATTTGGAGGACAGTAATCTAAAATACAAACAGAGAGCAGAAAAGAGAAGGAGACATAAATATTTTGAAGTCAGAGATGAGGTTATGATTCATTTGAAGAAGAATAGATTTCTAGTTGGTACCTATAATAAGCTGAAAATGAAGAATTTTGGACCTTGTAAGATTCTGAAGAAGTTTGTCAGTGGAAATGCTTATGAAGTACAATTGCCAGAGGGCATGGATATATCACCTATATTCAACATTTCTGATATATTTGAGTACTTTGAATCAAATGATGAGATAGAAGATGATCTAGATTATCCTAAGAAAAATAAGGACAACATTGAGAAGATCTTGAATAAAAGAGTGAGCAAGAGTACAAGAGGAAAAGACTACATGAAATATCTAGTTCAATGGAAAAATAAGCCAGTTGAAGATAGTTCATGGATTACACAAGCTGAGTTGGATCTTTATGATTTAGGTTAGAATATGAGTAGTACCTAATGTGGACATCAATTCTTTATTTACCCCAGGTGTCTGATGCAAGAACATCTTGGGTCTTTGAGCAATCTTGCATCAACCAAAAACATTTCCTGATTTTTGTACCTGTTTGCTGTTGTTTTCTTTATAATTGTTGTATTTGTTGGTTTCATGGTGTGTGAAGGTTAAATTATGCTGAGGAAATATTTTGGAACCTTCTCCTATGAGCGCATAAAGTTTGGATGGACTGTTTCAAAGTTACAGTTGTTTTCCTTGCCGTCGGAACCACGTTTTCCTGCAGTTTTGGTGTTGATTGTTCATAGTGGCGATCTTGATTCATAATGAATCAGAATTTTCTCTATTAATGAATTTTAGAGGACCTAAATTAATATCATTTCCAAAGATCACAAGCCCTAATTAATTATGAGTAAAAATTTATGCCCATTTTTCTCAGGGACCTATTTTCTGCCAGTTTTCGGGTGAAACATGTAGTGTTTCTTCTTGTGATGTTCCATGTGATTAAATGGGACCTTGTGCACTTAAATGAATGTTCTTGGGTCATGTAAGGACCTAAATCCAAAGTTGCATCAAATTATATTCATTCTAGCATTAGTTTTGGCTTAAATCTTGAGACTGGACCTATAATGTAATTAAATGCCTCACTGGCCGACTTGTGGCTTAGCTCGCTATATAAGGAGTCTAGATTGATGTAGTAGGGCATCAAGAGGAAATTAAGAGGTAGATTTAGGAAGGATTATCAAGATAAAACATTGGAGACAAAGATAGGATGCAAGTTGTAATTTTGATTTCATAATTCTCATTGTATAAGGCCGAAACTCGGAAGGCTTCACAGTCGGGCATGTTGAAAGAAATAATATAAATTCTCTGTTGTTGCTGTCAGTTGATTGCCTCATATCCATTGTGATTTCATTTCTTTCATATGATATTATATTTATTCCATTGTGTAACTCAGAGCAGGGCTTGTTGTTGATTCAAGTGGAGTCAATTATGCTTGATTCTGCTTGTATCTACCCTGCCCCTGTGTCAGATTCTTTTACCATTTGAGATTTTGATGTTCATGTACCAGTGCTAGATGATCCCTATGGAATTTATTCCTTCTTGATCTTCATTGATGGATTTTTAGTATTCTTCTTCTTCTTCTTCTTCTTTGTGATCTTGTATCTTTGTATCAATTCTTCAGAGATATCTTGTGTACTTCTTTTTAGTTATTGTATTACATACCCTATGACATGTGTAGTGGATGTAGATTTATGGTTACCTTATGGTACCAGTTTTATTTATGTTATCTTATATGTGATGTTTCTTTTATCTTTCATTTGTTTATATGAGTTTTGTAATTATACCTAATCTAATTTAATTAATTAATGTTAATGTGATCTTCGTCGAGGTAACCTTGAGAGTTGTAACATGTGTCAGTTATTGTATTAATGTGAGTAAATGGTAATTGTCTCTGAATTTATGTTCATCTTGTATGTTAACTTTAAAATTTAAAAAAAATTGCAAACTAGATGCATGTTTAGGTTAAGTTCTAGGTTCCCTAGCGGGGCATTACATGACTATTCTCATCTACGTCTACTAGATTCTCGTCTAGTATCTGTAGTGCCCATTTCTTCACTCAAAATCTATTTGAATATTTATTCATTAATTCCTCAATTTTAGGAACTATCAATGTTGGTATTGCCAAAACTAGGGATTGTTCCCTCATTCTTTTCTCTGCATTCAAGGCATATGTCCATTTTTGTGAAATTATTTCTTCTAGTGCCTTGGGTAAATTTTTAGAAAATTAAATTGGTACTCTCTTGAATCTTATCATCATCTAGATGATAGGCTCTTCAATTTTGTTTTGGTCTTCAGTTGAAAAGTGCTCAAACCGACCAATTTCAGGAGCACTTTATCCTCCATTTTCAATTATCTCTTCAGCAACCTCATCAATTGACCGACTCTTATTTACAACAATTTTAAACTAATTATTATCATCTTCTTCATCATCTAAATCATCTTTCCCTCTAATTAGTTTCCTTCTTTTCTTAGGGGCCTCGACAGAAGATTTAGCACCTCTCTTTTTGTAGGTCTTTGTTGGTGTTGTTGTTGTTGATCTAGATATTTTCACAACTCCTTTCTTTAGTGGAGGTGAACCTGCAATTGTTGACCGTGTACGTGCCCTTGTCTACACTTCTAACTACTTCTTCTTTGGAGTGGGGGAAGGAACCAGTGTAGGATCTACATCATTGTCTAACTCGGGTTCTTCACTATCATGTGGTTTGTTAGTAAGAAGTAACTAACCTTCATTGCTACCTCAATCAATGTACTATCAAATGATCCAGCATCATCACCAAATTTCTTAACTAGATTTTTCATCATTTTATTTGACTTCTTTGTTATTTTACCAATGACTAGGCCTATTTTGATTCTTGTCTTGGCCTCTTCATAAGTTCCAAACCTTTCTGCATTAGGATCCTTAGGCACAGCCAATAAGGCCTTTATTGATTTGGAAGCAAAATCAATATCTATTTCATATCCCATGGGTCCTAACCATTTTGTCCTAGGCTCCACAGCCTTAATCAATGTATTATTGGTGTCAACTAGAAAGAAAATGTCATGTTCATAGTCTTCAACTAGTTTCCTTGGAATTACTCTCTAAGAATTCATTCTACCTTTGAATTGCTCAAAATAGTTGTCTAAAATACTATTAAGATTATCTCCCAAGTTCTTAATCAAATCTGTAATTTGAACTATAACTAGCATGTCAATTGACCATTCTACATTACTAACTAAGGGGAAAAATATTTGCACATAAAAGAATATGAAAACTAGCAGGGATCCAAACTTACATGTATTTGACTTTGCCAACCAGATTGTCTTCATGTTCTCTTCAATCTACTTTAAAAGAAGCTCGGGGAGGTCCAACTGAAAACCTTTCTTGACCATTTTGTAAGCTATGTCAATGGCTCTACATGGAACACTATTCAGTCTACTCAACTGATAGATTTTGTAACCAATGACATGAGCTACAAATTTTACCTCTGGGTCTTTGATTGTGCTTATCTTCATAGCTCGGTCATCCCACTCAAATCTCATGTTCTTTTTAATATCAGTCCTTGGTGCACGGTGAATTTATTTTGTCTTGTCGGTGGTAGGATACCCAGTGACAACATGAATCATATTCTTAGTGATTTTAATGAGCTCATCCAACCATATCTTCCCATCATGGAACTGACTGAGAATAACCTTAATCCATTTAGTCTTGAAGTTTTTTGGAAAATTTAGGGCATTCACCAGTCCTATTACTTCCAATTTCTTATAATTGGATTTTAGTTTTCCATCTTCTCCACATAACTTCTGATAAGATGCATACATATCAAAATCACCACATTTCCCCTATCTTGCAGTGGATGTATGACCACACGTCTTCAACCAGTAAAACCCTAGGTGGTATGTTTGAGAAAGCTCCCATCTAGTTAATTTGTGATGAAACTTCTAGATGAAGTTTGTATTTGGGCTCATCACATGTTGCAAGAACTATAAGATTAACTTCTTCCTCCTTTGCAAACTTAGATTTTTTTATCTTCAATGCGGATGCTATAGTCACTTGTTTTTAGGGTTTTGGTAAGTACAAATGAAAAGCTCGGTGATAACAGTACTTATACAAAAAAATCACTCATAAGACTTTGACATTTTTCTCAAATACTATAAAAATCCTTTTCTTGAAATCACTTTGAAATCTCTTCTCTCTTCATAAACACTGGTGAAAAATGAACTAAGTTCATCACATATTTATATCTTTTCCAAATTCCCGCTTAAAATTTTTTGCAATAAATGCTCAACCTACTCACTTCTCGATGACAATTGTCAAACTCTATGTGTACTGTAAAATACCAATAGCTTGGTTAACACACAACTTTTCACTTAGTTAATACTGATACTCGATTAACCTTGCATAGTAGTCACTGACTGGTAACTTCTTACTTGATTTGGCATATACCAATTGTAAACTCTTTAAAGTTCAAAACTTGTAAAACCATAATGCATCTCAATTTATGCAAATTTGGTATGTGCACATCTAACATAAGGAATTGTATGAAAAATATGATCATCTTGAATTATCAGCTCCATATATACCCTTTTCAGCTTAGGTGGAGGTGTCGATGTCACCCAATCTAATGGACGAGGTTTCACCGACTATATTTCTTGGCTCAGTATTGTCACTTGATGCCTTTCTCTATATATTATTTATTATTCTCATTGTATCTGAAATTGTATTTCCATTTTTAAAAACTTGTGTTTCTAGTGCTCGGTCTCTACAATCTTTACTTAGGTGACCGACTTTGTGACAGTGTAAACATGCCATACCAGTTCTTGTCCATCTTTAATATTTTCCAGCCCATCTCTTCCTCATACAATTAGCTACAATATGTCCATACCTTCCACATATTGTACATTTAACCCATGTTTTATAATCCCAAGTGTAAGCATTACCTTGTCTTCCCACTTGATAGGTTTTATTTTGTCCTTTCAGTGTCCAGACTTGCTTCATCTTTTTTATGTATTCTTGTGAGGTGTGTCCATGCTTGTTGCAAGTGTGATAGTGTTTCTCCATGTAGGGTTTTTTAGGAGTCCTATTCAACTTATATCTACATTCATATGCTTGATTTCCAAACTCGTTACAATTATAACAATGATCATTAAATTTAGGAGTGGTTTTAGGTTTACCTTGTGCTTTGCTCCTGCAAACATTTGAAGTGTGGCTCAGTTTACCATAGTGATAGCATGTTAGTGTCTTAGGTCTTTGACTCTTTCTATTATTCATCTGGTCAACTTTCTTAGATGATTCTCCTTTCTTGGTGTAGCCTAATCTATTAGTACTTCTAAGTCCTCTTTGACTAATCAGAAAATAATCAATTTTCTTGGAACTATCTTCAGCCTTTTTCATCATCTCATTATGTTGTTGTTGCATCTTCACTTCATTTCTTAGTTTTTAATGTTCTTCCCTGAGTACTCCAATGTCTTAAAGTTTTCTTTATAACTCATTATTTACTTGGTTGATCTCCTGACTTACAACAATCATCTGATTGGATATTTTGAAGTGATGCTTGGTAAGCCTCAGTATCTTAGATTCCTTCACTTGTAATTGTTCAGTCATTTGTCTTCTATCTTCAATAGCCAAATTTTTCTCTTCTTTATCTTGTCTAGCATTCTTCACTACATCAATCATTCTTACCATTTGTGTTTCTTGACCGATCTGTAGGGCTTTCACTTGTTCAGTCAAATGAAGATTTTTCTCAGATAAATCAAAAATTACACTTTCAAAAATGTCAGAAATACTACCTGAACTGGATCCAATATTCTCAAATGGGTCATCAATATCTTCTTCATCATATTTGGTTTCACATTTCCAAATAGCCATGTCCTTTCTTTGAACTAGTAACTTTCTCAACTCATCCTTAGCTTATTTTCATTTCTCAACAAGGATCTGAATTTGAATCTTTTGATTCTCTATAGTCTTGTCCAACTTGTATCTCTTCATGTTTGGATCTTTCCTCTTCATTGGTTAAACCTTCCAATAAGAGATCTAGCTCTGATACCAATTGTTCAAATGGAAAGATAAGGGACTAAGAGGGGAGAGGTGAATCAGTACCCTCAAAAACTTTTAACTGAATATTCAATCTACAAATAGTAGTATCTAATCTATCTAGCTGAATCCATTGTTTTCCACATTCATTCAATTGACTTGGTAAATGTAAAGTGCATGAAAAAAAAAAATTCAATCACATAACACAAGTATTTTGGTTACGTAGAAACCCTTGTTAGAAGGAAAAAACTATGGTGGGAATGACACCCATAAATTCTTCACTACTGTAGATAAAAATTATGTTAGTTAAGGCTACAAGTTGTGATCACTTCTAGTGATCTTACCTTGTTATTAGTAACAATTAGATTGACTAGATCTACCTTTTTAAAGGATTTAAACAACACTACTTGAGTGTGTACTTGGTTAAGAGATTTACAAATAGACTGCTAAGTCTACTCTGTTAGGAGATTTTACTAACTCTGTTACAATGATAAGAAAATAACAGAAAGTATCTACAAATGACAACTCTAATTTTTCTAAATTAGATCTATGATATATTGAATTAATATCACCTCTAAGTGTAGTAATATTTCCTTTGTTCTTCTCAGTAGCCTTGACTATTTCTGAATAAACTGACTTGTAACTCTAATCACTTCTAATACATGCAAACCATGTCTAAATTTTGATGCCTAGAAGGTAGCTACTGCTTCATGATCTCTCTCTTCTCCTCCATTACAAAATGACATCAATTACAATTATATAGAAAACTGCTAAGATTTCCATGACCTAATTAGGTTTACATCTTCTTAGGAAAACCTAAGATCTACAGTGTACAAAATTAACCTAGATCTAACTTTACATAGGAATCATCATTACATTCAATGATCACATCTACAATAAATAGTCCTCGATCTTGGTAAAACATTTAATGAATCTGTGTAACCATTTACATAGGTAGATTTTCCATTACTGATTACTATGCCATTTCCTAAATTGCTCGGTAAACATAGCCTTTCCTACTCAGTAAATATACTAGCACTTGGTGCTTAGTCTACTTAGTGTTTACTGATGCTTAGTGCTCAGTTTACCTTGATGCTCGGTAAAACTGCTTTGGTGCCTGGTTAAACCTGTTTCCATTTAATTTTTGGTAATACCTTGTAAATACTCAGTATGAAGGCTTGATTTTTTAACTGACTAACATATTGTATCTTGAAGTTCTTCCTTTTACTAACTGATCAGCATAGATAACCGACTGATCCAATTTGATACTAATGACAACATCTAATACTGAAATAGAGATAAAAAAAGGGATCAACACACTACCAAAACATAATCAAATGACCAAACTTGGTCTTATTACATTTCCAATGACCCTTCATGGTCATTTCTTCAAATCCCTAGGATCCTTGAGTGACCCTAGTGTACCTTCATGTCATTGGTGCTCTGCACCACCTCTCACAAGGCTACTCCTAATAGGGTAAAGATCCTAACAAGGCCAGAGGTAAATCCCTCAACTAGGTGGCTCCTAATAGGGTTTGTCCTTAACTAGACTTTATTTTTAAGCTCCTAACAGGGCTAAGCTCTTAATTAGGTGCACTTCAGAACAGTACTTTATTAGTCATGGGAATCATTCCCACTATGGTTTTTCCCTTTTGGTTTTCCACATGAAAAACACTTTTGTTATGTGTTTAATTTCTATGGATTCTTTTACTTGGTGTATGTCTTACTACAAGTAAAGGTTACTTATTACATGAATGTGGTGGGGATTTGAAGGATAATTTTTATCAGATAAGATTTGTGTTTATTGGTAGAATACTGATTCACCCCTCCCCCCCTCTTAATAATCTTAGGGTTTGATTATTTCAAAAATTGGTATGAGAGCATGGATCCTTTTGGTGATAATCTTAACCTCTTGAGGAAAAGATTTGATTGACAAGATTTTTTGAAAGGAGACTTCTAAGTTCACAAAAAATAACTACCTAGTATGGGAAAATAGGATGGAGTTATAATAAGAGGTATGGGTGATCAATACTAGAAGCATGTTGAAACTTAGTATAATGTGCCTTAGGGAACCCTAACTTTAGATTAGTGGAACAAGAAGCAAGAGAATACACAAGAATAAGAAGCCATTATAAGTACCATTATGATACTAAATATGTCGATGTAAAAAGAATTAGAAAAGCTTATGAGGTTTGGAAGACACTTGAACAAGTCTATGGAGGTGAAAATAATTTCCAAAAGTCAAGAGAAGAGAGTCTTAGAGGAAAATATGATAACATGAAAATGGTAGAAGAAGATAACATTGCTCAACATGGTGCAAAAATCAAATATGTTGTTGCTCCAATAAAAGGTGCAAGTGGTACCATAGAAGAAGAAGTTGTGGTAAGATATTAATAACCTCGTTACCTTCTTATGAAATTAGAGTGTCTACAATTAATGAGATGAGAACATTTGATAAAGTGATCATTGATGGACTGATCAGTAAGCTTGCTTCTTTTGAGCTTAATAATTATGATCATAGTATTTTGAATGTTGAAACTTCTTTTAAGGATTCTATGGTAAGTGTCCCTACAAGGAAAGGTAAATATTTGATGACTAAATATGATAGATTATCTAGTTTCACCTGGGATTTAGATGTTATTTTGGAGGAAGAGAAAAGACAAGGAGAACTTAAAGCATTTATAGCAAGGAGGTTACCTAGAGGAACTAGTAAGTACAAAGGAAAATTACCTTTAAAATGTTTCTCTTGTAAAAATATTGGTCACATTTTTGTTAGATGCCCTAATGGAGAACAACACAAGGAAAGGACAAATACAAGAAGTATAAAGGAAAGACAAACAAATAATGGTATATGTTTGTGGATGAAGGTGTTGTATGCACCCTAAAATGGTCACCTAGACTTTGGGCCCCATTCTTGCAATTTATCAAATCCCTAAATCAATATTTTCAAAAATCAGCATTTTATCAATTATATCAATTTCCTTGATCAAATCCTATTTTATCATTCTTGATTATTTGCCTTGGGCTAACCATTTTATCCTAAGTCTTTATTTGATTAAAAAGAATATTTCCTCCCCTTTTAATAAATAAAAAGCCCCCACTTTTCCTCTTATCCTAAGTTGCACAAATAAAGCATTATTCTTATTTTATAAAAAGAAGAAAAGCACTTTTTGTATCATATGGACACAAAAGTCAACTCTTATTTTCTCATTGGAGGATATTTGTGCACATGGATTGCTCCTCTTTGATGCTACACTATTGATTAAGTCTTTTGCATCTTAATCTCCAAGGTCCATTTCTCCTCATTTCCTATAAAAGGAGAGCTCTCTTCCTCATTTAAAGGGAGATATATCATTCATGTTTTATGCTAATGTTATGCTACAGATTTTCTAGGTCATTTGGAGCTCTTTGAAGACATTCTTGCATTCAAGCTTTGAAGACATTGTTGTTGCATTTCATTTAGCTTGCTTTCTTGCTTTCATAGCTGCATAATCATGGCATTCTTAGTATAGAATTTCTTTATGCTATAGATTAATCTCACATAGCTTAATTAGGAGGGATTGTAAGACTTGTACTTTCCTTTCATAGTCTAGTTTGCACTTTCTTTTCATAGATTAGATTTCCTTTCAAGCATTGCATTCTTATCATTTAGTTTAGCTTGCATCTTCATTCTTAGTTCACTTGCATTGCCTTTTCATTTGATTCTTTGGGGATATTGGCATTCTTGCCCTTGTCTTCATTTGAATCTCTCATTGTGTGGTTGACTAGCAAGGTCATGAGTTTATAGCTCTAGCTGAGAGAAATTTTATAATCTTGCAACTCCATACATAGAGAGCTATGGATCAATTTTTGAGACCTCATTCTTGAGTGTTCTTGATTGTAAGGATTCATAGAAGTGCACTAATTTTGTGTGTATAGGTGTAACCAATGAGCAATATGATGACAATGGTGAAGAGGAAATTATTTTTGTTTCTATAATGGAAGATCATCCTACTGGAGACAAAGTAGGTGAAAAAAGCATTTTTTTAACATATCAAACAGAATGATGACTAGATCATAGAAAGTGGGTGCTTGCATCACATGACCGGTGATAAAAGAAAGTTTATTAAACTCAATAAATTTGATGGTGGCGTTGTGAGGTTTGGAAATAATTCACCTTTCTTAGTGAAAGGTAAAGGTACTATTTCCTTTAATGGAAAAAGCAATATAGATGATGTCTATTATGTTGAAGGTCTAACACAACTTGTTGAGTGTGGGTCAACTTAATGAAAAAGATACTGACTTGATTTTAAAGGAGGAATGTATAGAATCATTGGAAGTTTCACTGATGAGATTGCTACTCGAAGGAAAACTAGAGTTAACTTATTACAATTGAACAATATAGTTAATAGTTGTTTGGTTGCTAATATTGAAGATAGTTGCTTATGGCATAGAAGGTTCTTCCATGTAAACTTTGATAGTTTAATGAAGGTAAGAAAGACTAGTGCAGTTTGAGGAATGACACAACTTGTGAAACCAGATAGTTTGATGTATAAAGAGTGTTATCTTGGTAAGTTAACTAATACATATTTCAAAATAAAATCTTATTCATCACAGAATATACTTGATCTAGTGCATACTTATTTTGGTGGTCATGTGAGAAAAAAGAGTTATAATGGTGATAGATATTTTATCCTATTTACTTATGATTATTCAAGAATGATGTGGGTTACATTTATTAAGGATAAATTAGATGCATTCAATAAGTTCAAGTCTTTTAGAGCACTGGTGGAGAAGGAATAAGGAAAAAGTTTGAAGTACTTAAGATTAGCTAGAGGAGGTGAGTTCACATCGGATGAGTTCATGAAGTATTTTGAATATAATGGTATAAAGAGATATATGCCTACTCTTAGAAATATTAGGAATGGGAACACTAAGAGGGGGGAGAATCAGTGTTTACTGTATTTTAACTTTTTTCTTTAACCTTTAAATTGAACTTAAATGCTTAAGTACTAAAATGAACATCCACATAAACATGAAACATGAAATCAACACATAACACCAATATGGTTACAGGGAAACCCAAATAGGTAAAAACTCCAGTGGGAATTGACACCCACTAATATTCTTTACTAGTGTTTAGTGATCCTTGTTAGAAGATCCTTAACCTTGTTAGGAGTTTCTTTACAACGTATTAAGTACAGTAGACCTTGTTAAGGGTTGGACCCTGGTAGGAGTCTTCTACAATAGTCTCTATTAGGGGGGAGTGGATGCACTATCTTAGAGCTTGTTATTCAAGTGTTGAAGGCTACAACTTTCTGATCTTAGATACACACTATATCTATTGGATGAACTGTCACTGTGACACTGCTTGTCAAATCAGTTCCTTTGATGCGTTGATGCTTTGACCTCTTGAAAAGCTCTAATACATCTTATAGACTCTTCACACACTTTTTCTCTACTTATTACAACTCTATATCAACTTCCATACTAAATACAATGGGCACATCTCATATTTATATGCACATACAAAATAAACAACTAGGTCATCCCTTAGACCTATTACATACAGTGCTTCCAAATGAATTGGCTCAAACATGTTTACAAACAAACATATACATATGTTGGAAACCTAATTAAAATAGGTGCATATCCTTTACATCATTATATTATGACCGTAACTCAAAATGCTAACAGTCAGTTGCTTACTCTGTTCTTCACTGGCACACACTGGCTGTGCAGCTTCAACTGCTTGTATCTTTCTCATACTTGCATATCTAATCATGTGCTCATAGACTAAGCATGAATGTAGTCTAACTAAATTAACTTCCAGGGTGCATACCATAACTTGGTCATACGCATGTTCACTGATGCTCTGAGCTACAAAAACTCTGTACACTGTATAATCTTCAACACTTAACTGATTTCAGATCTTCTCATCAAGTGTGCTGACTCCAAACTGCTATATGACTTTGTTTCCATAATGAAAACACTATATGAAGTCATATACATCAGTATATCCAGCTTTCCAATAGTCCCCCCCTTTTTCATTGATGGAAACAAAGGAATATGGCCAAGTTGCTAACTGTACTTAATACAAAAAACTTTTTGTCATCTATACATACACTTATATCTCCCTATACATATTATGATCCATATTCTATACACAACTCCCCCTTTGACATTAATGATAAAGGTGTTTCAAAAATTGTATCTATACATACTTACTGAGGGAAAACATTAGGATATGTTATCTTTAGGTTCTGGATCTCCTTCTTCCAAAATGTGATCAAGGAGTTTACTATCTATAGATGGGTGCATAGTGCATACTATAGCTTTTCCATCTTCTTCAAGTCAGTGTTAGGACCATGATCATATGTTACCATTGTGGCATTTATGTCCTTGATGTTTTGATTGAGTATATCTAATGAGGCCACAAGAGCATTCCTAAGCTGTGTTTGCCTTGCCCTGATCTTTGACATTTCTTTTTCTTCCTGCTCAATCTTTTCTATTTCTTGTTGGTATACATTATTACACATGTTTACATTTGTGGATGTGTCTTTCACTAAACTCTTGACTTTATCAATCATAGCTTCTACCTTTTTTATTTTCTTGAAGTGGGCATCAGTAAGCTTATCCTGATCCATGCATTATGCAATGATTTTTCTTCCTTGATCTACAAATTCTTCCAAGGATGCTTGATCAATCTTAAGTGAGCTTAGGTCATGTGAAAAGTTTTTCATTAATTCATTCAACCTCTTCTTTAGGTACTTTTCTTCTACAACTAGGGATGCAGATTCTTCAAGGCTTGAGAAATTACTTTTGAAATGTGAGATGACTATACTCACATCATCAACACGATGTATTTTTGACACTTTCTTGTCCTTTGGCAACAAATTGTTTAGAATGTTTACTGATTCTACTAGGAGGGGATTCCTCATCACTTGTTTTTCTTTGGCCTTTTCCATGGTTAGGATGCTAAATTTTATTAGATCTTCTTCTTTCCATGAGTCCAAACTGGATGTGTCAAGTATCAAACTTGACAACAATACTGTTGAAGGAGTGAGGAAGTGTTGTCCATCACTTCTTGTTTTACCTTGATTGACATTTCATCCTTTTTCTCACTTTATTTTACCATTTATTTTTCTATTTTTTCTTTTTCTATTTCTTTTTCTTCTTCTTTCTCATCACCAATAAATACTTCTTCTTGATGTGTGGGAGGTGTGTTGTTGCATAACATTTCAGCTTCTTGTGTGCTCACAAACGCTTCCTCAAACTTATCCAAGTCATTTTTTGTGGCCACCATTGTAATCTCTACATTGTTAATGAAGATTGTATCATCTTTTTGTGTATCTATCATGGGTGCAAACTTTACTACCTTTGTAGGTGTTACCACTATAGGCACTGAATCCTGAGGACCTATAAATGGTATATTGGTGGTCTCTGCTACTTTGTCTTGCTCAATAGGTGCTTGAGTGATGGGTGCAGACTTAGGTTTCATGTGCTGCTCTAAGAATACCTTCTCAAAGGCCTTCTTTGTTTCCTTAGTTATCATCTCGTAGTCTTTGTTCATAATGTGTAGTGTTCTCATCTTTGTCCTTGAGTGCGGCTTCACCAAATTCAATAACAGTGTCTTTTCTTCAATAGAACATACTGGAATATTGGATTTTATCATGTGTTTGATCAGCATCTCATTAATCTATAACTTATCAATTTCATGATATTTTTCATAGAACTTGGCTATCTAATCTAGCCTTCCTTCTTCTACTACTCTAGTCCTTAACACTTGAAGACTAGGTATGAATCCTACTTCCGGAGGTGGTTACACATTTTTCAATTTGCTTCTTGTGGCTCTAGCTAAAGGGTGAGTTGTGGCATTTTTTTTCTCCTCTTGGGCATCATAGGAGATACATCTATGGACTCAACATCAACTGTAACAGTGGGCGTAGGACTAATATCATCAATTTTACCCTGTTTATCCTTTGGATAATTAGTCTTCTCAATCTTTACCTTTTTCATCTTGGGATCATCAGACTTAACTTCCACTGTGGATGCTCTCTCAATTTCCAAAGCAATCTTTTCTTCCCTTGCTTTGTCTAGGTCTACTTGTGTTACTCCATGAATTCTGAGTATCTTAGATGTAATATTAGAGGCTTTCCTCTTAGTTGCGACGCTGTTTAGTTTAGCATCTATCTCTCTTGTCTTCTCCTCATAAGTTCCCCATCTTGGCTCATTAGGGTTAGTAGGAGCTGAGAGAAATACTTGAGCATATGCTTCTAAAACTTGTTCCTCTACTTCATATCCAAGTGGATGAATCCACTTTGTTCTAGGTACAACTGCCTCCATGCATGGTGTATCTGTTTCAACCATAAAACAAATAGTATCCTTGTATTTCTCAACTATGTTTTCTAGAATTTTGTACATCATTTGCATCTTGACCTTGAAGGTCTTCAACTCAAATGTTATGTAATCTCTCAAAGTACTTTCAGTGGATGCCTTGTAAGATATTTGTGGCAAGGTTGGAATGGACTTGTTCAAATATGAATCTGATACTTTCCCAACTATATGAAGATACATGTAAATGATCAAAGATCCAAACCTGAATATCTTGGTCTTATCATGCTTAATTGCCTTGATGTTTTCAATCAACTATGTGCACTGTAATACCCCAAAAATGGGCTATAGGTTCATTAATCTCCTATATCGACACATCAAATGAAATCGACATCGAAGTCCTAACCTAAGGCACGTTGGCACATTATCGAATCCTAATTGATTATCTTAAATTTTGCATCGGGGAATATTCCTAGCAATATTCCTATTTATCCTAGTTATCTTTGATTTAATGATTATTTGGCGATAAATCTTATTTATCCTAAAGTTTTATTAATTAAATATTCTAAATATTTAATTAATTAGATTTAATACTGCCACTTAATTATTTAATTGGATTTAATTATATTTGTTCCTAAATTGTATTATTCCATTTTGACAATAAATCAAGTATCCTATGACTAATTGATTAAATTCTTATTTAATTAATTAATGTCAATTGTCAAATTTAATAATATATTTTTTGAATAAAAGTTTGATTTAATAATTGATTAACCCATAAATCAATTATTTTATTTATAAAAATCAGTTAAGTTGAGGATAAATCACTTTATTTATTAATTTAATTCATAATTAATTATGCACATCCAAAAAAATAATTAAACTTTAAATCAGAAAATCAATTCAAGTTGTTTTGAAAATAAACTCAACTCTGTTTTGTTAAAAGCTAATCTAACTTTTGATTTAAATCAAAAAGTCATTTTTGCATGATTTTTTGTGAGTTAACTATCTTTAATTCCTTGTTGACTCAAAAATCAACTAGAGTGATTTATGGCTTTTTCCATGCATCCCCAAAGCCCTGGATTTCTATAAAATCAAGGCTCAACTCTTCACAAATCATCTCACAAGTTTTCATACTTACTCTGCCAAAATCAATCCACGAATTTGCACAATCATACAGGTGAATCGACAGCTGAAGAATTGAAGCTTCTTTTCGAATCAACAAGTTTTGTGAGATCAATCTTGTCATTTTAGTTTCATATTTAGCATATCATTGTTAGCTTATTTTGCATATCAATTTTTCATCTAGAATAGATTCATATCAGTTTATCTCATCTTATTGCACAGAAAATCCAAAAATATAGATTAATTTGCATTCATCTCATATCTAGATTCTACATTCAAATCCTTCATTTAGGTGTCATCAAGGTCACTGATCTCGGTCCAATCTAAGAATACATACTTGCACCTACTAGAAGGTAGTAAATCACCTGGTTAGATTAGTTTCCATTCCACTGCACAATTTTGATTTTAACTAACCTCTAATGTTTTACTAAAGTGTTCTCTCTATAGCTAGGTACAAAATTCACACACACATTTATGGCACCTACCGTGGGGCCCTAAAACAGGTTTCCATTCAATTTCTATCAATTTCTATCATCTTCTTGTCATTTTTTGTTCCAAGTTGTGATTTTTAATTTCTGACCATACAATTTTCATGAGTTTTATCAAAAACTCATATCTGGAGGTACCCACTATTGTACGATAGTTGATTTGATCGAGGATCGTACCATCAAAAACACAGTGTCATTTGGAAGCTCTTTTATCGTATCATTTGATACCCATTATCGTATGAGTTTCGAGATTGTCATCTGGTAGGTGACCCACTATCATATGAGTTTTAGTGCTAGGTTTCAATTGTCATTTCACTTTTTTAGGCAATTTTCCAAAAAAAAATTCCTAATTTGGACTAACAGCTAACATTAACAATTGAAATTTTGCTATTTTTGATTAATTTATTTTGGTTTTGATTGGAAAAAGCGTGAGAATTTCTAAAAATAGGTAAGAATCTACTAAGCACATTGCGAGGAATTTAGGTAATCTTCTCAGCTGATAATGTTTCAATTTGGATTAAAAAGCACTCTTGCATGTCAAGCTTGTGTGACCTTTAATGCTTTCATATCACATATTTCATTTTGTGCTATAACAACGAACATAGATTTTCTTTTCAACATCTTTTTTACACATAGTAAATAGGCCCTATGAACACTATTCATGGTTCTTGAGAGAGTGGGTTTCCACTGAAACTCTTCTCTATGGAGGAACCCTTATAGGTAGGGAGGTTACTGAGAGCGTCTCACATTCTACTAGATTTGTGCATCTTCAGCTTCTAATTGATACATTCTCTCTTCGGAGAGGTTGATAGATCATAAGTGGTTGACATCATAGATCTTTGTGAGATAATCTTGGTCTTAGCATGTCAGATTAATCTTTCTGCTTTGTTTGGGTTAAAAGTGAAAAGGTTAGAGGACTATGCTCTACTCCCTTTTTGGGTAGTACCAAAAATTTAGATCCTTGAATCTGGAACCAGTCTCCATGTGGTATCTTTTGTGAGTCACCTTTAGAGAGGGTTAACCATAGTGGACATTCCCTTAATTGGGTCAACCACATTGATCGAACCTCAAGCGATAATAGCCATTTTCGTCATGGTAGTAGCAGCCCCTATATAAATATCCTTGTGGAGGAAATCTTCATAGGTGTGGTCTCTTGATGGGCTGTCAGATCTCCCTAGTAGCTCCTAATTGATTAAATTCTCAGACTATGTCAAAACCCTAGTGCACCTAGATTGGAGTCCGCCCTCTTGAGATCACAAAAGTTGCAGAGTTAGACCATTACTAAAAACCCTAGTGAGGCCAAATTTTCATTTTCTAGGAATATGTGTGTTATTGTAAAACTTTTTGGAACATACACTGTTAGCACTCCTAGGGATTAGCACAATTTAGTCACTTGATTGTTCATGCGTAGGGTTTCTTTGTCCCCTGTTCATTATTTTCAAATGTGCTTGAAATCACTTTCTTGTTGTTTTTCATGCCTATTTATCTATCTAGTTACTAAGACTGAATCAATCCAATACAATCTTCAAATTGGGATAGACAATTTTGTGAACAATCTAAAACTAAAAAAATGAAAAATTGCAAAATCTGATGTCAAACACCTTTCTAGAGTCAAAATTCATCTTGTAAAGTCAAAAAGTCATACGAATTTTGGCTATTGTCATTTCAGAACCCCCAGATTGTCGTATGGTAGCTAGTATATTGTCGTACGAGTTTTGTTGCCAGTCAATTCAATAAAGTCAAAAACCCTACTATCAACTATTGTGCGAGTTTTGCAATAGTCGTATGAGTTTGTCAGTTGTCATTTCCTACTATACCCACTATCGTACGAGCCTGTAGAAAGTCCTTTGACAAATTTTGAAAAATTGCCAGAAAGTTGTCAGAACTGTCAGAGACCCAACTTTTTTATCCTATTTCCAAAATCTGTCAAGAAAATCACTATGTCAAGAATAGAGCAGAAACTACTGAGAATCCAATCATTTTCCTAAAGTGACCTTTTGGATCCAATTTAGCCTTCTATTTAATTGATTTGAGTCCTTTTTATCTTGTGTCATAACTATCAATCTTCAATCCATCTTGAAAATGACTAAGTGTTGTGAACTCATGTATGCTATCTTTTGGGCATCTACCCATACATCCAGGACACAATCTCCTTCATTTACACCTAATCCAAGCTTCAATCAATCAAACCTTGACAAGGTTGCATCATTTGGCCTTCTTGAATCAGATCTTTCTTCAATTGTCTTCATCATATTCTTTGTTTCACCCAAGATTAATGGTAAAAACTAGAGCTTCCTCTCACAAGAAATCTGGAGAAGTATCCCATATCATACCTCTGAATACTCTCCAAGCTCCAACTCTTGAGCAACTCTACAATTTTGGTCTTTACGAAGATGACGGTCTTGGTAATTTTTGATTGAAAACTGGTTACATTCCTCCTCCATCAACTCATGGAGGTAATCAAAAAAATCCTCCTCGATCTATACTAGGGAGAACTCCTACCATGTCTCAAGAAGGGAAAAAATTTGGCTCTCAAAGAGCTCAATCTCAACATGATGCAGATCAGGAACCCACACCTAAAGAAATTACTCGGTATCAAAATGATGATGACTTCAAAAGAATGATGAAGCATTTCTTGAAAGAAGATAGAGAAGCATACTTTTTGCAATTAGCTCATCAAGGAGCTAAACTTCCTCCCAACTTTAATGTTGAAGATATCATTATGCATGAGGAAGAAACTCCTATTTTGGCTATGATGAAACAAATGCATGCCATACAAGTAAAACTTAATAAGCTTGAGAAAGAAAAGGAACCCAAGGAATTCTCCATGGAGGCCCTATGTCCTTTTCCATTTGACAAAGACTTGTACATGCCACCATTCCTAAAAAGAGTGGAGATGCCTAAATATGATAAGTATGATGGACACTCTAATCCTCAAGATCATGTCAGAGAGTTTTTTACACAATCTATGGAGTTCATGCATGAACCAACTTATCTAATGCGTCTCTTTCCCAATCTCTGGGGGAGCAGCCATTCATTGGTTCTCTAGATTGCCTTCTACTATCAAAACTTTTGAGGAGTTGATCAAATTGTTCTATCAGCAATACTCCTACAACATTCAACATCCAATTACCATGATTGATATCTACAATCTCAAACAATATCTAGGAGAACCATTCCTGACATTTCTCAAGAGATGGAGGAAGAAATTCTCTCTATATGCTAGGCCTATTCTTGAAACTAAGAAACTAGAAATCTTCATCAATAATCTTGTCCCAGAGATCAACTACCCTTTACAAATGCAATATCATACATCTTTTGATAAGATGGTAGACAATGTGATCAAAATTGAAAAGGTACTTGTGAAAAAAGGACACATCACAGTTCAAAAGGACAAGTATGAATTAGGATCCAGTTCTAAAGACAAGAACAAAAACTAGAACAAGAATAAAGGCATCATCACAGATGGCATTGTTGATACTATATATGCCCCATCAAAGGCACTAGCTTTCAATCTAACTATTGGTACCCAAGCCATCAAAGCTTTAGAGAAAAAGGTGCCCAAAACATCTCAAAAGAAGCCAGAATACAAATCTTGGTCCGCTGATAATAAATGAAAGTTCACTCCTCTTGGAGAATCTTTGGAATCAGCTATGAGAATTTTGCTGGCTAATAACATCATCTCTTTGCCTAAGATCTGACAATCTAATCCTGACCCTAAACCAAAATGGTGGAGAGAGAATGAATTCTGTGATTTCCATTGAGGTAAAGGTCACAAAACTAATAACTTCTTACGCTTGAAAAATACTATTCAAGATCTGATTGATAAGGGAGACATCATGATTGACAATCATAAGAGCAATAATGATCATACAGCATTCATAGAACCATTTCTGAAACATGGTCAACAAGTTTCATCTTCTCAGCCTAATATGGGGGCAAAGGTCAATTATGCTTACCCTGGAAATAATGTTGTTATAAATATGGTTGAACCTTGTCTCTCTGAGCATTACAATGTCATCATAATTGTGTGAAGAGATAGAGATCATACTTCAGCTAACATAGTGACTCAATCACAAGCTCAGGCACATCTATCAGAAAAATCCTAGATTCATCAAATGTCCCTAAGATGCCCTTCCACCTTTCTTTCACTTCCAAATAGAAGGTTGCTTCTAAATCTTCCAATCCTAAAGATACAAGGCTGACATATTATAGCATTGTTCAACAACTCCAACACACTAATGCAAAAATCTCCATGTTTGAGTTGCTTCAGATATCTCGAGCTCATAGAGCTATTCTAGACAAAGCTTTGATATCTCCTTTTTAGAGGAAGATGAAAACTCCTTGAGTCACCCGCATAACCAGCCCTTGCATATAAAAGTCTTGATCCAGAACCATAGAATCAAACGTGTGTTGATAGATGGCCTAAACATTTGTTCTTATAGCTTGGTCACACAATTGGGATTTTCAAAATTGGTTATTGATCCTAGAAAGAAAATAACTATAAAAGCCTATGATGAACAAGAAAGATCTTTTAAAGGCACCATTGTCTTACCTATCAGAGTAGGTCTAGTTATCAGAGATACTATATGTCAAGTTCTTGATCTACCTTTGGCTTACAACATTCTTCTAGGGAGACCATGGATACATGAGATGAAGGCTATTCCTTCTACATTCCACCAATGTTTGAAATTTCCTTATGAAGGAGTAGAGGTCACTATTCCAGCAAACATATCCACCACTTGCAATACATTGAAGGAAAGTGCAGATAAACTTGTGCCTAATAACAGAGAATCTTCCATTAAGCCAACAAAAGAAGCATCCACATCTAAAATGGAAGATGTTGCAAAAGAGGTCAATATCAAAGAAAATGGTATTGGAGAATATACTATAGAACCAATCTTATCTTTGACATCTCTACCTATCTCACCTAAGTCTTATGGACAATCTTTAAAATAGTCCAAACCAAACTCTAAAGAACCTCTTGAGGCATATAAAAGAAATTTTGTGGTAGAACAAGTCTCCAAGCAAGAATTTGAAGAAGATGAAGCTATGCTTACATGGCTATACAAAGATGAACCTGAGTCTCAAGTTGTTCAAACTAGTGACTCTACAGTATCCAAAATCCCTTATAAGTCATATGGTCCAGGAGATAAATTAATAGCTAAGATGGGATATCCAGGTAAAGGACCTCTAGGAGTCAGAGGAGAAGGTCTTATAACACCTATTTCACATACTGGTAGGGAAAAAAAAGATACTATTGGCTTAGGCTTTAAAAAGAAACCGTTCCACCTCAAAAGTAATTGTTCTCATGTCATAGAGAAAATTGCACTAGGAGAACCCCTTCTTAAGAAGGAAGAAACTGAACAATCAGATAGTGATTCAGATAGCTCAGAACTTATCCCTTATGAGTGTTTTCCTAAGGAAATCAAAGATCTCCTTGAAGCTAAAGATGATCCAATAAAAAGAATCAATGTAGTAGAAACACAAGAACCTACTATAGAGCAAGAGATAGTTGTAACATAAGAACCAGCTAATCTTGAAGATAATCAAATAGACAAAGAAGAAGGTGGTAGTTATTCTGAGATAGATTCTCATGAGTATGAATTCAAATTAGAATCTGAGGGTAACCCTTCTTGGGGTATTCATCCTGACTTTACTCATGTTCTTATATTTCCTAGAGGCATGGATGAAGAACCTAATGACTATGAATGGGGAGCCATTCCAAAAGAAGATGAGCTTATTATAGAGAAACATGTTTATGTTATACACCAATATGCACCTAAACCCAATATAAGTCTAGAGCAAAATGATGAATTCATCGAGTCTTATCCACCAATGGATGAATTGGACTCCCACAATGACATTGAGCCTATTCATGAATTGAATGTCTTAATTTGTAATATCACCTTTGAACTTGAGTGTTGGGTTAGAACCAATGATGACAGATCCATATCCGTAAACACTATCTCCCAATCTTTCATCATTTTGACTATCCAACATCCTGAACTTCTTGATCAAACCTCCATGACTCTGAGCCATGGTATTTATACCTTCCCAAATGACTATGCCCTTGCTTGCTACCTCAATGTAGTTGAGCCTATGAGGACTTCCATCAGTGAACCAAGAATTAGCATGATGGAGTTGGACATCAAGTATCTTAATCAAAAAAATAAGAATAAGAATAAAAAGAAAAGGATTTTTGAGGGTGAAAACCACTTTGTGGCAGTCTCAAAACCTACAAAAGTAAAAATAAATGACATATCTAAAGCTGAAAACCTCTCTGAGGTGCCTAAGGATGAGATATTTGATGTTCTTCCAAGTCATTTACAAGATAGATCTCTAGTTCTAATCGAGCCTACTCAATCCATCAACTTGGGAACAATAGAAGAACCACAGTTGATCATGTAGCACAATCTTTATCAGAAGAAGAGAAGCAAAAATTTACAACATTCCTAATAGAGAAGAAGATCAACTTTTCATGGAAATATTTAGATATGCTAGGGTTGGATCCTAATCTTATAATGCATCATCTATCTATAGCTCCAAATGTCAAACCTGTTAAGCAAAAATTGAGAAAGATGCATCCTCATGTTGCACTCTTGGTAAAAGCTGAATTAGAGAAACTACTAAAAGCCAAATTCATCTGAGTTATTGATTATGCAAAGTGGATCTCTAATATTGTACCTATTTCAAAACTAGAATAAATCAATCAGAGTTTGCACAGACTTTAGAAATGTAAATAGAGCATGCCCTAAGGATGATTTTCCACTACCTAACATTGACATGATAGTGGACATGACTGTAGGCTTTGAGATGTATTCTTTAATGGATGGTTTTTCTAGATATAATCATATAAAAATTGCTCCAGAGGATCAAGAGAAAACTGCTTTTACATGTGCATGGGGCACCTTCTATTGGAATGTCATGCCATTCAGACTTAAAAATGCTAGTGCTACATATCAAAGAGCCATGACATCTATTTTTCATGACATGATGCATAGGACTATGGAGGATTATGTTGATGATACTTTAGCAAAATCTATAATTATAACTGAACATCTAAATGACTTGAGCAAGATACTAGACAAAATGGAAAAATTTAGTCTTAGATTAAATCCTAAGAAGTGTTCTTTTGGTGTCACTTTTGGAAAGCTCTTTGGATACATAGTTTCAAAGAAGGGCATTGAAGTTGATCCAGCTAAAGTGAAGGCTATCATGGAAATGCAACCTCCCAAAAACATCAGTCAAATGAGGACATTGCAAGGGAGAGTTCAATCTATCAAATGATTCATTTCTCAGCTAGCAGACATATCATAGCCTTTTACAAAAATATTACATAAAGGTGTGACCTTTGCATGGAATGAAGAATGTGAGAACAACTTTAACCATATCATGAAGTATTTATCAAATCCTCCTATCTTAATGCCTCCCATTCCAGGGAAGCCTTTGATCTTATATGTCTCCTCTACAAATACATTACTAGGGGCATTGCTTGCACAACATGATGAGAACAAAAAGGAAAGAGCTATATACTATATCAGTAGGACATTGGTAGCATATGAAAAGAATTATTCTATGATTGAGAAGGCTTGTCTAGCTATGATCTTTGCATCACAAAAACTAGGACACTACATGTTATCTCATACCACACATTTTATAGCTAAGATTGATCCACTAAAGTACCTACTAAGCAAAGCTGCCCTCATGGGTAGATTAGCTAAATGGGTCATGCTCTTAAGTGATTTTGACATTGAATATGTTGAAAGAAAAGTTATAAAAGGATAGGTTATTGTTGATCAATTAGCAGATGCACCTATGATTGATGATACACCAATGCAAATGGAATTTCCAGATTCCTCTATCATGACTCTTTCTTCTAGACAATGGCAGTTATTCTTTGATGACTCCTACACATAGAATGGATCAGGAGCAAGCATATTGTTCATAACTCCTCAAGGATCCTCAATCCCAAAAGCATTCAGATTAAAGTTCCCTTGCACAAACAATATTGCAGAATACAAAGCCCTTTTGAATGGTATGAAAATAGCAATTGAATGGAGAGTAATAGAATTACACATTCATGGAGACTCACAACTTGTTATCCATCAAGTCAATGATGTGTACCAAACTAAAGATGAAAAGCTCATTCCTTATAAGAGAATGGTAGATGATTTAAAGAAGTATTTCATATCTATCACATTTGAGAAAATTCCTAGAATAGAGAACAAGGTTGTCGATGCAACGGCAACATTATCTACTCTATTACAACAGCCTGAACATGAGCTACGCTATGAGTTTCTAGTGGAAGCACTATCTTATCCTACATATGATTCCCCTGAAACCTGCATGATCTATAGTGTTGTTGGTCATGATTCATCCAGATACAAAAACCTATTTTCCTATCTCCAAGACCAAATCATTCCCGATACCTTCAATCACCATGAAAAGAGATACCTTATCCGTAATGCCTCCCAATATGTCATCATTGGTCATGATCTTTACAAACAAGGTCTAGATGGTACGCTACTTAGATTTTTAGAATGAGAAGAGTCTCAACATGCATTAGAGGAAGTCCATGATGGTATTTTTGGGTCACACTCTAATGGTTTAACACTAGCTCGAAAACTTATTAGGGTTGGGTACTATTGGCCTAAAATGGAGAAAGAGTCTATCAAGTTTGCTAAGAACTATGAAAAGTGCCAAGTGCATGGCAACTTAATTCATGCTCCAAGGAGAGATCTAATTCCCTTTACTACACAATGGCCTTTTCATCAATGGGCCTTTGATCTTATAGGAGCTATACATCCTCATTCTTCTAATGGACATACCCATCTAATCACAGCTACAGATTATTTTACAAAATGGGTAGAAGTAGTCCCTTTGACACAAGCAACTGGAAAACAAATATCTATGTTCATATTGAACTGTATCATATGTAGATATGGGATACCTCATTCCATAATCACAAATAATGGTGGAAAATTCAAGAACAAAGATTTAGATGATTTATGTGTTAAATTCAAGATTACACAACATTGGTCATCTATCTACTATCCTCAAGGGAATGGACAAGTAGAAGTTTCTAACAAGAATCTATTGAAAATCTTGCACTGTATAGTTAATAAAATAGGAAGAGACTAGCATCTCATGATTAATCCAACTCTCTAGGCCTACCAAACAAGTATCAAAGTACCTACTGGGGCTACACCTTTCACTTTAGTTTATGGGTCTGAAGCAGTCCTGCCTATTGAGGTTGAAATCCCATCACTAAGAATCAGAATGCAAGGTCTAGTAATTGATGATGACTATAGAGTGTCTAGGTTTTAAGAACTTGAACTAATAGATGAGCATAGACAAGAAGCATATGATCATCTCAGAGTATATTAGAAGTGAATGTCTAGAGGTTACAACAAGAAAGTCAGACACAGAGAATTTCAGGTTGGTGATCTAGTCTTGAGAGCAAATCCAAAAAATCATTCACATAAAGAACGCAAGGGGAAGTTTGAACCCAACTAACTACATCCCTTTGTTATCACTGCTACTTTTAGCTCTGGTGCCTATCAACTCTCAATGACTAAAGGAGAACAGCTTCGAGAACCAATCAATGTTCTCCATCTGAAGAAATTATATGCCTAAGGCATTTAGTCTATGGTAAAATGTCCTAAAAGAATCTTTAAAATTGAAAAAAGTCCTAAAAAAAATGAACATCTTGGTGAAAACCTAGCAATAGGCACCTTGATGATTCACAAAAAAAGTAAAAAATATCAAAAGTACAAAAAAAATTGAAAAAATGAAAAATACAAAAAAATGAGAAAAAGAAAAAAGTGCCTTGGTGAAAACTTAGAAACAGGCGCCTTGGTAGCAAAAATAGAATCTCTACCAAGATGGTGAAAACCTGGCAAATGCGTGCCACTTATTTCAAAATGCTCCATCTATCAGCACAATCTTGGTCTTTCCCTACTTTCAATCTTGCTTTAGTTTGTACATATCTCCTGGTTTGTTTTTGCATTCATGTTTTCAATAAGTCGGTCTGTACACCAATCAAGCTCAAGCATCTATATCCTATCAATGCTTAACACTTGGGGGAAATCAATGTCATATCCTATGGCCTTCAGTATACTTTAGATGTATCATATCTAGTCAGGGTCCTTTGAAACTTCATTTGAGTCAGTCAGTCTATCTTGTCTCCAAAAAAGATTTTACATCTACAACAACACAATCGAACACCAAACACAAACTGAAAACAATCTATGCTTTTAACATGCTTTTATCTCCTTGTATACTTACTGATACACATTTATATTTTTGCATATTGTATTCCCACAAGCTCTTTGATGATGTCCTTTACAAGATTTAGAGAGTGATGACTGGGGGCATAATCTTTTCTTTGTCTCCTGCTTGTATGTGAAAATCTAACAACTTTGGAAATTCTGGATTGAAATGGTGTCTGACTGTAAGAGCCTCTATCTTGAATTAGATGGCCATGCATACCTCGACCATTGATACCCAAAAAATTCAAGGAAGTTTGATCTAACTATTGTCTTTTTTGAGTAACTTCTTTCTCCTATTGTGAAATGCGATCTTACCTAAGGATGTGAATGATAAAGGGTCACTATGGGTAATTCACATTAGATTTAGAATGATCTCTTGACTATTTGATGTGTTTGTAATGCAAGGCATATTCAGGTCATCATGACATTTATGTTTTGATGCTTATGAAAATTGCTATATCAAAATGGACATGATATTCAGGTCATCCTGGCACTTATGCCTTGGTGCTTATATCTAATCTGACATTCTAAAAACAAAATCAATATTCATATGTCCATGGTTGTCTAACCAATGGGTGGTGTATTGATTCTTGCACATACAAATCGATATTCATATGTCTATGGTTTCCTAACTAGTGGGCATTGTATTGATTTATTCGGTTACCTAAAAATTCAATGATGAAAATGACCGACACATGATCAGTGACTAGGTCCTAGGTCTTAGGTTGCATTTCATTTTGCTTGTCTTGTTGCATTTTGCATGTTTGCATGATCTCACAATGGCTGAATAAACTTCAACGCTTAAACAATTCTTCAAAAGCAAAAATGCTAAACATGACTACAAGATCTGAATCTCACACGAAGGTTCCTCCAATGAAACAACAAGTAGAATCCTTTTTTGGGATCAAAATCAAAATCTAAGATCATTTACTATGTTAAAATCATGGTTTAAAATTTTCAGACCCAAGACGGTCTACTACTTGCATAATCGACCTTCCATCATCACAGAAATTGAGTATTCAACTTAACTGATTATCTTACATCAAACTATCAAAATTTCAACTTGGTCAACTATGGTCAACTCATGGTTTAACCTAGTCAAACTTGGTCTTCTGGACCTCCAAATGATGCAGAATGCATTCTTGAATGTGAATAACCATTTCTCAAATCAACTAACATGCTTTTGAACTATTCAACACTGACTTTTCTTGTCAGATTTCAATTTTTATCTCGAAGGGGCATGGTATTACATATCATTCAAAGTCTGTAATCTAAATCTGAAATCAAATCTTTCCTCGGTAATCAAGACAACAACCATGTCTAGTTGTTGATTCATCAAAAAGACCTCATTGCTAGGGGAAAATCAATCATTGCTCAGGGCATATCAGATTCATTGAGATCCATATCAATCTAGTATTCTCCTAATCTTGTAAACTATATCAATCTTTTGTAAACCATCAGTTCATTAGTGTTATTTCCTTGGTTCTTCGTAACTAAAGGGTTCAGATGTGAAACCAATGTGATTCTTATCAACAATCGGGTCTGGAATCGGTCACTCACTTCTTCACAATCATAAGGTTCAAAATCAGGTGTTTTGACACTTTTTCACAATCATCGATTCATTGCTGTTATAGTTAACATTATCTTTGGTCATTCAGGACCTATTATCTTCATATCAAATGTCAATCAATTTCTGCTTCATATCAATATCAATTTCAAACATCAGTTTCAATATCATACACAGACTGTCTTTGAACCACTGTGCTTTGCACAACAATTCAAAGAGGGGCAAAATTTAATACCCCAAAAATGGGCTATAGGTTCATTAATCTCCTATATCAACACATCAAACGAAATTGACATCGAAGTCCTAACCTAAGGCACATCGACACATTATCAAATCCTAATTGATTATCCTAAATTTTGCATCGGGGAATATTCCTAGCAATATTCCTATTTATCCTAATTATCTTTAATTTAATGATTATTTGGCGACAAATCTTATTTATCCTAAAGTTTGATTAATTAAATATTCTAAATATTTAATTAATTAGATTTAATACTGCCACTTAATTATTTAATTGGATTTAATTATATTTGTTCCTAAATTGTATTATTCCATTTTGACAATAAATCAAATATCCTATGACTAATTGATTAAATTCTTATTTAATTAACTAATGTCAATTGTCAAATTTAATAATATAGTTTTTGAATAAAAGTTTGATTTAATAATTGATTAACCCATAAATCAATTGTTTTATTTTTAAAAATCAGTTAAGTTGAGGATAAATCACTTTATTTATTAATTTAATTCATAATTAATTATGCACATCCAAAAAAATAGTTAAACTTTAAATCAAAAAATCAATTCAAGTTGTTTTGAAAATAAACTCAACTCTCTTTTGAGTTAAAAGCTTATCTCAACTTCTGATTTAAATCAAAAAGTTGTTTTTACATGATTTTTTGTGAGTTAACTATCTTTAATTCCTTGTTGACTCAAAAATTAACTAGAGTGATTTATGGCTTTTTCCATGCATCCCCAAAGCCCTAGATTTCTATAGAATCAAGGCTCAGCTCTTCACAAATCATCTCACAAGTTTGCATACTTACTCTGCCAAAATCAATCCACAAATTTGCACAATCATGCTGGTGAATCAACAGCTGAAGAATTGAAGCTTCTTTGCAAATCAACAACTTTTTTGAGATCAATCTTGTCATTTTAGTTTGAAAATAAACTCAACTCTCTTTTGAGTTAAAAGTTGATCTCAACTTCTAATTTAAATCAAAAAGTTGTTTTTGCATGATTTTTTGTGATTTAACTATCTTTAATTCCTTGTTGACTCAAAAATCAACTAGAGTGATTTATGGCTTTTTCCATGCATCCCCAAAGCCCTGGATTTCTATAAAATCAAGGCTTGGCTCTTCACAAATCATCTCACAAGTTTGCATACTTACTCTGCCAAAATCAATCCACAAATTTGCACAATCACGTTGGTGAATCGACAGCTGAAGAATTGAAGCTTCTTTGTGAATCAACAACTTTTGTGAGATCAATCTTGTCATTTTAGTTTCATATTTATCATATCATTGTTAGCTTATTTTGCATCTCAGTTTTTCATATAGAATAGATTCATATTAGTTTATCTCATCTTATTGCATAGAAAATCCAAAAATATAGATTAATTTGCATTCATCTCATATCTAGATTCTGCATTCAAATCCTTCATTTAGGTGTTGTCAAGGTCACTAATCTCGGTCCAATCTGAGAATACATACTCGCACCTACTAGAAAGCAGTAAATTGCCTAGTTAGATTAGTTTCCATTCCACTGCACGATTTTGATTTTAACTAACCTCTAATGTTTTATTAAAGTGTTGTGTCTATAGCTAGGTACAAAATTCACACACACATGTGCAAGATCTCACATAGATTGAACTCTCCATCTTCCTTCACAAATCTAATGGCTGCTAGAATTATGCTTGCAGACACACTATTCACCCTACTGATGTGATGAAATCTGTATCCAAGTATCATGGACATCAATTTGATGTCACCTTGCTCAATAGGCTCAACTATCATCCCGTGCCTATCACTCCTTGACTTATATGTTTGCTCAACAATTTTCCTGACATCCTTACCCATAGGAAGGATGGCACCAGACTTAGATAGACCTTTCATCTCATATATTAGGTCACTAGTGATTCTTACTGGCACATCACCTATCCAAAATAGCTCATCATGAATTCTGATCAAAAGTATTTTAATCCATTCTATCTCATAGAACTCATATGTCGTAGTATACTCCACTATAGGGTGATCATTCCACTTCTCATATTCATCTAAGAAGGTTTTGTCTGGTTTTAGCATGGTTTCCATTTGCACCCTTAGTCTGTCCAATCCTACTGGTTCCTTCTTGTAGTAAATGTATGCCCTAATGTCTTCAACATGCATAATGCCCATGGGCGTGCAAGAGAATGCTCCCTCTAAGTCATCTAGGGTAGATTTAAATGGATTCTTTTTAAAGACATATCTTTTCTTTTCTACAACATCAAATACTATGGGAGTGGCCATCACTTACTTGATTTAATGCTTTCCAAATGTTCTCTAAGATAATCTAAAGACTTCTGAATCGGCGTGATGAACTAAGGTTTCTGCAACCAATCAAATGAACTAATAATCACTAATAGATCAATCTAAAAATATTCACAATAACTTCTAAAGCTCTTTCTGCTCTCCAAATTCTCTGAATTCAAAAGCAATGAGTAATCAAAAAGCTTTCTATGTACTTAAAGTGAAAATTCCACCATTAATGCTTTCTGCATAAACCAGGTTGTCACTTAGAAATTTCTCTCTTTCATTCTATAAAGAATCAGCAAGTGCACTCTTGCATGAAGGTTTCTCTAGTCTCCAAAAGCTTAATTCCAAAGGTGCATACTCTGAGAGTGAGTATACCAGCCACGCAGGGGTCTAGAGATAAATTAGCTCCCCCTATGACCCTGAGGTCCATTCATCCAGATGTAGAGGCTGCGTCCATTTTGGATGCATCCAATACATACTCATCAACCTTGTCCTTCTTTTTTTCTGACCAAATCAAGCTTGCATCCTCTGAAGCTTTCATAAAATTGACTTCTCCTTCGGGATCCAAAACTAGTTCTTCTATCTTTTTAGGGCTTTCCTGACATTGCATCCTTAATCTATAGAACTTTGAGATATGTCCAGCCTTGTTGCAAGAGTGACAAATGATTGGAGGTCTTATATTCCTCGATGCATTGACATGAGTCACCATCTTACATTTTTTAGCTGAGTGACCATTATAGTTATATATTTGACATGTAACATTCTAAGAGCTTCTTATATTTGATTGATTCTGATTTCTTTGATTATGAGTCCTATTCTTTTGGCTTGTCTTGCAATTTATATCTCTATGACCAAATTTATTGCATGAATAATAGTAACCATTGAAAGGTCTTACCTCTGTACAGTTCCTTGCTATGTGTCCATGCTTGTTACATGCATAACAGGTGCGGTCTATAGGCTTGTGCTCATTCTTAGGTGGTTTAGTATGATCCTTGGTCTGATTACTAGTTTCTTTAGCATCTTAGGTGCCTTCTAGTGCTTTCATTCTTACTCACATGTTATCAATATGATTCTATGCTTCATTGTATCCAATGCATCTAGTATCTCATTTAGCTCTTGCATATAACTGAGATTCTATTAAATCAAAACTAGTGTGTAATTTATCAATGTGATTCTTAGCCTCTTTCAATTTAGATGTCAAGCTTTCCTTATTTCTTAGTTCTAAGATTTCCATGTTTCCTTGCCTTAATTCTTCATTCAGTTGAAGGTTCTCTTTGACCTGTTCATCATAGACTTCCTGATTGTTAGTCAGCTTATCATCAAACTCTTCAAGTTGTTCTTTTAAGGATTTATTTTCTTCATTCATCTTCTTGACCATTATCCCTAGATCACTGGTAGAGCATTCTTTCAAATCTTTCCTTATCCTTTTGATGACTAATTGAGCATCACTGAGTTTATCCCTTAGTTCTTTAGTTTCTCTTTCAGATTTGTCCAGGTCTTTAAGAGAAGCTTCTAGATTTCTTTTCAAATGTTTCATTTCTGCTTTTTCCATGATCTCCTCAAGTGGTTAAACTTTTTTGTTTAGGACCAAAGCTCTAATACCAATTGTTAGGAATGGGAACACTGAGAGGGGGGGGTGAATTAGTGTTTACTATATTTTAACTTTTTGCTTTAACCTTTAACCTAAACTTAAATGCTTAAGTATAGAAATGAACATCCACATAAACATGAAACATTAAATCAACACATAACACCAATATGGTTAGAGGGAAACCCAAATAGGTAAAAACCTCGGTGGGAATTGACACCCACTAATATTTTGTACCAGTGTTTAGTGATCCTTGTTAGAATATCTGTAACCCTGTTAGGAGTTTCTTTACAATGTATTAAGTACAATAGACCTTGTTAAGGGTCAGACCCTATTAGGAGTCTTTTACAATAGTCCCTATTAGGGGAGTGGATGCATTGTCCTAGAGCTCACTGCTCAAGTATTGAAGGCTACAACCTTTTGATCTCAGATACACACTATATCTACTGGATGAACTGTCACTGTGACATTGCTTGTCAAATTAGTTCCTTTGATGCACTGATGCTTTGACCTCTTACAAAGTTCTCATACATCTTATAGACTCTTCACACACTTATGCTCAAATTATTACAACTCTATATCAACTTCCTTACTAAATACAATGGGCGCATCTCATATTTGTAAACAATGCTTCCAATTGAATTGGCTCAAGTGTGTTTACAAACAAACATATACATATGTCAAAAACATAATTACAATAGGTGCATAGCCTTTACATCATTATATTATGACCCCAACTCAAAATGCTAACAGTCGGCTGCTTACTCTGTTCTTCACTAGCACACACTAGTTGTGTAACTTCAACTTCTTGTATCTTTCTCATACTTGCATATCTGATCATGTGCTCATAGACTAAGCATGAATGTAGTCTAACTAAATTAACTTCCAGGGAACATACCATAACTCAATCGTACGCATGTGCACTGATGCTTTGAGCTACAGGAACTTTGTACATTGTCCAGTCTTCAACACTTAACTGATTTATGATCTTCTCATCAAGTGTGTTGACTCCAAACTGCTATATGACTTTGTTGCCATAATGACAATGCTATATTAAGTCATATACATCAGTATAGCCAAATTTCCACCAAGAACTCCATAGAAAAATGGTGTTGAATAAAGAAGAAAAAAATAATTGTTGATGTTGCAAGGAGTATGTTGATACAGGGAGATGTACCAAAGATCTAATAGAGAGAAGCAATCAATATTGTTGTTTATACTCTAAACTAGGTGCAAGTGAAGAAGAAGGGAACCAAAAAACACCCTATGAATTATGGTATGGTCATTCTCCAAGTGTAAAGTACTTCAAAAAAATTGGGAGTAAATGTTATATAAAAAGAGATGACTTTTTAAGAAATTTTATCCCAAAAGTGATGAAGGAATATTTTTGGATTATTCAACTAAGAGAAAGGCTTACAAATATTTTAATAAAAGGAATAATAAAATGATTGAAAGTTCTTATGTGAAGATTGATTAATTTTCTAAGAAATCTGAGGAAACAAGCAAAAAGTAGACAAAAGATGATCAAGCAATATATTTTATTGAATCGGAAGAGCCTAGACCGATAGAGAATAATAATAAGGAAGAAGTAGTGCAACCAATAGAAGAAGTTCCTAGGTCTGAACCAGTAATCCCAAGGTATGTGAAAAGGAATCATTCTTCTGATCAAATAATTGGTGATAAGAATGTAGGTGTGTTGACAAGAAGTAAGGTTAGAGAAATCATGTGTTTGATATCATAATTTGAGCCAAAAATAGAAAAGGAAGCAATTAAAAAATGATGATAGGATGAGAGCAATGCATGAATAATTAGATCAAATTGAGAAGAATGAAACTTGAACTTTTTTGCCAAGGCCTAAACACAAAATTTTGATATGTATAAAATGGGTTTTTAAAAATAAATTAAATTAGGATGGCGAAGTGATCATAAATAAAGCAAGACTTGTGTCTAAGGGTTATGCACAAGAAGAAGGATTAGATTATGGTGAGACATTTTCTCATGTAGCAAGATTGGAAGGCTTCAGGATACTACTTTCTTATGTTGCATTCAAGAAATTCAAATTATATTAAATAGATGTGAAATTAGTGATCTTGAATGTAAATCTAGAAGAAGAGGTCTTCATTGAGCAATCGGATCGATTTGCCTTAACTAAGGACACAAACATGGCATGAAAACTTTTAATAGCACTCTATGGTCTAAAGTAAGCCCCTGGAGCATGGAATTAAATATTACACTCTTATCTCATTCAAATTGGTTTCAATAGGACTTTTGATGATAGTGATGTTTACTTAAAGGTTGAAGGAGAAAAGATATTAATTGCTAAAGTCTTTTTTGATGACATAATTTTTTGTGGTGATGATGAGATGAGAATGTCTTTTTCTAATGAGGTGAAGAAAGAATTTGAATCTTCGTCACCATCCAAATCTTCCTCTAACTTTGTTGCTTTAAATTTTGTCCCAAATCTACTCTTCTCCTTTCTAAATATCCTCAATTCAAATCTAGTCAAGGTGCCAAATAACTATTCTCAAGTAAACTTCTTTGGATCATAAACTTCTTCTATCATCAATAGCTTATCATTGTAGCTATCTAGTAATGACATCAAGATTTTCACCACAAGATCTTCATGGGTAATATTTCCTCCTTGATTCTTGACTTTTTTATTGCATTATTAACCCTTTGAAATTAGCTTCTAATATCTTCACCTTCTTCCATTTTCAGATTCTCATAGTGATTCTTAGTTTTTATTTTCTTAGATAACTTAACTCTATCATTTCCTTCATAAATATCTTTCAACTTTTCCCAAACTTTACAAGAAGTCTTCAATGAAGTAACTTTAGCTAACTTATTTTTTGGTAAAGAACTAAAGATCACATACCTCACTTTCTCATTCTCCTCATAGGTTGTGATTTTATCTTGATTTTTAAGACCAATCTAAGGAAACATATACTTCATCTCCACATTCTTGTAAGTAGTGTAACTGATTAAAATCACATGTCCTCTCATTTTCTCTTTCCATGAATTGTATTCGGATACATCAAACATAGGAATGTTTATTTTTTGTTCCATTGGATCTCCCTCAAGCAATCAAGATCTCCTCCAAGGAACCAAGCTCTGATACCAATTGTTAAACAAGCTGAATAACTGAGAGGGGATGAATCAATCATTCACAAACACTTTTTAAAAATTTTACTAATCCAGTAAATACTTAAAGCAATCAAAAACTTATAACATTTATAAACATGAAAGCAAAAAATCATCAACACGATGAACACCATAATTTCCATGGAAACCCAAACTGGTAAAAATCACGGAGAACCTTATTCTCATGAAATGAACACTAGTTAAGGTGATTTTTACAAGGGATCACTATCGGTTGAGATAACTACCATAAAATAAAAGTGGCTAACTACCAATATAATTCAGCTCACTTCCAATACAATTAAGCTCACTACCTTAATATAATAAATGAGAATTGAATCCACCACTGAAGTCATTGTCGCTGACACACTACAAAATAGAAATGATATAATAGTCAACTACAAATTGCACTAGCTCATATGAACATCAAAACATAGATCGTTCCTTGTCGATTTTGCATTCAATTTGCATATTACTTGTATACAAGCACACACAGACAATTAAAACTATCACTCTTCTTATATTTCTTGATGCCAATAACTAAGTCATCCTAGACTGATTTAAAATAGGTCACATCAAAGTATTCCTGCAATGGTAAGGATTGAAACATGGACCACCTTTCTCAATACAACTTGCCTCACACAAATCAATGCACTACACCATGTCTCTAAGACTTTCAATACCAATAGATATGATCAATGCATCACACGATAAGTGCTAGGACTTAAACACAATGAACACACTCCAAATAGGACTAAACCCAAATAAATGTTCCACCATATGTTGTACACTAAAAGGGACCAACACTAACATGGATTAGGATAAAAATTTAAAGAACATCATTCGATAAACACTTCTACTGATTTAGAAAAGATATCAGTACACGCATGAATCCATACAACAAAACAACTAAATCATAAATGAACCACATCCATGCATCAGATATGTTGAAATCATTGAAAACCATTAATGAAAACATCATGAATAGTATCAAACTCATATTCCAACAGGGATAAGGAGATAATGATATAGGGAATAAAGAGAGGGGGTTAGGGAGAGAGAGAGAGGGAGAGAAGTGGAGAGAGAGAGAGAGAGTATTTAAGATAAGATCTATATATTAAATAGAATATATAATATTAATATAATAATTCACTTTATTAATATTATAATGTATTACATTAATTATATTTTAATATAGTATGATATATATTATATAGTATGATGAAGGGTGCTCACCTTAATACCACAACATAACAGAAATAGAGAAACAACAACAATTTGCAAGAATAGAAAATGGGCTTCTTATTATCTCCACGAGTATGGAATTGCAAATTTTCAAAATTATAATATGCAAAGCCACATGGGCATTTTCCTTACAATATTTTGTAGGACAAACCTCAAATCATTACCCAGAACTACTACCCAAAATTGTCTTAGACAACACTATGGGCCTTCCTTATATAGGCAATTTCCACCGCCCGAGAAGGTTCTAGAAATTTTAGCCCTTAAGGCTGACCAACCCTAGAATTATTTTATTTTTCATTTTATTACATCAGAGTCATCTCAAAAAAAATTTTGGAACTCAAAAAGAAATTTTGAAGGAAATTCATTTTCTTCCATTTTAGGTGACCCAACTTCCGGAGACCATAAGTCATCACCCGTTGACCCAATTGGCTATTATGACCCCATTTTAGAAAGGGCGTGAAGTTCTCTACAATGCATGACTTGCACAAGCTCCAATCAGCCAAATTTTTGACCTCATTCAAGGCCTCTAAAGCCTTCAAAACTGAGTTCAAAGTTTCTATACCCTGCTGCCAATATCAAAAATTTTCAATATCTTCAAAACTAGACTTGATCTGGCAATGAAACTTTATTGGCAGGCTGATATGACCAAAGTGAACCTCCAGGGAAGAAAATAGACCATTATGAGCTCAAATGTAAAACTTACTAAAAATAGTAAATCTCCAAAAATAGAAGCTTTGCACAAGATAGACCTTATTGAAAAGAAACCTGAAATATTTTTGGGTGATGCAAGATTGCTCTTACACCCAGGATGCTCCTGCATCATAAGATAATATAGTATTATGTATTATATGATTTATTATATAGTATAGTAATATACTAAACACATCAAATATCTGATACCTTTGATACAAATCTGCAAGCTTGGGATTTTTCTTAGGATTGCTATGGGAATTGATTTGGGGATGTCGAACCTGGAAAGTTAACCCAAAAAATGTTCTTATGATATTTCCTTATGTTTCCAAACTTCGACCATGTAGCTAACGACTTCTTTTTACCCAAAATTCATAAAACAAAAAAGGTTTCTTAAGGAGATTCTTAGATTTCCACCAATATAAAATCTCTCTTTTTTTGAGTTTAATAAATTATTATTATTTATTTTTTAATTAGGTTACGTCTAAATTCCTAATTAATAGGTTGATTGAAAAAATCTATAACTTTCAAATGGTATAACATTTTTCAAATAGAAAATATGTGTCACATTATATGCCTCACATACTATAAGATTAAAAAACAATTTGAAATTTATAAAGTTTTGACCAAGTTATGGTGGTCAGATATGCAATTTTTTATATTGCAATAAATTTGTAGTAAAAAATCATAATTAATTATTTTCATGGAAAAAAATTATTAAAAACTATGTCTCATCTAGACACGATTCTTCTACTTATATCTAGAGTCTTATAAAAAAATTATCATTTGATTATGGTTAGGGTGGCCAAACATACACCTACTTCTTATCTTTTTCCTAAACTTTTTGTACTATTGTATTGAAATTTCAAATTTTCACCAAATAGTTTAACCTTTTTTTAAAAAACAACTAGTATCTTAGAAACTACATTCAATTTTTTACAGATTATATTCTTACATATTTTTGATATAAGGTTGACAACTTATTAAAAAATTTACATCAAGTTTCCTAACTCTATTTTTCTAAAATTTTATTGTCTTTTAAGGGCCTACTTTGGCCCACTATGATCCTGCACATACCCTTTCTTCATGCTTTCATTCACTTTGCTAATATGCTTGGACTTTATTTTCACACCTTCTTCACTATATTCTTGAGCTTCTTATTTTATTGGGGCAACTTTCATAACAGTCTTTCCATCCACATGGTGTTGCATCTATATTGTCTTTCTCATCTTTTCTTTACTACATCAAGCCTTTGGCTTTGTAGTCTTGGAGGGGAGTCTCTTACATTTCATTGAGCATATTGTATCATTCCTCGCATAGTATTTTTGTCAATTATCATTTATCATTATATATATTGTATGTTAATTATCTTTGTGGATATCTATCACTCTTATCTTATCTATCTATTTGTTGTGGAGGTGGAAACACATGTGATGCCATGCCAAGGAACCATTGGACCAAAACCAAAAATGTACTAACAAGAAGCCATTAAATTTTTAGAAAAATATCAAATACATTAAACATTAATCACATAACTTAAATTTAACATAATCAATGGTAAGGTCATCACATCACTCAAAAATGCATAAGAGAAGAGATGTAAAATAAAAATATCCAATAGTCTAATTATAACTTATATATGAAATCCAAGGGAATACCAAGTCACTAGGTTATACCATAATTGGCCATGCATAAACCATTATCCAAAGTAAGAATTAGCTACGAAGTACCAGAGATGCAAGCTCACACATTCTAGAATCTGCAAATGAGGTCACATAACTAAACTAATGGAGACACCAAAGAAAGCACGCATACTAGTCGACACGGACATCTATCACCAACATATAGATGCTAATCACTATTAAATTCCTTGGAAAGATATAAAAGTCTCAATCTAGAGGGGTAGAGGCATCAATTAAGCAAGTAGAGGTACTAAAAATCTTAAACATCAATGAAGAGAAGCCAAAGATCTTAAACATTGATTGAAAAGAAAAGGAACCAATCCAAAGTTAGAAAATTTTAGGGTCCAAGCAGCCTCAATTCAGTGAGGTGGAGGCAACATGGGATAGGTGGAGATGCCAATCTATCTTCCTCACCCCAAAATCAAGGTTTCTAATCATAATTCATGGCCAACCACCTAACCACAAGTGGTATTTAATTAAATCTATCATTAATACAACCCTAAAAGCCTTTTATAAGTACAAGAAACCCAATTTGAGTCTATCTTCTATTTTCATCATTTATTTTTTTATCAAGAAATATGAGTAGCATACAAGGATCATAAACATCATACAAGTATAATTCAACATGTTTTCATCATTTTAAAAGCATATATCTATGCTACACAATTATAGAGCCAAATCCAAGAATACAAGATTACATAATATAACTAAATGGAATCATCAAGGTCTGAAAGAGAAATATATAAACATTCAATCACATCATAGTAGTCTAAATTCTCTTTCACACAAACATAATCTATGTTATCAAAATAATCACTGAATCCAATGTATGATTATACAAGGACACAAATGCAAGATATAAGGCAAGGGTAAAACATAGTGGTAAAGTACAAGGAATCAATATGAGAATGTGACATCATGGTTTCACAAATATGGATGGTGTGCAAGTACTATTTGGGACTTCTCATCACCTGTATATTAGTCCCCAATAGTGATTGGTCATGCTACTAACCACAAGGAATCCTTAGGTCCTCCCCCACCATTCTCAAAGAGATAACCATGTAACCCATACAATACAAGCATGGCTATCACATAGGGTATACACATATGTATTTCCACAAGTACCACACATAACCACAATAAGCATAACCATGCACAACCAAGGCTGCCCACACACATTTGGGTACACCAAAAATAGGGACAAGATGTCACTACCATGCAAGATATAGGAACTCAACATCACATGAGCACTAGCTTACTAATCAATCCAAGTGGGTGCCCAGTCAAATAATGGGAGTGTCATTGCATAGCCTCAGTGGGGAATGGAATAACCCATCACCTCACCATGTCATGACTCATGTGATTCCAAGAAACCTCTCTTGGAGACAAAGAGCTTGGTGTTTCAGTACATCTTGGTACTTCTCTACTATTTCCTTGGCTAATGGGAATCTCAATGGTCAGTACACCTAGGTCCATTGTGGTCGGTATACCCAAGCCCAAATATCTATACTTATCTTTATAATTACCCTATTAAATTTATTTATGTTATCAATTGATTAAGGACTCTGCAATGGATTACCTTGGTGGCCCCTTTGTGCCTCGGTCCCCCCATTAAAATCCACCCCCACAATTGGCTTCACATCCATTCAAGCACACACACACACACATAGAAAATTGATGAGGTCAATCACATCCACACTAACATGGTGGATTTATGGCATGTCCCTCTATAATAATATATCCATCTCAACCATGTTGGGGTAATTCCAATGGTTTTCACATGCACTCACAAGTGCCAATTCACATTTCTAAGCATTCTCATGCACAAATGTGACCTCATCAAGGGGTGAGAAATAACACAAGGTATCCATAGGATTTGTATTTCTATTACATAATAACAATGAAACATTTTTACATAGGAAGAATCATTCAAGGATCACACACACATGAAACTCAGATTTGGGCATGACAAGGCCAAATTCATCAAAAATTAAACTTTCAAACATCAAGAAAATACCCAAACCCCTTTGACCTTATGGTATACACATGCCAAAAATGCATTCACTTCATCAAGAAACCAAAGAAAGAAAACTTTGGTGCTCAAAAATGTCCCAAACCCTTATATGCAATTGTACATTCAATACAAATATAGAATTCTAAATTTATTTAAACACGAATTTATGGAGAAAACTCAACATGCCCTCCAATCACCTAATAAACTCTCAAAACACTTGGAGAATGAAGGAAAATCCACCAAAGATAATGAAATTTGGAGGCCAATTAAGATTTGACAAAGGAATTTGATAAAGAATTGCCCACAAAATTTATTCCTCAAAAATATTTCCCTCCCAAGAAGATTCAAATTTCCTTTTGTAGTTTTTTAAGAAAGCCACCAAATTCTATCAAAAGAAAGTTCTCTAAATGAAGTAAAAAGTCACTTTTTATCCAAAAATCCAAAATGACTTAAACTTGAAATAAAAATATAAAACCTCAATAATATTATTATTTCATCCACAATCAAATAAATACAAAAGCCCTCCAATTAAAATATTAATAAAATTCTCTTAAAAGTCAGTTGACAAATCAGTTATGCCCAACTTAGAAACTACTTATATGGAGGGACATAGATTTATAAACAACGAAAATGGTTATGACACAACATGGAGATACATAAAAATATACATCCAAATCATGCATGAGGGACATGGATTTATAAACAATGAAAATGGTTATGACACAACATGGAGATACACAAAAATATACATCCAAATCATGCATACCAAACATACTCGAATGTTGTCTCAATGCAATCGGTGGGTATATAAGCATATCAGGAAAAATTGACATTCAAGAGCTAGAATGATGATTTTGGTTGAATACAAGTTAGCCAGATGATTACCTCCTTATTTAACCACCGTCAAGGATATGTATATATTTTGGGGTACACTTAGACCTTCCAATTCAAGTGAAGTTGATACTCGGTACCTATCCACATTAGTCCAATAGTCAAAGCGCGCACACACACACACACACACACACACACACACACACACACACACACACACACACACACACATATATTCTATCAAATAGTAGAAAACAATGAAGGGGATCGAGACATTGTGTGGATCTCTTGAGTGAGTAACTATGACTCTGTCCATCTTCATACAAACATGTCAAACTAGGTCCATATAAATAATAATGTGAGCATGGAAAAAATTGAAAGATCAGTAACCCACAACAAGTAAGTAATCATTATCATATATTGCAAGGAAACACATACATTGATTATATAGCATAAACATGTATGTCACATCATTTAACATCAATATCATCAAATCTCTAATTGTAACAATTTCGTTGATCTCATACGATATAATGCACATAAAACCAATAAATACACAACATAATAAAAAAGGTAGTACACCAAAACATATCATCATAAAACCACTTTTCATTAAATGGCATGTACTATTATAGCATAACATGGTATAACTATTGAGTAACACTAACATCATTTGACTATTAATTACTTCATAATCACGGTCTCTCCTAAGCTAATCATAATCAATTTCCCTTAATTGAATGAAATCTCATTAAGACCATTAGATAACATTAAGTACCATTTACTCAGTGATGCAACCACATAACAAACCTTGAACTATCTACTATAGATTCATGATCCACAATATATTATCGTATTAAAATAATTCTTCATAAATGACTATCACCTGAACCACAAGTGAATATTCTACTACTCATAACCACAATGGAATCATGCAAGAATAATGTGATATCCATGACAAGAAGCATCACAAAAACCACTATCAATAATAATATACAAGAATCCACATATCAACCAATCATGAAATAAGTGGACAAAGTCACATAATATAACAAGGTAGTATCTAAATTGAATCAAAGCATTCCAATGATACACATCTAGAAGGATACAAAGAAAATAGTGATTAGGAGGGCACTACAACACCAAATTAGAGACTTGACTGAGGCAAGTCTCAAACAAACCCCAAACATTTTTATTGTCAATCAGGATTTTGCCTAATCTTGATGTGAAATCTAGCTATCATGTTGCAACATGGAAACTCTCTCAGGTGGTGGGTTGTCCTAAAATGAGAGAAGAATCTTTAGATGTGGTCGGTTCCTTGATAGTGCTCACCTAAAACTAACTTGTATAGTGGGAAAGCAATAAGAAGATATGCATTACTAAAAACTAAATGAGGTGATACACCAATGAATTTATTGCAGTTTTAGTAACCCAACACCAACTATCCAAAATACTATAGAGTCACAATACCCAGACAAACATGCAATTACAAAAGTGATTATAATGCAAGGATCCAAAATCTTTTCTTTGAAAGGAAAACCTTAGCTTTACCAATTTTATGCAAAACTATAAAGATCACAAACATAGACCTACAACTACAAGTATCAAGATTCACATATGCAATAAGGAATAAAGCTTAAATGAAGGATAAACACAACACAAAAGAAAGAAATTCACAATATTGCAATAGGAATATATCAATGAGAAGGAATTATTGTATATGTATAATCAATGTTGAAGAATCTCTTCTGCAAAGTGCTCCTACAATCAACTCAAAAATTTTCAATGTGCAAAAATATGAGAAGGAAAGAAGAACCCCCACAAATGAGGTGAATATACAATATATAGGGATCATAAACCCTAACTTGGATGCAAAAAATAATGCATGTCAAAACAACTCCACACTATGAAGAAACCTATCAAAACTACCCTCAAGTCCATGTTCAACTGATCTAGAAGCAAAAACTAGCCTCAACTACATGAAACGATCCTCAAAATAGCCAATAACCGATGATAAAAACAAGAAGGCTCCATCCAAATCTTGCAACTCTAAATCAAAACTAACAGACTCCCAATTGTCATGCTATCTCCTATTCTTGCATTCTAAAAATAATCAATAATTCTAAGTGTCTCATAATTTCAACACCTTAGAATATTGACCTTACAATATAATGTGCATGCAAGACATTATTATTTTATTTATTGTAATAATTACTATTTAATAAATATTAAATAAAAGTAATATTTGAATAAATAAAATAATAAGATTTTATTATTATTATTTATATATATTAAATGATAAATGTTGCTAAAATTATTTAACATATATATAAATAATAATAATAAAATTTGTATTACAACATGGAAAGCATTTATCTTTCATCTAACCGAACCCGAAATCATTTAGCAATCAAATTTAAAGAAAAAGGGGGTCCACCTTTGAAAGGGGGGGCAAACCCTAACAAACATTTCATTTGGCATTTTGTTTCATTATGTAGTTGTCTATTGCTGCCAATGGACTAGGGTTTTTTGTAATTGCAATCATCGTGGACTATGATAATGATTGACATGACACGGTTACCTTTGATATTTTGGTTTTGATCCATGTGGGTTTCCTGTTTGAACTGAACACAAGGGTTTCTTCTGCATTTTTATGAAATTTTGTGGCAACCACAGAATACATGAGGGTTTTCTATGGGAATAAAAAAAAAAATTTCTTTATTTTCTTCTGTTACAGATGATAGATTATATGTTAGGAATTTGTTGATGCTTGTGGTTTCTACTGATCCCATACTTGCATGTGTATGGTTGATGTGTTTGTTTTAATTTTTCTATTTGATGTGCTTGATGTGGTTGAGGGACGGAGTCGTAGTTACTTGCTTGCGAGATCCACATGATCGACTGATCCCCGCCATTGTCTGTTATATTTCTATATATATGTACATGCTTGTCTTTTATGCAGGTTCGCAGGTACCGGGCATCGACTTCCCTGAATTGTCAGGATGAGCGTGCCCTATCGCTAATCTCAATGGTAAAAGAGGGGAGATAATATTCAGTTCCAAATCCTAACCTAAGCCAAATATTGTCCTACTGTAGGGGACAAGATTCTATGTTTCCACCCTACTAAACTCGTCCAATTGGCAAGAGTTTACACCTAAGTCCTGAGTTTGAATGTGGGTCCTTGGGTCTTTCTGATTCTTTGATTTATGGCGTTTGTGTGATTCTATTTTTTAGATCTTTCTATTTTTAGCTGTGGCATAGTATTTAAATGGTAATTAAATAAATGTATTTATTTTAGTTTAATTATTATTTTATTATATAGTTGATGCATTAATTAATTGGGAATTAATTATATGCTAATTTGAGTGTGGTTGAAATATTTAATTAATGTGAATTAATTAAATATCCTCTCTTTTGAAATATTTAAATCATGGAATTTAACCTTTGTTTAGTTAGAATGTAATTATTAAATTAATGGTTATTTTGGCATGTGTGTATTATGTTAACTAAATGTTCTTATTATTAATTTTTAAATGCATTATGTTGCACATTCATAATTAAAGGAAATTGAATTGTTAATTCAAGTTAAAGTTTGGTTAAAGTACTTTTTGACTAAAGTCAAAGTGGAGAGTTGACTTCAATTCAACTGGAACAGAACGGTAAACTAAAGTTTGATTTCATGCAATGCTCCCTTGGAGTTGAGTTCAAATTTCATGCATGGGGAAGGAAATTCCTTTATGTATTGGGGGTTTTTGGCCATTAAGCACACACTGATGGAATATGGATGAAGTGACTGAGAGGGGGGGGTGAATCAGTCAACCATAAAACACTTCACAATTAATTCTTTCCAGAACCCTTAGGATATCTTAACAATGTTATCTATTTTAGCACTCGGTAAATAGATTGCAGTAACTTTGAAGATGCAAAAAGTATTAGCAAAATTATCTTTAGATATTCATCAGCACATGTATATGATTGAGAAAGAAATTAAGAACACAAGAGACACAAGATTTAACGTGGAAACCCAATATGGGAAAAACCACCAATGTATCTAGATACTGATTTTCACTTTTCTGAAGTGATGCCCGGTTAGAAGCCAACCCGGTAAAAGGTTACAAAACACACTGTTAGGTGTGACCTTGTTAGAGGATTTAAAACACCCTGCTAGGAGTGGCCTGGTAAGAGGTCTTCAAAATAATTCAATGGAATTGTCACCTTGTTAGAGGATTTACAATATGGTTGTTAAACCAACTCGGTTAAGAGATTTAGAATTCACTGTTACAATGATAAGAAGGTAACAATGAAAAATGACCTGTATAATAATGCAACTGTCTTGCTGATTACAGATCTCTGTTCTGCATAAGTCTGATCCTTTCTGATCGAATAAATCTCTGCTGCACCTCAAGGATATCTGAACATCCTTCACAAATTCGCATACTCCTTTCCTGCTTTTCTTCTGTAAAATCTTCTGCTGTATTTCTTATTTACTTTTCACATTTGACCTTTTATTTATATGATTTTAGATTTATCAAATCGACATTATTTAGTATAACAGTCGGCTGAAATAAGCAAACTCTATTTGCAAAAATCCTTCAAGGGCCGATAGTGCTCGGTGACCATAACTTTCTATAATCTTTTGGAGACCGAGGGAACTCGGTAAACACCGACAATCTTTTACCTTTGATAACCGACTGAACTCGGTAAACACTAACTTTTCCTTAGATGACCGACTGAACTCGGTAAACACTAACTTTTCCTTCGATGACTGACTGAACTCGGTAAACACTAAATTTTCTCGATAACCGAGTGAGCTCGGTAAATACTAAATTTTCTTTGGCAACCGAGTGAACTCGGTAGACACTGCTTTTCTTCGATAACCGAGTGGACTCGGTAAGCACTAATATTCCTGTCTGGCAGACCGACTGAGCTCGGTAGTAACTAGTTGCTGCGGACTATGACATTGTGTGACATCAAAGACAATACATAATTGAGTAGCAATTTCCTTCAGACAATTGTTTCCAACAATCTCCCTCTTTGGCATTGATGGCAACATAATATGTCATATCATAAGAAATTTGAAAGAGTTAGCTCAGTTCAGATTCAAATCTCCCTCTATCAGCAAACTTCCTTTATCTTGAAAATTCTTCCTTTTGATTATTGAAAATTTCTTGAAGTAATAGCAAAGACATAGCAAACACTCCCTCTTTGACAACACATGCCAAAGACAATTCACATATTACCGGTGAAAATTAATGTACCTCAAGTACTGATTCATATGCAATGATTCCTTGAATATGCTGCATCAACAGGTTGATTTTCAATCATTTTCTGGTTGATGCATCACTAAAACTATATTTAGTGAGCGTCAGATAGGGGAATGACCCCTAACTTACCTCTTAGATACACAAATGCATCCGTAGGTAATGGTTTGGTAAAAATGTCTGCAATCTGTTCTTTTGTATGAATATATTCTAATCTGATTTCCTTGTCCTGCACCAATTCTCTGACAAAGTGATATTTAATAGCAATGTGCTTGGTTTTGGAATGCATCACTGGATTCTTAGAGATGTTTATTGCACTGGTATTGTCACAAAATATAACAACTGGGTCTTTGATTTCAACCTTCATACCTTCTAATAGCTGTTTGAACCAAACAATATTTGAACAGTTTACTGCAGCAGCAACATATTCTGCTTCAGCTGTGGATTGAGATGTGCAATTCTGCTTTTTACTAGTCCAGGATACCAGTCTTTTTCCAAGAAAAAATGCTCCACCACTTGTGCTTTTTCTGTCATCAATGTTTCCTGCCCAATCAGCATCAGTAAACACTTTCAAGTCTAGATTGCCTCCAAATTTATACCACAAACCATATTCTTCAGTTCCTCTTAAGTATCTTAAGATTCTTTTGATTTCCATCATGTGATTTTCCTTAGGTTTTGCTGAGAATCTAGCTACTATACCGACTGCTAAGGCAATATCAGGTCTTGTATGTACTACATACTGCAATTTTCCAATCATAGATCGGTATAGGGTCTGATCAACTTCTTTTGAATCATCATTTTTGGTAAGTTTTAGTCCAGTACACATGGGTGTACCAACTGGTTTTGAATCTTCCATACCAAACTTCTTAAGTATTTCCTTAATGTATTTGGATTGAGTAATGTATATACCATTCTTGCTTTGCTGAATTTGAAGACCAACAAAGAATTTTATTAAACCAAACATAGACATTTCAAATTCTTTGTTCATTTGCTCTGAAAATTCTTTGCACTGATCCTCATTCCCTGTAAATATAGTATCATCCACAAATATTTCTGCCAATACAATTTTGTCATCCGGTCCTTCTTTAATATACAGATTACTGTTATCATTAGCTCTTTTGAAATTAATCTGAATCAAATAGTTATGGAGTCTTTCATACCATGCTCTAGGAGCTTGTTTTAAACCATACAATGTTTTGTGTAACCTGCAGACCATGTCCCTTTTATCTGGATCAACAAAACCTTCAAGTTGTTCAATGTAGACTTCTTCATCAAGAATTCCATTGAGAAATGCAGATTTTATATCCATTTGATATACCTTAAATCCTTTGTGTGCTGCATAAGCAAGTAGAGTTCTTACACCTTCTAATCTTGCAACAGGAGCGAAAGTTTCTCCATAATCTATACCTTCTTCTTGAGAATAACCTTTGCATACCAGTCTAGCTTTGTTTTTAGATACTTGACCATCTTCATTTAGCTTATTCCTGAATACCCATTTTGTTCCAATTACATTCTTATCTTTAGGTCTAGGTACAAGAGTCCAAGTTTTGTTCTTTTGTATTTGTTCTAATTCTTCATTCATTGCTTCAATCCAACTTTCATTTTCCAATGCATCTTTGATATTTCTAGGTTCAAAATCAGTAAGCAGACATGTACCTTTTAGCTTTCTTCTTGTCATAGTACCATCTGATTTGTTTCCAATGATTTGATCTGGTGTATGATGTCTTCTGACATATTTGGCTAGTATAGGTTCCTTGTGTATACACCTAAAAATGGTCACCTAGACTATTAGCCCCTTTTGCTAAATCATCAATTGTTTATTCTTGATCAAATCCTAGCTTTATCATTTATTCGATTATTTTCTATGGGCTAACCATCTTATCCTAAGTTTTTATTTATTAAAAGGAACATTTCCTCCCCTTTTAATAAATAAAAAGCCCCCACTTTTCCTCTTATCCTAAGTTGCACAAATAAAGCATTATTCTTATTTTATAAAAAGGGAAAAAGCACTTTTTGTCTCATATGGACACAAAAGTCAACTCTTATTTTCCTATTGGAGGATACTTGTGCACATGGATTGCTCCTCTTTCAAGCTCCACCGTTGATTAAATCTTTTGCCTCTTAATCTCCATGGCCCATTCCTTTTTCATTCCCTATAAAAGAAGAGCTCTCTTCCTCATTTGCACACACAATTTTTATGCTATTGTTATGCTACAGGTTTTCTAGGTCATCTTGGAGCTTTTGGAGATATTCTTGCATCTAGGGTTTGAAGATTTGGAGCATTGTTGGCATTCATCTTGGATCTTCATCAACACTCTATCTTCTTGTCTTCATTCTTGCATCATCATGGCTTTCTTGCTTCATAGTTAGATTTCATTTCTTGCATAGTAGCTTCATTTTGATGGCATTCTTAGCTTAGATTTCCTTTATGCTTTAGATTAATTCATCTAGTTTAACTAGGAGGCTTTGTAATACTTGCATCTTTCATTTCCATAGTTTAGCTTGCATTTCCATTCTTAATCTAGCTTGCATTGCATTTCATTCTTGATTCTTGAGGATATTGGCATTCTTGCCCTTGTCTTCATTGAATCTCCCATTGCATGGTTTACTAGCAAGGTTATTGGCTAAATAGCTCTAGCTGAGAGCATTCTTAAAACCCTTGCACTCCATGCCTAGGGAGCTATGGATCGATTTGTGAGGCCTCATTCTTGAGTTCTCTTGCATGTAATGATTCATAGAAGTGTGACACATTTATACCACACACCTTGCCTTTTGAATGATTCTTGCTGTTGTCTTCTAGGATCTCTTCTTCAGGTTGCTCGGGCTCGGTAGATATTTTCTCGGTAACTTCAGACTGAGACTCGGTCTGAATTTCTTCCTGTGACTCGGTTTGAACTTCTTCCTGTGACTCAGTTTGTGACTCGGTAACTGTGCTCAGCTCGGTAGATATAGCTTCCTTATTGATAGTTGTGTCTGCCAATGTTTCAGGTTCAATGTAAACGAATCTTCTGTAGTTCTCAGGTTCCCTTTTGCTTTCTTCCTCAGTCTTTTCTGCAAACTCATCAAATTTTACATGTATACTTTCTATGACTTTGTGAGTAGATAAGTTCAGACATTTGTATGCCTTGCTTTTGCTAGAGTATCCTAGGAATATTCCTTCATCACTTTTCACATCAAATTTATTTCTTATGGATTCTTTTAAGATATAACACTTGCTACCAAATATTTTCATGTAACTTATATTGGGTTTATAGCCATACCATAATTCATAAGGAGTTTTGAATGTGTCTTTCTTCAGTTGTACTCGGTTCAAGGTATGAACTGCAGTACTGATAGCTTCCTTCCAGTACTTTATAGCGATGTTCTTTTCTATCATTAGAGTCCTTGCACAATCCATAATAGATCTGTTTCTTCTTTCTGCTATTCCATTCTGCTCAGGAGTTCTAGGAGCTGATACCTGTCTTTTGATTCCTCTTTCAATGCAAAAGTTGTTAAAATCATGGGAGATGAATTCACCACCTCTGTCTGATCTTAAGCATTTCAATCTTTTCCCTGTTTCCTTTTCCACTCTTGCTAAGTACCATTTGAACTTTTCAAATGCTTCTGATTTTTCTCTTAAATACATAACAGTCATCATTCTAGAATAATCATCAACGAAAAGAATAAAGAATTTATCTCCAGTATAGCTTTGTATTCCAATAGGTCCACATAAATCAGTATGCACAATTTCCAAAATTTCTTTAGACTAATAGTTCTTACTCTTGAAACTAGTTTTACTCATTTTGCCAATCTGACAATTCTTGCATAGACCAGTGTCAGGTTTCTTCAAAGTAGGAATGCCTCTAACCTTCTTGAATTTGCTTATTTTTATCATGTTATCAAAATTCACATGACATAACCTTTTGTGCCATAGCCAACTTTCTTCTATTTGAGCAATAAAGCATGAATATTCACTGAGATCAAGATAAAATAAGTTACCTTTTGTTTGTTTGCCTGATCCAATGAGTTTTCCTTTTCCATCCAGCAGTCTTGCTTGACCATTCATGAATTCAACCTTGAAACCAGTGTTGATTAGCTGTGCTACACTTAGAAGATTATGTTTTAGTCCTTCAACCTAGTAAGCATTATCACATATGAGTTCTTTGGTTAATGAGATTCTTCCTTTTCCTTTTATACAACAAGGTTCATTGTTTCCAAATCTTACATTACCATTGTCACAGTCTTCTAGATATTCAAATTTTGTCTTGTCACCAGTCATGTGGTGTGAACATCCACTGTCTATTATCCATATATCATCTTTTCTTATATGAGAAATAAGTGCCATCTTATCTTCATCATCATCAGATTCATCTTTTATAGCAATAAAGACAATTTCTTCTTCACTATCATCAGAATCTTTAGCCATAAAACATGATTTCTTACCTTTATCCTTGTATGATTTGAAATTCTTTTTGCCATAGTACTTGTGACTTCTCTTCTCTTCCTTGACTTGCTTGTTTGGGCACCTAGCTGCAATATGTCCAATTTCTTCACATGAAAAATAGATTAAAGGAGTTTTACCTTTATACTTACCTTTCCCTCTAGAGTACTTCTTTGCAAGTAATGCTTCTACAATTTCAAGATCACTATCAGAACTTTCTTCTGATACTTCTTCACTTTCTGACTGAACTTCTTTAATTTTCTTGTTCTTCTTTAGTGAAACCTTGGCCTCAAATGCTGATTCAATATTTTTGGAACTAGGAACATAGTTGTCATAGTTGTCTAATTCAAAAGCTGTCAATCTTCCAACTAAAGCATCCAAAGTTATATTGTGGTTTGTTTCACATCTTCTTTCTTGAATAGCTGATACTCTTATTGCATAGATAGGGAGTAATGTTCTGAGTACCTTACTTATAACAGTCTCATCTAAGATTGTTCCTCCAGAAGCTCTAATTGCACTTACACTTGCTTTGATTCTTTCAACATATTTTGCAATGTTTTCATCTTCCTTCATATTCATCTTGTCAAACTGTCCTCTTAGGCTTTCTACTTTGGCTCTTTTCACATTTGCATCACCACCATATATTTTCTTCAGTGCCATCCACATTTCATATGCAGTAGTGCAGTCTTTAATATCATCAAATTCTTCATAGCTGAGAGCAGATGCAATGTCTATCATCATGGTGTTGTGAGTCTTTTTATCTGCAATGTCTTCAACAGTTAACGTGCCATTAGGAATTGTGTATTCTTCATCAATGTATTTGCATCCTGAATCACCAATGGAAGCCAGATGAAGTCGCATGAGACCTTGCCATGCTGAAAAGTTATCTCTGTTAAGCTTTGGAATTTCCCTCTTGTAAGACATCCTGATCTTTAGCTTAGGTCTTTGAAACCCTTCCTGCAAGCACCAAAAGCTCTGATACCAATTGATGGAATATGGATGAAGTGACTGAGAGGGGGGGGTGAATCAGTCAACCATAAAAAACTTCACAATTAATTCTTTCCAGAACCCTTAGGATATCTTAACAATGTTATCTGTTTTAGCACTCGGTAAATAGATTGCAGTAACTTTGAAGATGCAGAAAGTATTAGCAAAATTATCTTTAGATATTCATCAGCACATGTATATGATTGAGAAAGCAATTAAGAACACAAGAGACACAAGATTTAACTTGGAAACCCAATATGGGAAAAACCACCAATGTATCTAGATACTGATTTTCACTTTTCTGAAGTGATGCCCGGTTAGAAGCCAACCCGGTAAAAGGTTACAAAACACACTGTTAGGTGTGACCTTGTTAGAGGATTTAAAACACCCTGCTAGGAGTGGCCTGGTAAGAGGTCTTCAAAACAATTCAATGGAATTGTCACCTTGTTAGAGGATTTACAATATGGTTGTTAAACCAACTCGGTTAAGAGATTTAGAATTCACTGTTACAATGATAAGAAGGTAACAATGAAAAATGACCTGTATAATAATGCAACTGTCTTGCTGATTACAGATCTCTGTTCTGCATAAGTCTGATCCTTTCTGATCGAATAAATCTCTGCTGCACCTCAAGGATATCTGAACATCCTTCACAAATTCGCATACTCCTTTCCTGCTTTTCTTCTGTAAAATCTTCTGCTGTATTTCTTGTTTACTTTTCACATTTGACCTTTTATTTATATGATTTTAGATTTGTCAAATCGACATTATTTAGTATAACAGTCGGCTGAAATAAGCAAACTCTATTTGCAAAAATCCTTCAAGGGCCGACAGTGCTCGGTGACCATAACTTTCTATAATCTTTTGGAGACCAAGGGAACTCGGTAAACACCGACAATCTTTTACCTTCAATAACCGATTGAACTTGGTAAACACTAACTTTTCCTTAGATGACCGACTGAACTCGGTAAACACTAACTTTTCCTTCGATGACCGACTGAACTCGGTAAACACTAAATTTTCTTGATAACCGAGTGAGCTCGGTAAATACTAAATTTTCTTTGGCAACCGAGTGAACTCGGTAGACACTGCTTTTCTTCGATAACCGAGTGGACTCGGTAAGCACTAATATTCCTGTCTGGCAGACCGACTGAGCTCGGTAGTAACTGGTTGCTGCGGACTATGACATTTTGTGACATCAAAGACAATACATAATTGAGTAGCAATTTCCTTCAGACAATTGTTTCCAACACACAGGTTTTGGAGGAGGAATTTTGGAGACAGATTTGTGACAGATTTGAGAGAGATCTTTTGGAAGGCTTGGATTCTGTATTCTTCATTCTGGTCATCTTCGAATCTGTATAATTTTGTTTGAGGTAGGTTTTGAATTTATTCTTGTTATTACTTCTCAACATCTTGTAGGAAATGATAGAAAGTGTCTTCTTCGTGTTTGATGGTTTTGATTGTTTGAGAAGCAATGTTTATTTCAGTTGGAAGTTAGAGCAAGTTTGCATGCAATTTGTTGTGTGATTTGAATCTATCTTTTTGTTATAAAATTGGTGGTATTTATTATGGATTAAATGAAAACCCAGGTGGATTAGGGTTTTGATTTTGTTGTGAAATTATTGGAATTACTATTCATGTTTTGGAATATTTGTAGATATGAAATATATATATATTTATATATATTAGATGTTTTATTTTAATATATATTAGATGTTTTTATTTTTATTTGTGTTGGATAATTCTTTTTAAAATATATATAAATATATATCAAATAATAAGTATTTGATAATATTTATGTATAAAATAAAATAGAATTCTTACAATTTAAAGAGACTTTGGTTTTAAATGAATTAGTTTATTCGCAAAAAAATTAAATTGCAAAAGTTTTATGTTGTAAAAGTTTTTCTTTTAAAATGTTTTGTTTTGGGTTTTGAACCCACGGCAGGCCCTGTCAGACTATGTGCGCAATACCTGCTGGTACTGATGCATGACAGTCCCCAAGGGGACTGCTGTACAATAGTACCTGGGGTATTGTCATCGGCCTCTGTGTCGTGACGCGGACGGGGGATAGGGGCAGGGGACTCGCAGGTACCCCCCCTTTTATTTTTATTTTTTTTTAATTTTATTTTATTAAACTTTTTCAATATAGTTTATTAATTATGTTATTAATTTAATTTAATAAGTTAGTTTTAATTTATGTTAAATTAAAATATTTTATTTAATATAATTTTTGTTTAGTAATTTTCTTTAATTAATAAATAATCTTTTTAATATTAATTCTTTTGGTAATTAGGATGATTTTATTTAATTATAGATCATTCCTAGTTATTACTTTAAATATTTTAGTATTTGATTTGTGAAATCTTTTATTAAAAGAAAATAGTTTAATAATTATAGATCTTTGCTCGTACTTTAATTGTTTTACAATTGATTTGTAAAAGTATAATTTCAAATTGTATAAATTTTAATTTGATAAATTTTGCTGTTAGATTTTCATATAATAAATGTATTTGAAAGCCAGATTGTTTTGTATTATTTTTAATCAATTGAATCTGATTAAACTATTATTATGTTGAAATTAGAACATTTGTCAAATTGGAGTTGTATTTTCTTGAATATCTTAGTGATGCAATCTATAACGTACATGTTTTATATGAAGACTTTTTATGCCTTGGTCAATTAGTTTTGGATTGATTTTAGGGGTTGTAGTCATCTTTTGGGGTTAAAATCCAGAGGCAGGTTTTGGATATTCTTTCTATCATGTTTGGTTGCCATGCATGTTATGTTGTGTCGGTAACTTATTTTATGATGTATCTGGTTATGCATGTTTCTGATCTTGCATGTTGAATCTAGTTGTAGAGATTCAAGAGTTGTGTTAACTCAGAGTTCATTTTGTTCATGTGAAATCCTAGGGTAGGTTGTCTAAGTGTATATCAAGAAGTGGCTTGGGAATCGGTGCCGGGGCCTGGAAGTGGCTGCCAGGAGATCCAATTACAAGTTATTTTAATAAGTGATAACTAAATAAACACTGGGAATCTAAAATGAACCTAATAAGATATTTTGTGCCTCGCCCATGCCTGAGTTCCCGATTGAGTTTGACTAGGATGGGAGTTGAGATGATGCTTGTCGCCTTTGTGGACTGGATATGGCATAGGTAGTACCTTGTCTACATGAGAGGTTACTATCACCACATAGAGTCACTAGGGTGCTAGGGTCCGAAGGGACTACCAGGATAACCTTAGAGTTGACTTATGTGATGACACTTCTTGTTTGCATCTTAGGTTTCCTATGTTTTCTATTTGCCTCTAGTAATGGTTTGTTAGACCTTGTTGTACTTTTGGCATCCTTTGTTTTAGAAGCTTTCAGGACCTCTTCCTTTGATTGTTGTTGTTTGTTATCCGAGTGGGTTCTGATGTTATCTCCTCAGCATGGTGGGAGTGGACCGTTTAGGTTCACGAGGTCGGGTGGTAGTGGTTCTTTTACCATTTGAGATTCTGACACTAGTGCACCAAGGCTGGATGATCCATGTTGCAGATGTTCTTTCTTGTTCTTCTTTCTCTTGTGATCTTGTATTAGATATTCAGAGTTATCATGTTGTATTTTTTTTCAGTTATTGTATTCACATACCCTGCGACATGTGCAGTGGATGCTTATTATTATGGTTACCTTAAGGTACCAATTGCATGTTTGTAATCATGCATATGTTGTAGTATTTATCTTTCTGATGTAATCTTGGGATTCATAGCTTACTATTTTATTAATTAAATAACTCTTTCGTAATCTGCGTCAAGGAACCCTTGAGAGTTGTAACCTTTGTTGGTTGTGTATTGCTTTGCTTTGCTTCCGCTTTGTAAACTTTGATGTTATTGATTGTTAACTTTTTTTTTTTTTAAATTATTCTGCAAACTTAGTTTCATGTTTAGGTTAAGTTCTTCTGGGTTCCCTGGTGGGGCATTACACTTCTGAGCCACAACCTTTAAAATGGAGTTTTCATTTTGAAGATTGCACTATTGTAGAAGAATATACTATTTATATGTTGTTTCATGGCCAAAAATAATGGGTTTGTGAATGGCTATTTTCTAAGGAGTCATGTCTTTTCCTCATTTTGTTCGAGTATCCTTGTAGTATTTTGTAGCCTTTTTTGTTTTGAAGATCTTCTAATCTTGAGTTCTGGATTATTTCCTTTACACTACAACCTCTCTGTTATATTTCATTCTGTAGAAAAAGGGTTGATGGGTCTTATTAATATCATTGTTCTTTCACAAAAATGACTTTTGGGTTTTTCCCTTTTAATATTTCTATTGCTTTTGGATATTCTTTATAAACGGCATTCTTATTCTACTGATAAAAATAAAACCCTAGAGCTATAGTATGAATTTGTAGAATACATATGAATAGATTTATGCCATTTCTTTGAACAAGGGTTCCATGCTACAAACATTTTCCTGCAACTTTTATAAAGTATTCTTCATCATTTGGGTTCATGTTACATGCGAACATTATGGACAATTTTGTGTCACAACCTTGAATAGAGTTTTATCTTATGAAATTGGCATCAATATGAAGAATACATCTAAGTTTGGCCTCCTTATAAACTATTATGAACTATAGGTCATATGTTTATATTGTAGTATTTTACATCTTTTCTTCTTTCCAAACTTTTCTCACGTATCTAACATTTGATGAATATGTAACATGCTCATTTCATACCTTTATATCCTCAGTTATATTTCATTTTGGGTAATGTATCCAATATTAGAGCCTTTAGTTTCCTATCCATTATAATGTCTTCACCACAATCCATACTAAAACCCTCAGTGCTTATTAACTCTTATCATATTTTTTTGTATTATGAGCAGCCTATTTGAAATGCTAATCATTCTTCTTTATCATTTTTTCATCTTGATGGACCAAATAGCAATATTGCACTATTTGCAATGTTTCTTTGAAAAGCTATAGCAACATAACACTTATGTTTATATCTTAGTAGCATGTGTATTTTTTTCATATTGTTGAATAGCCTTTATACACTATTAGCTGCATTTTCCACTTCTGATATTTATGTCATCTTTGACATCCTGTAGTAGAATTTATTTGAATAAAAGAAGAAATTGACTTCTTTATTGTAGCCAGTTACCTGTTGTTATATCTTCAATATTCTTTGCAGATAACATTGATATCCATTGCATATATATTCAAATTGATTCTAGCTTACTTAAACAACTTCCTTGGCATGTTCACTTGGCTCTAAATCTATTATGTATATTTCTTTTGCAATATCATGCAACATGAAACATTTATATATCCCAAAGATCCTGTAGCACCATAACTGAATTTCAAGACTATTCCATGAAGTACCTTGTTTATAACCTCTTGTAGCACTACCATTTTTATGTTGTAGCAATTTACCCTCCTGAAGTAGTATGTTCATACATTGTGACTACCTCTTGTAGAACGCAAACCTCTTGTAGCATTATATAATTGTGTGGATATATAGCTACCTCCTGTATCATTAAACCCTCATGTAGAAAACTAAAACTATGCAGAAAATGTAATGGGATGAAAGGTTTCATGACAAAATGCCATGTCCCTTCAACAGCCAATCTTCAACAGCTCCATTAATTCAACCAGAAGGTCCCATACTTTTAATGTATGTAATCCCCCTCTATAGCATCCTTAATAAATCTTCACCTCTACATAACTTATGTTGGAAGGTTTCACACCTGTAGGGTATGTGTGTCCCTTCTACAACCTACTTGTTCTTTATACCTGTACCTACACATGAAACAAACATGATTAGCAAAAACATGTGTTTTTTTAATCTTTTTTCTTCTTGCTTGCATCTTTTAATGCTTTATCTACATAAGCATGTTTTAGCACATAGAGTACTGTAAAGGTATTTAGGAAAAGTTTCATTGCTGAGTTCTTTTGAACTAACTCTCTCCCTTTTCATTTTGCATGTCTTAACCAAAATTGGAGATGCGAGCCTAGGTCTTCATCATATTTCAACTTATTAGTATCCCATTTAGGCAATGGAGGCTTTTCCTCTATCTATTTAATATGTTATGTTTTACAATGTGTTTATTCAGATAGTGTAAATTAATATTACAATCTTCCATGGCTTGTGTGGATCTAAATGCATTGTTTAAGTGTTGTATAATTGAAATCTAAACATCTTTGTACCTTTGTAAAATAGATTTGAATGGTATGGAAATAATATGCACATTTTTGTACTTTTATATCATTTTTTAATAATAATGATCCAGAATTGTAATATTTCTTCATTCTGGTACTTAACTTTTTGCATTTAACAACTCTATAATATTCATGGACAGAAACTTAAAATATATAACTCAATGTATAATCAAGTTCATAACTTAGTAATTTATTATATGTAAACTAAATTGGTAACAATTTTATCATTTATGTACATGCAGGTTTTGTAGAAGAATAGAGTGGAGCTCTTCTTGGGCTTCAGCTACCTCTTTCTTTGTTTGTGAGTCCTTGTGCTTTGATCATTTGTATTATCTTTATATTTTTAGTTTAATTTTCCTTTTTCACATTCAATTAGTTGTTAGTTTGTTATATGTTATTTTAGTTAATATTTTGGATTGTTGCCTCAATTTATATACCTTATCTTTACTAGACAAATGTGTTTTGCACTTACATCATACTTTTGTGTTGCAATCCTCAATTTGCATGGGTGTCTAAGGTAGTGAGCTCAACAACTTTAGCAATTAATATCTACAATTTGTATTTATATTTTAAGTAAGTAAAAATATTTTTATTTTATGGTAGTGTGTAGTTATTTATATTGCTTTCATTCTATATCTCAGTTAATTAAAAAATTTATCATTTAGTTATCTTGATCCCCTATTCACTAGAGAGATAGTTGAACTAAGGTATTGCAAGGGGTAGTTCATCCCTTAAGATTTTAACTAGACTCAACGTTGGTGAATTTTCCCTTCTCCACATTTTCATGAACCTGATGTGAACTAGGGCCCTCTACTAATGTCTACTTCCTCTATTGCTAAGTAAATTATTTAATTTATTTAATATTTTCATCTATATTATTCTTCTTATTCTAAGTCTCCTAATTAGTCTTATTAAGTGATTTAATTAATTACTTAATTAAACTATCACTATATGACTAAGTCATCTACTTCATCTCACATATCCTAGTCACTTGGCATATCATCCTTGCTAAGATAATTAATTAATTTTAATTATTTATTAGCATATTTATCCTCACCCATGTGTAATATTTTCAAGGGCTATGTGGCCTTATGAGACTTGGTCTCATGACCACATTTCCTCATTGAACTTAGTCCATGCCACATTTCCTATTCATTAGGAGATTGTTTAGCCACCTTAAGGAGTCAAAGGTGACTCATGGGACACTTGTACCAAGATTCCTCATGATGAAAAGGTCTTCCCACCCTCTTCTCAAGGTTCTTTATGAGACACTTGACATGTGTCTTTCACTACCACCTTAAACTCGCTCTTGTCAATGTAGGAGGAACATCTCCCCTATTCTTTCTCTCAAATCCCAACTAAACCCACATTTCTCTCAACTCCCCTAACCAAGTCAATTTTAGCCTTAGGATCCTCCATCTTTAAATCTCCACCCTTGGATCTTGCCACCTAAGCTTGAGGTCTCCAAAAACCTATAAAATGAGCCTTCCTCCTATGTGTGTGAATTTTGTACATAGCTATAGACACAACACTTCAGTAAAACATTAGAGGATAGCCAAAATTGAAATCTGACAAATAAATGAAACTAAGCTTACCAGACAATTTACTGCTTTCTAGTAGGTGCGAGTATGATGTTCTCAGATTGGAATCGAGATGAGTGACAATGCAACACCTAAACAAAGGATTTAAATGCAAAATATGAAAAACTATGTGAATGCAGATTATTCTATATTTTTGTATTTTCTGTGCAATAAGAATGAGAAATTGTATGAATCTAAACTAAATGAATGAAATTGAGATTGAATGTAGATTTAATCTAAGAATGCTATGAATGAATATGAAAACTATGATATGAAACTATGCAAAAACTATGATCAACTATGAAAGATCTCACAAATCGCCTGTCGCAAGTGCTTAATCCTTCAATCACCAATTCACCAGAGTAATTGTTCAAATTCGAGTATTGATCATTATGAAGAGCTGAGCATTGATTTTATAGAAATCCAGGGCCTTGAGGATGCAGGAGAAAAGCCATAAATCACTCTTGATAAACTCGGGTTGATTTTTGAGTTATCAGGAAATCAGAGATAATTAACTCACAAAATCATGCAAAAGCAGTGTTTAACTCAAAATAGAGTTTAGATAAAATTTCAACTCATCATCAGATGTTGAGTTTCAATTTTTAAAATTGATTGTTAATTTCTAGTTGCCTACTTTTATGATTGTGCATGATTTAATTATAAAGTAATTTAAAAATAAAGTGATTTATTCTCAACTTAACTGATTTTTGAAATAAAACAATTGATTTATGGGTTAATCAATTATTAAATCAAACTTTATTCTAAAACTATATTATTAAATATTGACAACTGACATTAATTAATTAAGTAAGAATTTAATCAATTAGTCATGAGATTTTTAGATTTATTGTCAAAATAAAAATAATACAATTTAGGAATAATTTAATTAAATTCAATAAAATAATTAAGTGGCAGAATTAAATCTAATTAATTAAATATTTAGAATATTCAATTAATCAAACTTTGGGATAAATAGGATTTATCACCAAATAATTATGAAATTAAAGATAATTATGATAAATAGGAATATTGCTAAGAATATTCCCCAATGCAAAATTTAAGATAAAATCAATTAGGATTTGATAATGTGTAGATGTGCCTTAGATTAGGACTTTGATGTCAATTATGTTTGATTTGAAGATGTAGAAGGTTGATTAACCTATAGCCCATTTTTGGGGTATTACATTTTGCCCCTCTTTGAATCATTGTGCAAAGCGTAGTCATTCAAAGAATAGTCTGTGTCTGATATATGTATGAAACTGATTTGAAAGATTAACCGATTCTGAGATAGAAACTTATTGAAAGATTTAAAGATGCAATATTTTAGATTTATGTACTAAATGCCAAGAGATAATGTTAACTATAGCAACAATGAGCCGATGATTATGAAAAAGTATCAAAATGCTTGATTTTGAACCTTATGATTGCGAAGGAGTGACCGGTTCCAGACCTGATTGTCCTTGCATGAATCATATTGGTATCACATCATGAACCCATCAGTTACGAAGAAACAAGGAAATGACACCAATGAACCGATAGTTACAAAAAGCTAATACAATTTACAAGATAGATTTAGGATATCAGATTCATATGGATTTCTATGAATCTGATATGCCCCAAGGATCAATAGCTTTGCCCCAAGTGATGAGGACTTTAGATGAATCAGCAACTAGACATGGTTGTTTTCTTGATTACTGAGGAAAGATTTGATTTGCAGAATTAGAGTTACAGATTTTGAATGATGTGTAATACCATGCCCCTTTCGGGATGAAAATTGAAATCTAACAAGAAAAGTCAGCGTCATATAGTGTAGAAGCATGTTAATTGATTTGAGAAGTGGTTATACACGTTTGAGAATGCGTTCTACATCATTTGCAGGTCCTGGAGACCAAGTTTGACTAGGTCTAACCATGAGTTGACCATGGTTGACCAAGTTGAAATTTCAATAGTTTGATGTGAGATAATTAGTTAAGTTGAATTCTAGATTTTTGTGATGATTGAAGGTTGATTATGCAAGCAGTTGGCCGTCCTGGTTCCAAAAATTTTAAATCACAATTTTGACATAGTAAATGATCTCAGATTTTAATTTTGATCCCGAAAATGGGTTCAGAAAGTTGAAATTAGCCAGGGGTGCAATTTTCGTGGAAAATGGAGCACTTTTGAAGATTAGGTCAAAAGCTATATAAGGACCAAAAGGGTCATTTTCAATTCATTATTCACATTTGACTTTTGAAACTTTGTGGAGTTCTCTGAGCAAGAAAATGGCTGAGACAAGAGTACCTATCTCTTCCCATCGATTTGAGCTCAGTCGGAGATATCAACGGCCTCCGCAATATGGACATTCAGTAAGTGGACCTTTGTGCCTCTCTATAAATTCCATTTTTTCATGTTTGTAGCATTTTTAGGTTTTTTTTCATATGTTTTAGTTTTTCAATTCTCGCATACATGGAAACTCATATGATTGTCCTCTATGACTCGTACAACTTTTCATTGTCCTCTAAAGGGTCATGCCATAACCCCCAAAAACTTGTTTGAGAGGGACCCAAGAGTCGTACGATGTTTCATCGGGTCCCTCACATGTCGTACGATGATCCCTAGAAAGTTGTATATTCATGGTTTGTCATATGGGACCTTGTTGAAACTCATACGAGTTTTGGTTCTAGACTATGTTGTCATATGGAAAACAATGAGCTTAAAACTCATCTTTAGGTCAAAATTTTTGATTTTATGATTCCTTAGGCTAATTATTGAGCATTTATAGTGAATTTTTGAATTACTGTACTATTAGCCTATTTTTCAACCAAATTACTAATAGGATTTCTCATTTCTATTCTATGTAGGTGATATACCCTAATGTTCATGTGTGTATTTCACATCTTGTGACTTAGAGACTCTATGTTTCACTACCTAGCCCTATGAGGGTTCATCTTGCTTCTTATGGATTTGATTATTTGATTCGGTTGCCTGAGATTAGGGTTAACCATGGACTATTGACTGCATTGATAGAGCGGTTTCATTCAGAGACCCAAACTTTCCATCTACCCACTGGAGAGATTACCGTCACACCAGAGGATGTGTATAGGATATTACACATACCATTTCATGGTCAACATTTAGATTATGTGAGCTTGGGACAGTCTAGATTACACGCTTTCCATAGATTGTTTGGAGATGACACACAACTTACTAGTTCTATTTCCTGGGAGTTATTAGTGTGGCGCTATGGGCAGACCCATAGATTAGAGTGTATCATAGTAGGCATGATAGGAGGTATCATCATGTCTGACCATCAGCAGAATAGTCTATTGATGGGTTGGGCCCCAATGGTGGCACAATTGATGGTGACTCCTTCTGAGTTAGCTTGGGGTTAGTGCATGCTTGCACATATGTTCTCTAAGATGCATGAGATCATGTATTAGGAGGGAAAGTCTTTTGCTTCTAGTGCATTAGTACTTTAGATATGGGCATGGGAGCACATCCTAATTTGTAGACTAGTGTGTTAGCCATAGCGCCAGCCACAAGAGCTGGTCATATATATATACTCTAGTTATCTTACACAAGTGCCCATGGGTCACACAGAGTATTTTAGGCAGTGTCTGGATGATATGACTTTTGTAGTATGGAGACTGTACTTATTGATAGAGGCATGGCCTACTGTGAGGGAGCAGTTTAGTTATTTCTATCAAAGCCATGTATTGATTGGATGATCCACTACTATTATTGAGTGCTTGCTGATCACTAGAGCATGGAGGTAGTATGGCATCATTCAAGATGCACCAAAGGAGCTTGCAGCTTATGTATGGATTCATAGAGAGCTTAGTTTAGGATGGGGCCCTAGATTGTCATATGCTCTCTACACATAGGAGTACAATAGTATTGTTGGTAGGGACTAGGATTATAGAGAAGATATTCCAAATGTTGGTGTGATAGATGGATTCATTGGATGGCTTACAGAGCATCCTATATACAGGTTTTTAGATCCCACAGAGTTGATACCTTCCATGGAGGAGGCCATGGATGTCATAGGTGTAAAGGTTCCATTTGGTCAAGGACAAAGACATGCATAGGTACAGATGCCCTAGCCTACACCTCCAAGACCAAGAGTGATATTCACTCCTCCACAGAGACCATCTAGATAGATGAGACCACCTTGTCCCTCTAGTTCTTCAGCAGGCAAACCTATAGTTTTACATAGGAGATCTACTAGAGGAGAGAGTGGTACTTTGGGTAGTGTTGGCATAGAAAATGAGGTACTGGGTGTAGAGTAGGATGTGGGTGTTAGTCCTGATCCTTTATAGGGAGATACCAATTTTTATCTTGGTGCTAAGGTTAGACGTCATAAGGCACAGAGAGCAAAGACCACTGAGCAGCCTACTGGAGATATTGACATGCCAGTAGCAGATGTAGATCCTAATGTACCATTGACTCCTTAGGATATTATTAAATGTCTCAGATTACAGGTTAGGGACCTAAAGGTATAGAGTTCCCATTGGGAGGAGCATTTCATAGAGGCTGACAGACAGCGATCCCAGCTCCAAGAGGAGAATAGGAGATTATAGGTAGAGGTTACACATCAGACCTCGAGAGCTACTTATTATGTTTCTACTTACTATGATGTTGTTCCTATTGCTCAAAGAGTACCCACATACTCTTAGTATATGATAGCTTTAGAGATAGATAGAGAACCTAGAGCCAAGGCAGTACTTGATGCACTACCACCACCTCCACCAGATGCAGAGGATCGGGCAGACAACTAATCTGTCTAGAGATATTTTGATATTTTTGCTCTTTTTGTTTCATGTATACTATTCTGACATCTGATATCTCACATGAGCTCATTCATTTGTACTCTATGCTAGTAGTGCACCCTTGACTAGTTCAATTTATATGATATGAGATTGAGATTTTGGTTGTGACTTCATGTGTACTTGTCATTTTTTTATTTATGATGATATCACGTGATGTAAATGCTATGAGTAGAGTAGAATGTATGTATGGATTTATGCAATGCAATGGTTTCTTTCAAATGTATGGATGTTATGCAAATGTGATTGATTATGAAAAGTGTATGTATCGAAATGTATGTAATGAAATAGATGGAATGAATGAACATGAATATGTAATGTGAATGCAACAATATATGTGATATGTTTTACAAGTATTGATGAAGACAAGTACTCAGTCTTATGTCAAAAAGGATGTTTAACCTAGGATGGTGACTGCTTGTGGTTCTGTGAGGAAACCTTCATGTGCGATTCAGCTCTTCATTTTCAGTTTAGGTATAGTTTAGAAGAATTGTTAAAATTTTCAAGCAATTTGTGAGATTCATGCAATCATGCAAAGTGCAAAATGTCATGCAAAATGAGATCCAAACCTAAGACCTAGGACCTAGTCACTGATCATGTGTCGATTTGTTATCATCATTGAACTTTTATTAGGTAACTGGATAAATCAATACAATATCCACTAGTTAGGAAACTATGAATATACGAATATTGATTTGTATGCGCAAGAATCAATACAATGCCCACTGGCTAGACAACCATGGACATATGAATATTGATTTTATTTTTGGAATGTTGGATTAGATATAAGCACCAAGGCACAAATGTCAGGATGACCTAAATATCATGTCCATTTTGATATAGAAATTTGTATAAGCATCAAAACATAGACGTCATGATGACCAGAATATGCCTTGTGTAACAAACACATCAAGCAGTCAAGAGATCATTCTAAATCTAATGTGAATTACCCGTAATGACCCTTTATCATTCACATCCTTAGGTAATATCGCATTTCACAATAGGAGAAAGAACTCACTTAAAAAGACAATAGTTAGATCAAACTTCCTTAAATTTTTTGGGTATCAATGGTTGAGGTACTCATGGCCATCCAATTCGAGATAGAGGCTCTTACAAATGGACACCATTTCAATCCAGAATTTCCAAAGTTGTTAGATTTTCACATACAAGAAGAAGACAATGAAAAGATAATGCCCCCAGTCATCACTCTCTAAATCCTATAAAGGACATCATCAAAGAGCTCGAAAGGACACAATATGCAAAAATATCAATGTGAATTAGTAAGCATACAAGGAGATAAAAGCATGTAAAAGCATAGATTGTTTTCAGTTTGATGTTTGATTGCATTGTTGTAGATGCAAAATCCTTTCTGGAGACAAGACTGACTGACTGACTCAAATAAAGATTCAAAGGATTCTGACTAGATATGACATGTCTAAGATACATTGGAGGCCATAGGATATGACATTGATTGCCCCCAAGTTTGAACATTAATAGGATACATATGCTTGAAACTATTGGTGTACAAACCGACTTATTGAAAATAGGAATTAAAAAACACACCGGGAGATATATACAAATTAAAGCAAGACTAAAAGTTGGAAAAGACCAAGATTGCCCTGATAGATGGAGCATTTTGAAACAAGTGGCACCCATTTGCCAGGTTTTCACCATCTTGGCAAAGATTCTATTTTTTCTACCAAGGTGCCTGTTTCTAGGTTTTCACCAAGGCATTTTTCTTTTTGTCATTTTTTTGTACTTTTCATTTTTTCAATTTATTTGTACTTTTCATAGTTTTCCATTTTTTTGTGAATCATTAAGGTGCCCATTGCTAGGTTTTCACCAAGATGTTCATTTTTTTAGGACTTTTTCAGATTTTTATGATTTTTTAGGACATTTTACCATAGACTGAATGCCTTAGGCATAGAATTTCTTCAGATGGAGAACATTGATTGGTTCTCAAAGCTATTCTCCTTTAGTTGTTGAGATACCAGAGCCAAAAGTAGCAGTCATTACAAAGGGACCTAGCCAGTTGGGTTCAAACTTTCCCTTTCATTCTCTATGTGATTGATTTTTAGGATTCTCTCTCAAGACTAGATCACCAACCCAAAATTCTCTGTCTAACTTTCTTGTTGTAGCCTCTACATCTTCTTTTCTTATACACTTTGAGATGATCATATGCTACTTGTCTACACTCATCTAGTAGTTCAAGTTCTTCCAACCTAGACACTCTATAGTCATCATCAGTTACTAGATCATGCATTCTAATTCTTAGTGATGGGATTTCAACCTCAATAGGCAGTACCACTCAGACCCATAAACTAAAGTGAATGGTGTAGCCCAAGTGGGTGTTCTGATACTGGTTATATAGGTGCAAAGAGTTGGATTGATCATGAGATGTCAATCTCTTCCTATTTTATTAACTGTACGGTGCAAGATTTTCAATAGATTCTTATTAGAAGCCTTTGCTTGTCCATTCCCTTACGGATAGTAGATAGATGACCAATATTGTGTAGTCTTGAATTTGGCACATAGATCATCTCAGTCTTTGTTCTTAAACTATCCACCATTATCTGTGACTATAGAATGTGGAATACCATACCAGCATATGATGTAGTTCAAGATGAATATAGATTTTTTTTACCAATTGCTTGTGTTAAAGGGACTGATTCTACCCATTTTGTGAAATAATCTATAGCTGTAATAATGTGGGTATGCCCATTAGAAGAATGAGGATGTATGGATCCTATAAGATCAAATGCCCATTGGTGAAAAGGCCATTGTGTAGTGAAGGGAATTAGATCTCTCCTTGGAACATGAATTAAGTTTCCATGCACTTGGCACTTTTGACAGTTCTTAGGAAACTTGATAGCCTCTTTCTCCATTTTCGGCCAATAGTACCCAACCCTAATAAGTTTTCAGGCTAGTGTTAAATTGTTCAAGTGTGACCCACAAATACCATCATGGACTTCCTCTAACGCATGTTGAGACTCTTCCCATTCTAAACATCTAAGTATCATACCATCTAGACCTCGTTTGTATAGATTGTGACCAATGATAACATATCGGGAGGCATTGCGGATAAGGTATCTCTTTTCATGGTGGTTAAAGGTATCAAGAATGATTTGGTCTTTAAGATAGGAGAAAAGATTTTATAGCAAGATGAATCATGACCTACAATAGTGCAAATCATGCGGGTTTTAGGGGAATTTATGCATGATAAGATAGTGCTTCCACCAAGAACTCGTAGCATAGCTCATGTTCAAGTTGTTGTAATAAATTAGATAGTGTTGCCATTACATCGACAGCCTTATTCTTTGTTCTAGGTATTTTCTCAAATGTGATAGATATGAATTATTACTTTAGATCATCTACCATTCTTTTGTATGGAATGATCTTTTCATCTTTCATTTGATACACATCATTAACTTGATGGATTACAAGTTGTGAGTCTCCATGAATGTGTAGTTCTATTACTCTCCACTCAATTGCTATTTTCATACCATTTAAAAGGGCTTCATATCCAGCAATATTGTTTGTACAAGGAAATTTGATTCTAAAGGCCTTAGTAATGGAGTATCCTTGAGTGATAAACAAGATGCCTGCTCTAGATCCATTCTATGTATAGGAGCCATCAAAGAACAATTGCCATTCTCTAGAAGAAAGATTCATGATAGAGGAATCTGGAAATTCCATTTGCATTGGTGTGTCATCAAAAAAATGTGCATCTGCTAACTGATCAGCAATAACTTGGCCTTTAATAGCTTTTCTTTCAACATATTCAATGTCAAATTCACTTAAGAGCATGACCCATTTTGCTAATCTACCTGTGAGGGCAGCTTTGCTTAGTAGGTATTTTAGTGGATCAATCTTAGCTACTAAATGCATGGTATGAGCCAACATATAATGTCTCAATTTATCTAATGCAAAGATCATAGCTAGACAAGCCTTTTCAATCATAGAATAGTTTTTTTTATATGCCAACAATGTTCTACTGATATAGTATATAGCTCTTTCCTTCTTGTTCTCATCATGTTGTGCAAGCAATGCCCCCAGTGATGTATCTATAGTAGAGACATATAAGATCAAAGGCTTCTCTTGAATGGGAGGCATCAAGATAGGAAGATTTGATACGTATTTCTTGATATGATTAAAATTCTTTTCACATTCCTCATTCCATGCAAAGGTCACACCTTTATGTAATGTCTTTGTAAAAGGTTGCGATATGTTGGCTAGCTGAGATATGAAGTGTCTGATAGATTGAAATCTCTCTTGTAATGTTCTCATTTGATTGATATTTTTGGGAGGTTGCATCTCCATGATAGCTTTAAATTTTTTTGGATCAACTTCAATTCCTTTCCTTGAAACAATGTAGCCTAAGAGTTTTCCAGAAGTGACACCAAAAGCACACTTCTTAGGGTTCAGTGTAAGACTAAACTTCTCCATTCTATATAGTATCTTGCTCAAGTCATTTAGATGTTTAGATCTTGTCATAGATTTTTCCAAAGTATCATCAACATAATCCTCCATAGTTCGATGCATCATGTCATGAAAAATAGATGTCATAGCTCTCTGATATGTGGCACCAGCATTCTTAAGCCCAAATGGCATGACATTCCAAGAGAAGGTTCCCCATGCACATGTGAAAGTAGTTTTCTCTTGATCCTCCAAAGAAATTTTTATTTGATTATATCCAAAAATACCATCCATTAAAGAATACATCTCAAAGCCCGCAGTCATGTCCACTATCATATCAATGTTAGGTAATGGAAAATCATCCTTAGGGCATGCTTTGTTTACATCTCTAAAATTTGTGCATACTCTTATTGATTTGTCTGGTTTTGAAATAGGTATAATATTAGAGATCCATTCAGTATAGTCAATAACACAGATGAATCTAGCTTTTAGTAGCTTCTCTAATTTAGCTTTTACCAAGAGTGCAACATGTGGATGCATCTTTCTCAATTTTTGCTTAATAGGTTTGACATTTGGAGCTATAGATAAATGGTGCATTATAAGATCAGGATCCAACCCTGGCATATCAGAATACTTCCATGAAAAGTTGATCTTCTTTCTGTTAGGTATGTTGTAAATTTTTGTTTTTCTTCTTCTGATAAGGATTCTGCTACATGAATCAACTGTGGTTCTTTTTTCATTCCCAAGTTGATAGATTGAGTGGGCTCAATTAGAATTGGAGATATGTCCTATAAATCACTCAGAAGGACATCAAATATCTCATCTTTAGGCACCTCAAAGAGGTTTTCACCTTTGGATACATCTTTTATTTTTACTTTTGTAGGTTCTGAGACTGCCACAAAGTGGTTTTCACCCTTAGAACTCCTTTTCTTTTTATTATTATTCTTATTTTTCTAACTAAGATACTTGATGTCTGACTCCATCATGCTAACACTCAGTTCACTGATGGAAGTCCTAATAGGTTCAACTGCATTAAGGTAGCAAGCAAGGGCATAGTCATTGGGAAAGGTATAAATACCTTGGCTTAGATTCGTAGAGGTTTAGTCAAGAAGTTTAGGATGTTGGATAGTCAAAGTGGTGAAAGATTAGGAAATAGTGTTTACAGATATGGATCTATCATTATTGGTCCTAACCTGACGCTCAAGTTCAAAGGTGATATTACAACTTAAGACATTAAATTCATGAATAGGCTCAATGCCATTATGGGAGTCCACTTCAGCCATCGATGGATCAAACTCATTAAGTTCATCATTTCTCTCTAGACTTACATTGGGTTTAGGTGCATATTGGTGAATAACATCAACATGTTTCTCTATGATAAGCTCATCTTCTTCTAGAATGGCTCCCCATTCATAGTCATTAGATTCCTCATCTATGCCTCTAGGAAATCTAAGAACATGAGAAAAGTCAAGATGAATACCCCAAGAAGGGTTACCCTCAGATTCTAATTTGAATTCATACTCATGGGAATCTATCTCAGAATAACTACCACCTTCCTCTTTGTCTGTGTGATTTCCTTCGAGATTAGCTAGTTCTTGTGGTGCAACTATCTCTTGCTCTATAGTAGGTTCTTTTGTTGCTACTACGTTAATTCTTTTTATTGGATCATCTTCAACTTCAAGGATGTCTTTTATTTCTTTATGAAAATTCTCATAAGGAATAAGATCTTCAGTGGTGTCTAAATCATCACTATCAAATTGTTCTATTTTTTCTCCCTTTAGTTGATTTGTTGTGGATGGCTCAATCTTTTCTAAGACATGTGGGGAGTTATTGCTAAGACAAAAAGGCTTCTTCTTATATCCTAGACCTATTGTATTCTTGTTTTCTTGAAGACAATGGTCAAGAGGTGATAGAATACCTTTACCCTATAGTCCTAGAGGTCCTTTTCCTTTATATCCCATTTTTGTGATCATTTTATCCCCTAGGCCATATGACTTAGAAGGGATTTTTGATATTTTACAATCACATTTTTGAACAACTTGAGATTCAATTTCATCTTTGTAGAGCCATGCAATCACAGCTTCACCCCCTTCAAACTCTTGTTTACATACTTGTTCTACAACAAAATTTCCTTTATATGCCTCAAGAGGTTCTTTAGACTCAATTTTAGACTGTTTTAGAGTTTTCCCATAGGACTTAGGTGAGATAGGGAGAGATGTCAAAGATAAGACTGACTCTATAGTATATTCCCCCATACCATTGTCTTTGATCTTAACCTCTTTAGCAATGTCTTCCATTTTTCATGTTGAAGCAATGTCTAGCTAATTAGTGGAAGATTCTCTGTTATTAGGAACAAGTTTATCAGCACTTTCTTTCAATGCATTGCAAGTTGTGTATAGATCAACTGTAATCATCACTTCTACTCCTTCATAAGGAAATTTCAAATACTGATGATATGTAGAAGGAATAGCTTTCATTTCATGCATCTAGGGTCTCCCTAGAAGGATATTGTAAGCCAAAGGTAGATCAAGAACTTGACATATAGTATCACTAATGACAGGACATGTTCTGATAGGTAAGACAATTATTCATTTGGAAGATCTTTCTTGCTCATCATATGCTTTGATAGTTATCTTCTTTCTAGGATCAATGGCCATTTCTAAAAATCCCAATTGTGTAATCAAGCTGAAAGAACAAATTTTTAGACCAGCGCCCCCATCTATCAACACACGTTTGACACGATGGTTTTGGATCAAGACTTCAATATGCAAGGGCTGGTTATGCAAATGACTCAAGGAGTTATCATCTTCCTCTAAAAAGGAAATGTATTGTGGAGATGTAAGATGACCAACCATAGTCTAGAATCTATCCAAATCAAGGTTATCAAGAACATTAGATCCGAGTAAAGCTTTTTCTAGAATGGTTCTATGAGATGGAGATATCCGAAGCAACTCAAACATGGAGATTTTTCCATTTGTATGCTGGAGTTGTTGGACAATATTGTATGATGTAGGCCTCATGTCTTTAGGATTTGAAGATTTAGATGTAGCCTTCTATTTAGAAGCAGATGAAAGATTGAAAGGCACCTTAGGGACATTTGATGAATCTGGTATTTGTCCTTGCAGATGTACTTGAGCTTGTGATCGAGTAACTGCATTAGCCGATTGATTATCTCTATCTTTTCTTACAATTGTGATGACATTGCAACACTCAAATAGACATGGTTCAACCATATTGATAATAGCATTGTTTCTAGAGTAGGCATAATTGACTCTAGCACCCATATTAGGCTGAGAAGAAGAATCTTCTTTACCATGTTTAGGAAATGGTTTTGTGAATGTTGTATGATCATTATTTCTCTTATGATTGTCAATCGTGATTTCCCCATTAGCAATTTTTTCTTGTATGATGTGCTTCAAGAAAATGCAATTATTAGTCTTATGACCCTTATTGTGATGGAATTCATAGAAATCCTTCTCTCTCCACCATTTCAGTTTTGGTTTGGGATCAAAGACTTTTATCGGGCAAGTCGATGATTTTTTTTCCAATAGAGTTTTCATGGAAGATTCCAAGGATTCTCCAAGAGGAGTAAATTTGTGGTTAGGATCTGTAGCCCAAGGTTTATAATCAGATGACTTTTTGTTGGGCTCTATTGCTTTAGCTTCAGAAGCTTTGATGGCTTGGGTGCCAATAGTGAGATTGAAAGTGAGTTCCTTGAATGGGCATGGATAGTATCAACAATGGCATCTATGACAATGCCTTTATTCTTGTTTCAGTTTTTGTTCTTGTCCGTAGAACTAGATCCAGATTCATACTTGTCCTTTTGAAGTGTGATATCTCCTTTTTTCACAAGTACGTTCTCAATTTTGATCGCATTAACTACCATCTTGTCAAAGGATGTATGATTTTGCATTTGTAAAGGGTAGTTGATTTCTGGAACAAGATTATTGATGAAGATTTCTAGCTTCTCAGTTTTTGGATTGGGTCTAGCATATAGAGAAAAATTCTTCCTCCATCTCTTGAGAAATGTCAGGAATGGTTCACCTGGATATTGTTTCAGATTGCAAATGTTGATCATGGTGATCGGATGTTGAATGTTGTAGGAGTATTGTTGATAGAATAGTTTGATTAACTCCTCAAAAATTTTGATAGTTGGAGGCATTCTAGAGAACCAATGAATGGTTGCTTCTCCCAAAGATTGAAGGAAAAGATGCATCAAATAAGTTGGTTCATGCATAAATTCCATAGATTGAGTACATAATTCTCTAACATGATCTTGAGGATTAGAGTTTCCATCATACTTATCATATTTAGGCATCTCAACTCTTTTAGGGAATGGTGGCATGTACAAGTCTTTATCAAATGGAAAAGGGCATAGGGCCTCCATGGAGAACTCCTTAGGTTCCTTTTCTTTTTCAAGTTTGTTAAGTTTGACTTGCATGGCATGCATCTGTTTCATCATGGATGTGATAGGATTTTCTTCCTCATGTGTAATGATATTTTCAACATTAAAGTTTGGAGGAAGTTTAGCTCCTTGATGAGCTAACTCTACAAAGTATGCCTCTCTATCTTCTTTCAAGAAATGCCTCATCATTTTCTTGAAGTCATCATCATTCTCATATCGAGCAATTTTAGAAGGTGTAGGTTCTTGATCCACACCATGTTGAGAATGAGGTCCTTGAGACCCATGTTGTGTCCCTCCATGAGACATGTTAGGAGGTTTAGGACTCCCTGGGATATATTAAGGAGGATTTTGTTGATTATCTCCGTGAGTTGATGGAGGGGGTATGTAACCAGTTTTCAATCGAAAGTTTCCAAGACTGTCATCTTCATAAAGACCAAAATTGTAGAGTTGTTCAAGAGGACCCTTGTGAATAGTCAAAGGTGTGGTGTTAAGTTCTTCTCCAGATTTCTTATGTGAGGAAGCTCTAGTTTCCACCATTAACCTTAGGTGAAGCAAGAAAGAAAGATGAAGATGACTGAAGAATGATTTGATTCAAGAGGATCGAATGATGCAACCTTGTCAAGATTGAATTGATTAAAGATTTGATCAGATGTAAATGAAGGATACTGTGCCACAGTAGTGTGGGTAGACACCCAATAGATGGTGGGCATGAGCTCACAACACTTAGCCATTTAGCAAGAAGACTCAATTTGAAGATAATTTTGATAAGGTATTGACACAAGATGAAAAAGACTCAAATCGATAAATCAAAAGGCTAAATCAGACTCAAGAGACCACTTTAGGAAAATGAATGCATTTTCTTCTAGTTTCTACTTTGTTCCTAACACAGTGACTTTTTTTACATAATCTAGAAATAGGCTGTAAAAATTGGATATCTAACAAATTTGACCAATCTCTAAAAACTTTTTGAAAATTACCAAATGAGTTTCTGAAAGCTTTTACGACTTTGGGTATGCTATCAAATGACAATTGCAAGACTCATATGACAATTACTATCAGGGATAATGTTTCTTCTGATTTCTGGTGGCAACACTTGTACGACAATATACTGGGTACCGTAGGACAATACAGGAGTTGTGAAATGACTTTTTCTAAAAACTCGTACGACAATCTGAGACTATGGGATGACTTTTGACTTTAGAGAGGAATTTTGCTTCAGATTTTGCAAATTTTGGGTTTTCAGTTTCAAATTGTTGGCAATTTTTTCTGTCCAGTGTTGAAGATCTATGTAATAGTCTATTTTAAATAACCAAGTATATATCACGCACACAAAATAGCAAGCAAGGGAAGCAGGAAATCATCTAAAAATAATGAACAAGGGCAAAAGAAACCTTGCGCATGAACAAGCAATAGTGACTTATTGTGCTAATCCCTACAAATACTACTTATGTATGTTCTCAAAAGTTTTTCAATAATGCACATATTCCTAGAAAATGAAAAATTTAGCCTCACTAGGGTTTGTAGTAATGGTCTAACTCTACAAATTTTGTGATCTCAAGAGGGCGAACTACAATCTAGGTGCACTAGGGTTTTGACACAGTCTAAGAATTCAATCAATCAGGAGATTCTAGGGAGATCTGACAGCCCAACAAGAGACCACACCTATGAAGATTTCCTACACAAGGACATTTATATAGCAGCTGATGCTACCATAATGAAAATGTCTATTACTGCTTGAGGTTCCATCCATGTGGTTGACCCAATTAAGGCAATGTCCACTATGTTAACCCTCTCTAAAGGTGACTCACAAAAGATACCACATGGGGACTAGTTCCAAATTCAAGGATCTGAGTTTTTGATACTACCCAAAAAGGGAGTAGAGCATAGTCCTCTAGCCTTTTCACTTTTAACCAAAATAAAGCAGACAGATTAATCCGACATGCTAATGTTAGATTTGACAAACGCAAATCATCCCAAGAACACCTGCATGCAAGACTGTCACAAAGAAGAAGCAAAAAGACACAGAAAGCTATGGCGGCCAATAGGCCAGAGACTGTAAAACCATGTTGCCAGAAATAAGCTTCTATTAACAATATGAAATTACAATACAATCTCCTTATTGAAATGAAAGAAGTGAATCCTTATAAAAGGAAACACCAAACCCTAAAGGCTAAAACCCTAAAGAATTATAAAGCGCCTAAGTGAAACTTAAGCCTAGAGTATGATAAACTAATAATTAAATGATTTAATTATTAGCTAACATAAGACTACTCTAACAGCTAAGACCAAAATTATCTCACAAAGATCTATGACGTCAACTGCTTATGATCTATCAACCCCTTCGAAGAGGGAATGTATCAATCAAAAGTTGAAGACACACTAATCTAGTAGAACGTGAGATGCTCTTAGTAACATCCCTACCTACAAGGGGATCCTTCATCAAGAAGAGCTTCGCATGCATGAACAAGTGGAAGAAGCCCACTCTCTCAAGATCATCCACAAATAGTGTTCATAGGGCCTATTTACTATGTGTAACAGATATGCAGAAAGCAAATCTATGTTCATTTTATAGCCCAAAATGAAGTCTGTGGTACAAAAGCAAGAAAAGTCACACAAGCTTGACACATGAGAGTTTGTTTTATGTCTAAATCAAAATGTTATCAGATTGTAATAGAATACCTAAATTCCTCGCAATGCACATAGTAGATTTTACCTATTTTAGAAATTTAGTTGTGCTTTTCCCAATCAGATTCAACAAATATCAGTAAAAAAAATAGAAGATTTCAATTGTTAGGGTTAGCTGTTACTCCAAATTTGAAAATCAAATCTAAAAAATTGCCAAAAATTCTAAAACAACAATTGAATCCTGGAGTCAAAACTTGTACGACAGTGGGTTACCTTCCAGACGACATTCAAGAAACTCGCACGACAATGGGTGTCTCACCAAATGACAATCAAGCTCCCAAATGACAATGTATAGCTTCTGATATGAGCCTCGATAGAATCAACTATCGTACGACAGTGGGGTCTTCCTAGTATGACTTTCTGACAAAAGTCGTATGAAAAATGTACGAACAGAGAATGAAATCATAGAATGGACCAGAAAATGATAGAAAAATAGATAGAAGTTAATTAGAAGAAATGGAAACCCATTTCAAGGCCCCATGGTGGGCGCCAGAAATATGTGTGTGAATTTTGTACCTAGCTGTTGACACAACACTTTAGTAAAACATTAGATGTTAGCCAAAATTGAAATCTGACAAATAAATGAAACTAAGCTAACCAAGTAATTTACTGCCTTCTAGTAGGTGCGAGTATGATGTTCTCAGATTGGAATTGAGATCAGTGACAATGCAACACCTAAATGAAGGATTTGAATGCAAAATATGAAAGACTATGTGAATGCAGATTATTCTATATTTTTGTATTTTCTATGCAATAAGAATGAGAAATTGTATGAATCTAAACTAAATGAATGAAATTGAGATTGAATATAGATTTAATCTAAGAATGCTATGAATGAATATGAAAACTATGATATGAAACTATGCAAAAACTATGATCAACTATGAAAGATCTCACAAATCGCCTGTCGCAAGTGCTTAATCCTTCAATCGCCAATTCGCCAGAGTAATTGTTCAAATTTGAGTGTTGATCATTATGAAGAGCTGAGCCTTGATTTTATAGAAATCCAGGGCCTTGAGGATGCAGGAGAAAAGCCATAAATCACTCTTGATAAACTCGGGCTGATTTTTGAGTTATCAGGAAATCAGAGATAATTAACTCGCAAAAATCATGCAAAAGCAATGTTTAACTCAAAATAGAGTTTAGATAAAATTTCAACTCATCATCAGATGTTGAGTTTCAATTTTTAAAATTGATTGTTAATTTCTAGTTGCCTGCTTTTATGATTGTGCATGATTTAATTATAAATTAATTTAAAAATAAAGTGATTTATTCTCAACTTAACTGATTTTTGAAATAAAACAATTGATTTATGGGTTAATCAATTATTAAATCAAACTTTATTCTAAAACTATATTATTAAATATTGACAACTCACATTAATTAATTAAGAATTTAATCAATTAGTCATGAGATTTTTAGATTTATTGTCAAAATAAAAATAATACAATTTAGGAATAATTTAATTAAATTCAATAAAACAATTAAGTGGCAATATTAAATCTAATTAATTAAATATTCATAATATTCAATTAATCAAACTTTAGGATAATTAGGATTTATCACCAAATAATTATAAAATTAAAGATAATTATGATAAATAGGAATATTGCTAAGAATATTCCCCGATGCAGAATTTAAGATAAAATCAATTAGGATTCAATAATGTGCAGATGTGCCTTAGGTTAGGACTTTGATGTCGATTTCATTCGATTTGAAGATGTAGGAGGTTAATTAACCTATAGCCCATTTTTGGGGTATTACACCTCCTCCTTTGTGAGGCTAATTAGCATCTTGAAATTTGTGAATTAGTATTTTGAGAATTAAGAATGTTGGAATAGAAAGATAAGGGACTGAGAGGGGAGGGGTGAATTAGTACCCTCAAAAACTTTTAACTTAATACACAATCTGCAAATACTAGTAACTAGCTAACTGAATCTTTTGTATGTAACATTCATTCAATTGACTTTGTAAATGTAAAGTGGATGAAATGAAACAATAGATCAATCATGTAATGTAACACATAACACCAATATTTTGGTTACAAAAAAACCCTTGTTAGAAGGTAAAAGCTACGGTGGGGATGACACCCACAAATTCTTCACTACTACAGATAATAAAGTTTTCTGGTTAAGGCTACAAGTTGTGATCACTTCTGGTGATCTTACCCTATTAGGAGTAACAATCAGATTGACTAGATCTACCTTGTGAATGGATTTAAAAAACACTACTTGAGTGTGCACTCGGTTAAGAGATTTACAATCAAACTGTTAAGTCTACTCTATTAGGAGATTTTACTAACTCTGTTACAATGATTAGAGAATAATAGAAATGTATCTGTAAATGAAAACTATACTTTGTCTAAATCAGATCAAAGTTAAACTAAATAAATATCACCTCTATGTGTAGTAATCTGTCCTCTATTCTGCTTGATAGCCTTGACTATTTCTGCATAAACTGGATTGATCTCTGATAACTAATCTATCATGTAAACCTTGTCTAAATTCTAATTTCAAGAAGGTGGCTACTTCTTCATGATCTCCTTCTTCATATTACATTTGACTCTCTTGTCAAAATGACAACAATTACAAATATATAGAAAACTATTTATATTGCCATGACCTAATTAGGTTTACAATATCTTAGAAAACATAAGATCTACGAGGTACAAAATAGACCTAGATATGACTATTACATAGGAATTATCATTACATTTAATGATTACATCTACAATACATAATCCTCGATCTTGGTAAAAATTTTTATGAATTTGTGTAACTGTTTGCATAGACAAATGTGCCATTACTAATTACCATGACATTTCCTAGATAACTCGATAAAAATAGCCAATTCTGATCGATGAATACATTGTTGTTCAGTGTGTATATTGCTTGGTGCTCGGTTTACTCTGATTCTCAGTAAGACTTCTCTGGTGCCCATTTAAACTTGTTTCCTTTTAGCTCTCGGTACTTCCTTGTGATTGTTTGGTGTGAAGGCTTGTTCATTCAACTGGCTAGCATATTATAGCTTGTTGTTCTTCCTTTTACTGACTGATCAACTTAGATAACTGACTAATCCAATTTGATACTAATGACAACATCTAATGCTCAAATAGAGATAAGAAAGAATCTTGAGAAATATAGAAATCTAGTGTTATTGTGATCACTTCATATCATACATATCTATCATCTTGCATAAACCATCTTGCATAGTAAGCATTCTAGGATTCAGTCTACCTTTGCATTTTACATCCACTATCTCCCTACTTTTCAAAACATCTTGGAAAAGGGAATATTTTCAACTTTGAGAGCTCAACAAAAAGAATTCAAAGCAAGGAGGACAATGGAGATATGCTACATTGGTAGGTGAAGGTAAAACTTACATTTTTATTTCTTATGCTTTTTGTAATCTTCATTGTGTATGCATCTTAATTAGGATGTGTAGCTGATTAGTGGCTTATTAATTCAATTCTAGGATAGGATACATAGTTTGCATACATTTTTTACACCCACGGGGGAGAAACCCATGAAATTTAACCATCAAAATCTAAGTTTTACGTATGCAGGTATCTATAGGTTATTTCTAAGCATTCATACGTAATTGTTGCACATTTGTATACTATTTCTTCATATTCCTCCCTATCATCACAACATCTTTTCTTATTTTCTATCTTTTTCTAATAAAATTCATGTTTTTGCACAAATATCCATACCATTTACTTGCGCATTTGCTAATTTTGTGCATACATCCATCAAAACTGCACATTAGTTTTTTATTCCTATGCTTTTTTCCTTTTTTGACATTCATCACTCTATTCTATGCATTTATCATTGTTATTTAGGATCTTGTTGATTAAAATAGTTTTTAATTTCATTTACATTTTAGCTTATGACTTAACATTTTCTTATCTTATGTCATCTAGTCATAGGTTGTTTAATAGGATATTTTGTCTAAGGCCCCTCTAGATTACTTACAATTTTTCTTGTGGGTTCCTTGGAAGAAAAGGGGTTGTTTGTGAAAACCATTACCTTGTTTGGTCTTAAAATATGACATGCATTTTATTTTCATGTGTCTTCTTTAGAGTGAATATATTATTTTATGTGTTTTTCTTTATAGCATTGTATTAATCCCAAAATTTATAATAATGTATCATCTCCCCTCACCTTCATGGATCTTTGGTGAAGATTGTGTGTGTGAAAATTGTACCTGATCTGTAGACACAACACTTCAGTAAAACATTAAAGGTTAGCTATAATCAAAATCATGCGAAATTGAAATCTAATTTAACCAAGTGATTTATTGCCTTCTAGTAGGTGCGAGATTAATGTTCTCAGATTGTTATCGAGATCAGTGACCTAGATGACACCTAAATGAAGGATTTGAATGCAAAACTGATATGAAATATGAATGCAATTAATCTATATTTTTGGTATTTTTTATGCAATAATAATGAAAAACTGATATGAATCTATGCTAATATGGAAATTGATCTAACAATGATATGAATCTATGCTAAATGATATGCAATGCTCAAAACTAGAAAGATCTCACAATAGCTTGTATTCGCAAAGATGATTCTTTAGACTCCAATTCGACGGCGTGAGAATGCAAATTCGTGGATGCAAATTTTTGAGATGAATTATGAAGAGCTGAGCTTTGTTTTTATAGAAATCCAGGGCTTTGGAGGTGCATGGATAAAAGCCATAAATCACTCAAATAACTCAGCTTGATTTTTGAGTTATCTGATAATAAAGATAATTTAATTCACAAAAACATGCAAAAGCTAAGTTTTAACTCAAAATAGAGTTTAGCTTTAATTGATAATTGATAGTTGTCTGCTTTTATGATTGTGGATGTTTTATTTATGAATTAATTAAATAAATAAAGTGATTTATGCTCAACTTAACTGATTTTTGAAAATAAATAATTGATTTATGGGTTAATCAATTATTTAATCAAACTTTTATTAAAAACTATATTATTAAATAATGACAACTTGCTTTAATTAATTAAATAAGAATTTAATCAATTATTCATAAGATATTAGATTTATTGTCAAAATTAAATAATACAATTAATAATAGATAGAATTAAATTTAATTACATAATTAAGTGGCAAGATATTAAATCTAATTAATTAAATATGAAAATATTCAATTAATCAAACTTAGGATATATGTGATTTATTGCCAAATAATTATTAAATTAAAGATAATTAAGATAATTAGGAATATTGCTAGGAATATTCCCCGATGCAAAATTTAAGATAATCAATTAGGATTCGATGATGTGCAGATGTGCCTTAGGTTAGGACTTTGATGTCGATTTCGTTCGAATTGTTGATATAGAAGATTAATGAACTTATAACCCATTTTTGGGGTATTACATTTTGTCCCTCTTTGAATTACTTTGTGAAGTGCAGTGGTTCAAAGAAAGTCTGTGTTTGATAGAGATATGAAACTGATTCAAAATTGATAATTGATATGAGATGAGAGTTGATTGATATTGATTTGATATGAAGATAATAGGTCCTGAATGACCAAAGATAATGTTCACCGTAGCAGCAAATGAACCTATGATTGCGAAAAAGTGTCAAAATGCCTAATTCCAAACCTTAGGATTGCTAAGAAGTGAGTGACTGGTTCTAGACTCAATTGTCTTAGCAAAACTAGCAGGTATCACATCCGAACCCTTGAGTTGTCGAAGAACCAAGGAAAGAACACTATGATCCAATGGTTGCAAAAATTGATACAGTTTACAAGATTAGGAGAATACTGGATTGATATGGATCTTGATGAATCTGATATGCCCCAAGTGATGATAGATTTGCCCCGAGCGATGAGGTCTTTTTTGATGAATCAGTAACTAGACGTGGTTGTTGTCTTGATTACTGAGGAAAGATTGATAGAATTTGATTTACAGACTTTGAATGATGTGCAATACCATGCCCCCTTTGGGATTAAAATTGAAATCTAACAAGAAAAGTCAGCGTTGAGAGTTCAGAAGCATGTTAATTGATAGGAAAAGTGGTTATACATGTTCAAGAACACATTCTACATTGTTGGAAGGTCCCAAAAGACCAAGTTTGACTAGGTTAAACCATGAGTTGACCATAGTTGACCAAGTTGAAATTTTGATAGTTTGATGTAAGATAATCAGTTAAGTTGAATGTTAAATTTCTATGATGATTGAAGGTTGATTATGCAAGTAGTTAATAATATGAATGATCTCAGATTTTGATTTTGATCCCGAAAAAAGATTCTACCTGCTATTTCATTGGAGGAACCTTCATGTGAGATTCAGCTCTTGTTAGATTTGAAGATGCGAGTGGAGAATTGTTTAAGCATTGAAGTTCATTTAGCCATTGTGAGATCATGCAACATGAAAAATGCAAAGAGACATGCAAAATGAAATGCAACCTAAGACCTAGGACCTAGTCACTGATCATGTGTCGATTTGTTATCATCATTGAACTTTTAGGTAACCGGATAAATCAATACAATGCCCACTAGCTATGAAACCATAGACATATGAATATCAATTTGTATGCACAAGAATCAATACAACACCCACTGGTCAACAACCATGGATATATGAATATTGATTTTATTTTCAGAATGTCAGATTAGATATAAGCACCAAAGCATAAATGTCAGGATGACCTGAATATCATGTCCATTTTGATATAGCAATTTGTACAAGCATCAAAACATAAACATCGTGATCACCTGAATACGCCTTGCATTACAAACACATCAAACAGTCAAGAGATCATTCTAAATCTAGTGTGAATTACCTGTAGTGACCCTTTATCATTCACATCCTTAGGTAAGATTGCATTTCACAGTAGGAGAAAGAACTCACTCAAAAAGACAATAGTTAGATCAAACTTCCTTGAATTTTTTGGGTATCAATGGTTGAGGTACGCATGGCCATCCAATTTGAGATAGAGGCTCTTACAGTCGGACACCAATTCAATCTAGAATTTCCAAAGTTGTTAGATTTTCACATACAAGAAGAAAACAAAGAAAAGAGTATACCCCCAGTCATCACTCTCTAAATCCTATAAAGGACATCATCGAAGAGCTCGAAGGGACACAATATGCAAAAATCTCAATGTGAATCAGTAAGCATACAAGGAGATAAAAGCATGAAAAGCACAGAATGTTTTCAGTTTGATGTTTGATTGCGTTGTAGATGCAAAATCCTTTCTGGAGATGAGATAGACTTGACTAACTCAAATGAAGCTTCAAATGACTCTTGACTGGATATGACACGTCTAAGATACACCGAAGACCATAGGATATGACATTGATTGCCCACAAGTTTGAACATTGATAGGATACAGACACTGGAGCCGATTGGTGTACAGACCGACTTATTGAAAACTGAAAATGCAAAAACAAACTGGGAGATATGTACAAACTAAAGCAAAACTGAAAGCTGGGAAAGACCAAGATTGCACTGATAGATGGAGCATTTTGAAACAAGAGGTGCCTATTTGCCAGGTTTTCACCATCTTGGTAGAGATTCTATTTTTGCTACCAAGGCACCTGTTTTCCAATTTTTATAATTTTTTAGGATATTTTACCATAGACTGAATGCCTTAGGTGTAGAATTTCTTCAAATGGAGAATGTTGATTGGTTCTCAGAGCTATTCTCCTTTAGTCATTGAGAGTTGATAGGCACTAGAGCCAAAAGTAGCAGTGATGACAAAGGGACCCAACCAGTTGGGTTCGAACTTCCCCTTGCGTTCTCGATGGGATTGATTTTTAGGATTTTCTCTCAAGACTAGATCACCAACCTGAAATTCTCTATGTCTGACTTTCTTGTTGTAGCCTCTAGAAATTCTCTTCTGATATACTCTAAGATGATCATACACTACTTGTCTACGCTCATCTAGTAGTTCAATTTCTTGCAACTTAGACACTTTGTAGTCATCATCAGTTACTAGACCATGCATTATGATTCTTAGTGATGGGATTTCAACCTCAATAGATAGTACCACTTCAGACCCATAAACTAAAATGAAAGGTGTAACCCTTGTAGCCATTCTGATACTTGCTTTGATACTGGTTCTGATACTTATTCTGATACTAGTTCTGATACTAGTTCTGATACTTGTTCTGATACTGGTACTGATACTAGTTCTGATACTTGTTTTGATACTAGTTTTGATACTTATTCTGATACTTGTTTTGATACTTGGTATACTTGATAGCATCTTTTTCCATTTGCAAACTTCCAAAAAAGATCATATCATGCAATCCTAATGTCTAGCAAGGTGGAGAACAAGAGGGATTGACAAGCTAGTGGAAGAGATGGAAGACAAGAGAATAAAGGATAATGAAGGGAAGAAATCCTCAAGGAAAACTCCTCAAGAATACCCAAGCTAGGGAAAAATTATCATGTAAAGTGCATTTGAACAAGTAATGAAAGGCCAGCATAGGATAAGTCACAAAAGTGTAATGCCAGAGTAGGAAAGGATGCAGTCCAAAGGAGTAGACATGTCAAGAGACTTCATAGCACTGTGTTTTACTCTCTTTTTTCTTTTTTTATTAGATCAAGACCAAAGGGGAAAAGGATAGCGATAGGTGAAAATGAATGGAGGAAGTTGGATATGAAGGCTAAACATGGAAGGAATGAAAGCAATATCATCGTAAGATAGCTCACAAGATAGCCAAATGTTCATGTATAGGTCAACCTTGTCAAGATCAAAGAGAGAAGATGGAATGGATGAAATATGTAGAAGAACTACGCATGATGCCTGATTGCCAAGTTTTCATCATGGTACTTATCCAAGGTGCCACAAGGGAGTGGTTTTCACCATAGGATGAATTTATTTCTCTTTACTTTTGCTACCAAGGTGCCTGTTTCCAGGTTTTCACCAAGGCACATTTTCAATTTTTTTTATTTTTTTCTTTTTTTTTTAAGAAGGCAAGCTTTTTAGATAATTCTCCTTGAAAGGATAAACCATGATATGCCAAGGATTCAAGATGATATGCTCAAAGATGCTGATAGGGAAAGGGAGATGGAAGAGAAAAATGGAGGATAAGGTTTTATGTAAAGCGAGTGAGGTTGGAAGATAGGAGGAATAGGCAAATGAGGAAAAATGATAGAAGGTAGAAGGATAATGCATGGAAGGATTGTGAAAGGGTAGATGGAAAGGAAGGCAAGATCAACATCAACACACACCTTGAAGGGTGGCGAGAGGGTGGAGGAAATGTGAATGAAGGAATACGTGAAGGAATATGGTGAATGGACAGTAGAGGTTGTGGTTTAGGCACGTGGAATGGAAGAATATTTTTGGAGGGAGATGAAGTGGAAGTCTTTGGAAGCTTGAATGTCAACTTCACTTTTTGCTCAACACCAAACTCTTTCAAGAGAGATTTTGAAATCCATATAGTTGTAGGCTTTTTATTTCCTTTTGATGATCTAGAGAGAATATCTTTAATGATGGATTTTGGAACCCATACTTGTCTTGTATTTTTATTTTTTTAGATATCTCTTTGGACTTTATGCTTCCATGTCTATTAGAGGAGACATGGTGATCTTCTTTTTTTGATGGATTCTTGAATTGCTTCTTTTTCTTGTATTGAACATTCAAGTTACTTCCAAAGGACTTGGGATTTGTGGAAGAGGGAGGATATGACTAGTTTAGATGGGTGGATGGATGAAAAGGATTCAAGGGTATGCTTCTATGTTGATCTTGAGGAAAGATGGGAGATGGAGGGATGTAAGGACCCAAGATGGATGGTGAATTAGGAGAGTTAGGAGGGGAAAGTGAAGGGACATAAGGACCCAAGATGGAAGGCAGACGTGAAGCCCTTAGTAGTGTTGGAAGAGGTCCAAGGATGGAAGTGGAAGATGCAAAAGGATAATCAACAAGTTCATCAACATCTATAAGGAACCCAAGGATATCAACATCTTTAGAGTGAGCATTAGGATTTTCAATGGAATCATGGATATCTTGAATATGAGCACCTTCTTTGATAGGATTGTTCAAAGCTTGCCAAGACTTAGGAAGAGTAGAAAGTGGAAGCGAACATGGAGTGGTAGAATAAGAAGATGGAAGACTTTGATCTTGACAAGGATCTTTGGATAGCATAAGCACATAATTTTTCTCTTGATTTTCAATAGGCTTAACATTGGAAGTAACAACACCATTGTCAATAAGCTTGGCAGTGTAAGTAGTAGCTTGATCTTGCTTAGGAGAAGACTTGAGACATGGTGGAATGGATGCAGAAGGGTGTAAAGGATCCAAAGAACCATGAAGTGGAGGAGAGGCATCAAGAAAGGGATTGGATGACATGGAGGGTTCTTGATCTTGATCTTTCTTTATATTCTTTTCTTTATCATTTCTAGAGTCCTCTTGACATGGAGCCACTTCTAAGGACAAGGAAGCATGTTGGGATTGTATGGAAGACTTTGGAAGAGATGGTGGAGGACTAACTGAAGTAGGGATTATAGCATATGAAGGCTTAAGCTCTTTAGGTTTATCATTATTGAAAGTATTTGCAGCCAAGTGAAGGTTAGCTTGAGTTTCTATAAGAGGTAGCCCTAGAGGATAACTATAGGGAACCGCATGAAAAGTATCAGGGGTTGTGTCGAATGAAGGTTCTGTGAAAAATTTGAAAGACTCAAAAGCTTTAGGAAATGTACAGGTATTGGAGGAAGTAGGGGATGGAAGGGAACCATCACTAGACAAAGGTTCAACATTAACATGACCTTGCTTGAGAAGATAATCTTTATTTTCAGTAGGAGAGTCTTTAGGGGAGAGATCCTTATGGTATTGACGTTTCAAGCTAGCATGATGCATTTTATAGTCCTTAGTAGTAGTAGATGGATCGTAATCAAGGTATTGTCCACAAAAGCCATCAAAGTCTCTTTCAAAATCAGAATCATATGGATCACCATCACGATCTATCCAATGTGACAGCCCATTTGTAGTAAGTACGAACACATGACGAGGAGGACTCTTAGGAATAGAGGTTTCATAGGTATCATTACATTGTCTATCGTCATAGTCATCATAGTCTCCAAAGCTTGATGTGTCACTCTCTGTGGAAGAGGTATCATAAGGGTTGTCACGTTGCTCACATTTTGTCTGAGGGCATGGTGACATGTACAAGTCTTTATCAAATGGAAAAGAGTATAGAGATTCCATGGAGAACTCTTTGGGTTCCTTTTCTTTCTCAAGTTTGTCAAGCTAGACTTGCATAGCATGTATCTGCTTCATCATAGTTGTGATCAGAATTTCTTCTTCATGTGTATTGATTCTTTGAGACATGTGTACTGACTCTCAATGGCTACTGCTCTATTCTTGACACAATGATTTGTTCGACAGATTTTAGAAATAGGCTGAAAAAGCTAAATATCTGGCAATTCTGACAATTTCTTGACAACTTTCAAAATTTTCCCAAATGACACTTTGCAGACTCGTACAACAGTGGGTATGCTATGAAATGACAGTTAACAATATCATATGACAGTTGCAAGATTTTGACTTTAAGAATTTGCTAGCATGGAAACTTGTACGACACTGGGTTGGTTATCATACGACAGTTGGGTATCAATGAAATGACATTTGACAAAAACTCGTATGACTTTTGACCTCCTAAAATGACTTTTGACTCCAGAAAAGAATTTTACTTCAGATTTTGCAAATTTTGAGTTTTTAGATTTGAATTGTTTGCAAATTTCAATGTCTAGATTTGAGGATTGTAACAGATTTGTTTGTTTTCAGTAACCAGATAGATAAACAAGCATGCAAAACAAAAAGCACGTGATTTCAAGCATGTCTAAAAATAATGAACAAGGGCAAAAGCAACCTTGCGCATGAACAATCAAGTGACTTATTCGTTCTAATCCTCAGAAGTGCTAATTGTGTACGTTCTAAAATGTTTTGCAATAATGCACATATACCCTATAAAATGAAAATTTGGCCTCGCTAGGGTTTTTAGTAATGGTTTGACTCTGCAACTTTTATGATCCAAAGGGGTGAACTCCAATCTTGGCGCACCAGGATTTTGACATAGTCTGAGAACTTAATCTTCAGGAGCTGCTAGGGAGATCTGACAACCCAACAATGAACCATACCCGTGGAGATTTCTTCCACAAGGACATTTATATAGCGACTGTCACTACCATAGCAAAAATGGCTATTACCACTTGAGGTTCCATCAACGTAGTTTACCCTGTGAAGGGATTGTCCACTATGGTTAACCCTCTCTAAAGGTGACTCACAGTATGATACCACAAGGGGACTTGGCTCCAGATCCAAGGTTTTGATACCTCTTCACTTTTAACCCAAACAAAGCAAGCAGATTAATCTGACACGCTAAGACAAAGTTTGTCTCACCAAGGTCTATGATATCAACCCCACGTGATCTATCAACCCCTCTGGAGAGAGAATGTATCGATCAATAAGAGAAGATGCACTAACCAAGTTGAATGTGAAACACACTAAGTATCCTCCCTACCTACAAGGATTCTATCATCAAGAAGGATTTCACTGGGAATCCAATCTCTCAAGAATCACAAATAGTGTTCATAGGGCCTAATTACTATGTGAGCACAGATGTATGTTTCCAAAAGCAAATCTACCAAAAGTACCCAAAAAGAAAAAAGAGGAACACTTAACACTTAAAGTGAATATGAGATGATTCCACAAGGTGGAACACTTAACACCTCACACAAGCTAAAAATGAGTCCCCAACTTAGAAAACAAGTGAGCTCCTAAAAGCACAAAAGGGTTGCCTGGTGGAACAATTAACACTTCTCTCTTGTAGACCCCTCCCCTTTATGGCACTGAGATTGCAACCACAGGGAGGAATGAGGGGCCAGCGGATTAGCAAGTCCAATAACCCAAGATAGCAATCAAGATCAATCACAAGTATCTAAGACTACTTAATAAATCCTTAAGGGGTCACAACCTAGTATCAATTATGCAAGTGTGTAGAAATAGACAAAAGCATGAAAAAATGCACACAAGCCAGACACATAAGAGATTTATTTTAAGTCCAAATAGAAATATTATTAGATGAAGGAGAATACCTAGGATCCTCACAATGCGCTTAGTAGATTTTACCTAATTTTTAGCAATTTTTGTTGAGCTTTTCCATGCAAGCAAGTGATGAACTTTCCAACAAGCAAACAAGCAAACAAGATATGCAAAATATATTCAACTTATGAAAACCATAGGGTTAGCTCTAAAAATTAATTATTATCAGAAATAATAACCAACAATTAACTCAAATGACAACTCATATCATTCATTGAACCATGTAAAAAAAATAAGTGCATACCCATCACAAAACTTTATTTTTTTTGCTGCATTTGACCTAGTCAACAAGATCTTATTTTTTAATATGATTTTGGCCACAAAAATAGAAATTCAGAATAGAGACCCCTACTAAAAAATAGAGAGCTTTCCAAAAATGTAAAAATTTTAGAAAAATCTCTTCATTTGTGCCCTAGAGACCCGTTTTATCAAAATAGACCAGTTTTTGTAAATTGACTATTTGAGCTATTATATTGCATTCAAATTTAAAATACAAAGAATGGACCCCCTATATAATTTAAAGATTCTTCTGAAAATATAAAAAATTTTGAAAAATATTCTGATTTGCGTCAGATATTAATTTTTTTTGGAATTTCAAGAAAAAATTATTAAAAATTTAAAACATCTCAAAAAATTATAAATTTTTTACTATAGCTTCTCTAATATATTTCCAACCTGAAAAAAAAAATTTAGAGAAAAAATCTAAGCCATTTGAGAGATAAAATTAAATCTTTGAAACTTTAGGGTTTTAGCTCCCCCAAAAATTCAAAACTAGCATGTAAAGGTGGGTTGCCCCACGGTGGGCACCAAAAATGTGTGTGTGAAAATTGTACCTAATCTATAGACACAACACTTCAGTAAAACATTAGAGGTTAGCTATAATCAAAATCGTGCGAAATTGAAATCTAATTTAACCAAGCAATTTACTGCCTTCTAGTAGGTGCGAGATTAATGTTCTCAGATTGTTATCAAGATTAGTGACCTAGATGACACCTAAACGAAGGATTTGAATGCAAAACTGATATGAAATATGAATGCAATTAATCTATATTTTTGGTATTTTCTATGCAATAATAATGAAAAACTGATATGAATCTATGCTAATATGGAAATTGATCTAACAATGATATGAATCTATGCTAAATGATATGCAATGCTCAAAACTAGAAAGATCTCACAATAACTTGGACTCACAAAGATGATTCTTCAGACTCCAATTCAACGGCGTGAGAATGCAAATTTGTGGATGCAAATTTTTGAGATGAATTATGAAGAGCTGAGCTTTGTTTTTATAGAAATCCAAGGCTTTGGAGGTGCATGGATAAAAGCCATAAATCACTCAAATAACTCAGCTTGATTTTTGAGTTATCTGATAATAAAGATAATTTAATTCACAAAAACATGCAAAAGCTAAGTTTTAACTCAAAATAGAGTTTAGCTTTAATTGATAATTGATAGTTGTATGCTTTTATGATTGTGCATGTTTTATTTATGAATTAATTAAATAAATAAAGTGATTTATGCTCAACTTAACTGATTTTTGAAAATAAATAATTGATTTATGGGTTAATCAATTATTTAATCAAACTTTTATTAAAAACTATATTATTAAATAATGACAACTTGCTTTAATTAATTAAATAAGAACTTAATCAATTATTCATAAGATATTAGATTTATTGTCAAAATTAAATAATACAATTAATAATAGATAGAATTAAATTTAATTACACAATTAAGTGGCAAGATATTAAATCTAATTAATTAAATATGAAAATATTCAATTAATAAAACTTAGGATAAATGTGATTTATTGCCAAATAATTATTAAATTAAAGATAATTAAGATAATTAGGAATATTGCTAGGAATATTCCCCGATGCAGAATTTAAGATAATCAATTAGGATTCGATGATGTGTAGATGTGCCTTAGGTTAGGACTTTGATGTCGATTTCGTTTGAATTGTTGATATAGAAGATTAATGAATTTATAGCCCATTTTTGGGGTATTACAAAGATAAATTATTATATCTTTTTAGAGGGAGTTCTTGGTGGGAAAAGAGGTACTCGCCCCAAGGAACAACCCAACTAATAACAGGCTAATTACAATCCCTTCCAAACTGGTATATAGGAAAATTCATTGTGATTATTCTCATGGTGAATAGGTGTGAATTCATTATGGCAACCAAAATATCCTCTAGTACCTATGTGGTGCGTTAAATTTCCTTCATTGTTAAGATGTAATAATATTACTTTGAAAGGATTGGGAGAGCCCCCTTAATTGGAAATATGGATTTACCATAGTCACCTGAATGGATGTCCTTACTAGATACTTTTATGTTAGTATCCAAAAAGCATCTATTTTTTAGCTCAAGGGGTCACCCAAGCCCGTGAAGACACCTCAAATACTCATAGTTCTTACTAGAGATAGTGGTTCCTTGGGAAGTGATGATCCATTGAATTGGGAACTTGGTGTGCTAGAGAAGTGAGTACACTATAAGGAAGAGCATGTTCCTCTAAGTTGCTAGGATCTCTTCTTTGAATAAGCATGGTTGTATTTTATCCAAGTGAGAATTCAAAAAATATTATCCTTTCCAACCTAAGGATTGTAAGCGTGTTTGTGAATTCATTTTAGTTAAAATTAGGATCAATCATTCTATTTTTCATTTGTGTATATGCATTTTTATGCCAAAAACTAGAAAAGACCAAAAAAATTAAAAACTTAGATCAAAAATTTAAAAAAATTGCCAAAACTAGACAAAGACTGTAGAGTTATGCATTTATCACTTATTGGTGTGCATAGGTTTCACTATCATGTGCATTAATTATAATAAATCTGTGCATTTGTTACAAATTGATACACATTTATAAATTCCTATTGTGCATTGATCTCACTATCATGTGCATTTATTCATATGCATTCACAACAAATCCTATTTGTAGATAGTTTGACCAAATCAGAAAAGCATTTTTAGATACCCATTTTAGTCTTCTCTCCAATTTTGGAAACATCTAAAAACCTTTAGCACCTTTATAATACAATTTGAACATCATTTCTATAATTTTACCATTTTCCCTATCCTTCCATCTACCAATGTCTTTCAAAATCAGTTTCTTAGTGTTGATAACCATCCTAAAACCTCATAATCTTTGTGAGTTTCACCTATCGGGATTATCATCCTTATCTAGAGACTTACCGAGGTTTTATCTTTGATAATATGTGTCATACCATAGTGAGATACATACCTCCTATAGACCTAGGTTGTCATTATCAACTTCAAACTTACCTCAAAACTTTAGAGATTTGTCATATTTTCCTATCTATTCAAAGTTTTCATCAATTACATTTTTTACCTTGTATGGTTCAAACTAGATCACAAAAACTGAAAGGACAAATGAATCAAGATTCCAAAGACAAAATGGCAAGAGATAGAGAGGATGAGAATCCATGGTAAATATTTTCTTCCTTTGGCTCAAGTCATTTTTCACAAGTTATGAACCATCATATGAGGAACTAAAGGAAGTCATGAAAGATGTGAGATTTCATAGATTATTAGAAAGAATCTTATACATGGACAAAGAAAAATACTTACACTTGATTTCTCATCAAGGAGTCAAATTACTAGCTGATTTTAATGTATCCTTACTCAAAGATGCATCTAAAACAAATGAACAATAACAACCTAATAGTTCCCAAGAAACACATACTCAAGGAAATGGGAAAGAGAAGCAAACAAGTGGTTCTCAAAATATAGGAGCTAATACATTTTTGAACCCTGTCTTACAAAAAATTTAGATCCTTCAACAATAAATCCTTGACATTCAAACTGGATCTTCTACAAAAAGATATTCCTTAGATGACATATGCCCCTATCCTTTTGACAAAAATATACCAATGGTTCCATTACCTTCTCATTTTGAGGTACCAAAATTTGACAAATATAAAGGCAATACAGACCCCCAAGATCATGTGAGGTAATTGTGTGTCACTTGCATTGAAGTACTCATAATGAAACTTATCTTATGAGGTTATTCCCACAAAGCTTGGGAGGCCAAGCTATGGAATGGTTCTCTAAATCACCCCCTGGTATCAAAACATTCAATGAGCTAATTGATAAGTTTGTGACACATTACTCCTACAAAATTAGAAATGAGATCACTATGATCGATCTTTTTAACACATTAAAATTATGGGGAGCCTTTCCTCACCTTCTTGTAAAGATGGCATCAATTATTTTCCAAGCATCCACGAACAATTCTTGAACAAGAAAAGATGGATTTTTTTTGCATAACCTTACTCTTTGAATGATCTATAGATTGCAACTCCAATATCCTAATTTCCACAAGCTCATAGAAAATGGAGTTAATATTGAGGAATATATGGTTGGAAAAGGAGAAATAAAACTCTACACTAAGGATAATGTTGGATCTTCAAGTTCCAATAAAAATAATCTCAATAACACCAACAATAACAAATCAAAATTTTGGAACAAAAACAAGAACATGGTCAATGATGGAGTTGTTTATAATTGACATGTTAAGCCAACACAACTTGTCTTAAATCTTGCAAGAAAAACTAATGTTCCTCAATCTACCCAAAGAAATCAAAACACCTCAAACACATAAAATAACCAAGGAAATAATCAACAATATTACAAACTACCTTTTATGCCAAAAAGAACATTCACCCCTTTAGGTGAGTCTATTGAATCTTCCTTAAGGAAGTTAATTACAAAGAAACTCATTGTATGTCTTGAAGTTAGAGACTATGAACCAAAAGTGAAACCGTCTTGGTGGAGTGATGATCATTATTATGAATTTCATAGAGATAAAGGACATAAAACTAATGATTTCCAAAGACTCAAATATGCAATCCAAGACTTCATAGAGACTGGTGAGATAAAATTTGATGGACATACCTCAAATGATTCACATATTGCTTTTAAAGATCCACTTCATGAACATGAGAAGGGAAATTCCTCCAATGCCAAGGGTGATAGTCAAGCCAAATACAATGAGATATAATACAAGTATATCTATCATATATCTGAGTGTCATTCTTCTCATTATTATGCTAATGTGATTACTATCAAGGAGAAGCAAGAGAGTAAACTGGTTAATGTTAGTGCTTGAGCTCAATCAAAGGTCACTCTTAAAGGTGTCTCATCCCAGCCCTCAACTTCACACACCAAGTCTACTTATGTTCCTAAGTCCAATTCCAATGTCTCAAATTAGTACAATATTTTGGACCAATTAAAGAAAATGTTTTCCCAAATATCCATATTAGATATTTTACTCTTGTCATCGTCTCATAAAGATATCCTAGAGAAAGCTCTATTAGAAACCAATGTCCTGACATATTTAGATCAAGCCCAATTTCAAGCTATAGTGGGACATTTGACTACTCAACATTTCCTATCTTTCACCAAACATGATGATCTATACATTAAGAAACTGCATAATGCTCCACTTTATATTGAGTTCCTTTTCCAAAACCTTAAAATCAAAAGAGTTCTCATAGATGGAGGAGGTGGCTTGAACATATGCACTTTAAAACTAGTTAGGTTGCGTTGAGATTTTTTGAAAATGTCGTAGATCCAAAGAATAAAATCACAATTAAGGCTTATGATGAAGAAGAAAGATCATCTAAGGGTCTAGTGGTTCTACCTATCAGAGTAGGTCTTGTAGTTAAATATGTCCTTTGCCAAGTGCTTGTTATGGAACTCTCATATAAAATTATTTTGGGATGACGTTGTATGCATTCTATACAAGAGGTGCCTTTGAATTATCATCAATGCTTGAAATTCCCTTATAATGGACAAGAAATAATAATCAAAGGGGATCCCAATCCTTTTTAGTATTGTAACATTGTGAAGTGAACTCTAGAATCCTTAATACCATACAATCGAGTTGCATCCTCTACAAAAAAAATATTGATCCTAGCAATGTAGCATCAACATCAAAATATGTTGATATTAAGGTTGACATCAAAGAATAGATCATGGAAGAATACGCTCTGGGACAAACATTTTGTATAACAGAATTACCATTATCCCCTAAATCATATGGAGGATCTTTGATTACAAAAAAAAAATTAAATTCCCCTCGCACAACTATTTTTTGGAACTTTTATAAGTGGGAGCACCTTATTAGATGAAGCAACTAAGAAAAATACGAATCAATCACTTTATAAAGAAAGGAGTGATGAAGATGTAAAATATGTGCACATATCACTTGAAACATATGGAAAAAGATACACCTTATTAAAAAAGATGGTATATGGTGGGAATGGACCAGTGGGATTAAAATGAGAAGGTGCGATACAACCAATTTTGAAAAATCTGAACTATTAAAGAGATACCACAAAGTTGGGATATGGAGAAGAATGAACATATGAAGATAAAGGCAAACAAAAGAATACATCTGAATTTACCAACAAAATTAAAGATACAACTGATTGAATATCTTGATGGAATGAATGGACAAGTAAAAGATAGTGATTGAAGGTCACCGAGCTACTAAAGTGATATGTAAGGCAATTAAATCAGTCAATGTATTGTCATTGATGTCAACTAGTTTTGACTGTACTTATCATGATGGTTACAAACATCTGAAGAAGAATAAATGGTAAAGGAATGAGATATCTACATGAAGATGAGATGGATATGAAAGATATGGCTATGGTATACATTGCGTAATTTATTGATGATTCTATGGCATCATGTTATTGACTTGATTGCATTGCATGATTTTGTTATGTATTAAAGATCAGAACTGAACAAGTTTTTATGGTCGATAATTGAAGATTTATGTATAAACTGAGCTAGTGTAGTGTATACTAAGTATATTAATAACTAATTAGGTATTCACTAACACATTCTAGTATTGACCAGGTGAAAGAATCAAATAAAGTTTATATCAGCCGACTAAATTGATGAGATGGACAATTGCTTATGATTCTGAGGTAGAAGATAAAGTTTTTTATGATGATCTAACGGCTGACAAAATTCAAGATTGATCAAATGAAGATGAATGAAATGTGTTATAGACACAACTATTGAGGAAGGTTAAAGTGGAAAAATGAATGATGAAGATTAAGAGGCAAAATCCTATGGATGAAAAGAAAATAGTTTATGTTGTCTATTTAAAGAGACGGGATTCATTATTGAGTCTAGGATTATTGACACTACAAGAGAATTCACATGAAAGGAATATTTTCATGCACCGTTGATCAGAATGGTTGAAGACAAAACTAAGTTGAATTGTAGACATTACCGAGTGTTAGAGAATTATTCATTGAGTGGAATAAGTTGGAGGATATGAAGAATTGAATTGATTATTGATTAGAGGAGATATTTTGAGCTTACCATAGATCTGAAAATTTGCAAATATTAGATGTATTTGAATCAAATCATTACTGTATCAGTTTAACCATTGTTACAACAAAATGTCTTAACCGAGTGGACTTAACAGTCTTTTTGTATTTCAATATGACATTCAATGAATGTTGATTAATTTCTTGTTGACCCCATAGTGAATGTTAGTCAAGGGAGAACTATTAAGTGATAAATCCTCTAACTAGGTCACACCTTACTATGTGTTTTGTAACCTTTGACAAGGTTGGCTCCTAACTGAACTCACTTTAGAAGCACAAATTATTTTGGGTTACCGGTCCCAAGTGGTTTTCCCCTAAAAGGGTTTCCATGTTAAAAATCTATGTTATGTGTATCTGATGTGATTGAATTATTAATTTACTTTAAACATTTCATATCTAGTCAAATCGATAAATACAATATTGAATTTGTTGTCAATCGGTAGATGAAGAGAAAGTTATTGTTGACAGCTTACCAAGTTGATTATTTGACTCAAAAGTTTGAATATATACATCTGGGAGATGTGGGACTATAGGATAACTGGAATTAACTGATTCACCCCCCTCTCAATTATCTAACACTTGGTATCAGAGCATTGGTTGCTCAGAAGGAAATTTTGAAGGACTTAAGCTAAAGATCACAAGATGTATGAGAGAGAGGTGACAAAGCTAAACAAAGACAACTTCTCAACATGGAAAAGTAGAATGAAGCTACATATATCTGGAATTGGAGAATCTATAGTATTTTACTTGAGAAATGATTGCATTCAACTGACTAGACCTTTGACTATTGATTGGTTGAGTGATAGACATGAACATAATATGGAAATGATAGAGATTGTTGCTTCCTTATCAGATGTTGAATTTGAAGATATCAAGGCATGTACTTCTACCAAAGCAATGTGGGCCAAACTTGCACTATTTCACGAAGGATATGAGAATGTGCTGAGGGAAAGAGCTAAGAGTCTTAGAGGAAATTTTGATGGCATGAAGATGAAAGAAGGAGAAATCATTTCACAGTACAACAACCAAATTAAGGATATTTTCAATGCTATATGAGGAGCATGAGGTTTCATTGATGAAGACACTATTGTGAGTAAAATTCTTAGAACTTTTTTGCCTATCTATGCTATTAGAATTTCTACAATCCATGAAATGAGATCAGCCTCGGGTAACACTCTTACACTTGATAGCCTAATCGGTAAACTGACTACTTTTGAGTTGAATAACTATGATAACAATATTGTTCCAAATATTTAATTTGCATTTATGTCATCCTTAAAAATTGGTAAATCAAGTAGTAAACACATGATAAGAAATGAGAGTGATAGTGACAGTGATGAGGATGAACTTGATGAAATTGAAGCATTAATCGCTAGAAGACTGCAGAAAGGTAATGGAAAAAATAAACGGAAATTACCTTTGGTATGTTTTAACTGTAAATAAATTGGCCACATAGTAGCTAGATATCTTGATCAGAAAGATGATGACAAAGATAATGAATGATCTAGTCAAAGAAAGTTTGACAGAAGAGATAACCTAGATCACAGAGGCAACTGACGGTATGACAAAAGAAGCAACTGAGATTACAAAGATAAATAGAAGAATACACTGACACTGACACCAACACTGATGAATACATTGAGGTGGTATTCATAGCTTTGAAAGAAGAACAAGAAGAAGAAGAAAGGTATGTTCAAACATCACTTATATCTTAAGTTAGCAAAAATGATACATGGATTATTGATAGTGGATGTACACAGTATATGAGTGGTGATGAAGAAAATTTTGAATACCTTGAACATTATAATGGTGGATCTATTAAAATGGGAAATGATATACCTTGTCTAGTAAAAGGAAAAGAATCTATGACTGGTGAACAATCAAAAGGTAATCTATTCTATCTTGACAATGTTGAAACTTCTTATTTATTGGCTAGAACTGAAGATGTGTGGTTATGGCACAAAAGGTTATGTCATGTGAATTTTGACAACATGGTTAAAATCAATAAGAAAAGAAAACTTAGAGGCTTACCGGTCTTATCTAAACCTGACCATGTCATCTGTAAACAATATCAAATGGGAAAAATGTCAAAATCTAGTTTCAAGAGCAAGAACTATTCATCTAAAGCTATTTGGGAGTTGGTTCATACTAACTTGTATGGTCCTATGAGAACTCAGAGTTATTATGGTGACAGATATTTTATTTTATTTGTTGATGACTACTCTAGGATGATGATAGTTATGTTTTTGAAAGAAAAATCTGAAGCTTTCAAGATGTTCAAATGGTACAAAGCTAAAGTGGAAAAAGAAAGTAGAAAAGAGTTAAAATGCTTGAGATCAGATAGAGGTGGTGAGTTTATTTCTAATGAATTCACTAACTTTTGTAATGAGCATGGAATTAAAAGATAGGTTTCTTCATCGAGAACATCATGGCAAAATGAAATTGTTGAAAGGGGGAATAGATCCATAGTTGATTGTGCTAGAACACTGATGATTGAAAAAGATGTTGCACAAATGTACTGGAGAGAAGTCATTTGCATTTTTTTATATACATTGAACTGATTGCAACTAAATAAATATTCAAACAAGATATCCTATAAATTATGGTATGGGTACACACCGAATGTAAGTTATTTCAAAATATTTGGAAGTAGATGTTACATTCTGAAAGAGGATAGAAATGGAAAATTAGATTCAAAAGGTGATGAAGGAATATTCTTAGGATGCTCAACTAAAAGAAAACCTTACAAATGTTTGAATAAGGTTTCTAACAAAATGATTGAAAGTGAAAATGTGAGAGTTGATGAGTTTGCTGATAAAAATGATGAAGAAAGCAAAATGGAACCAAAAGACTATGGTAGATTCACATACATTGAGAAAAATGATATTCTACTTGAGAAATAGGATGAAATTACTGAGCAATAGGATAATGACACCGAACATCAGCCTATAGAGACTGAGAATCAGGAAATAGTTACCGAGGAAGATCTTGATCCTACACTGAATGATGAACAAAGAAGAGAGAAAGTGTTAGCAAAATTTGTGAGGAGACACTGTAGACATCTAAAAATTCATTTCCAAATAAAAGTATTTTTATTTTGTGGAAAACCCCTAATGACATCATCATTTATTAATTAATTATTTATTTATTTATTTTATTAATTAATTAATTATTATGCCACTAATCCCCCCTATCTTAATTAAAAACATTTAATTAATGAATCCCCTCCAAAAATGTTTAAATCCAATTTGAACATCATTCCCTCTAAAATTTATTAGTTATTTAATATAAATAAATAAAATATTTATTTAAACCCTAAAACCCTAGAAATCTTCTCAAAAACCCTAAACCCTTCTACCCTTTCCTAAACTCTTCCTAAACCTAATTAGATGGTGATTCCTAACCCTCTTAGTCTAATCTACCCTCCTTTGACTTTTGGTCAAACCCCCTTATTAATAAGCCTTACATGCTCATTAATAGCTTCTTACACCCTCATTAAGGCTCTTATAGCCTCATAATGAATCCCATGACCCTTCTTCCATCTTGGTCCCCTAGGCACTCTTCCCTAGTGTTTCTCACATATGTGTAAGAAACCCTTAACCCTCATCCATCTAACCTTACCCCTAACCATACCCCAAACTCTACCCCTAATCCTAACTCTGACCCTAGCTCCCCTTTCTAACCCAAGCCCTTAGGAAAATCCTATAAATACCCTCACTTCCAAGAGAAAATTATTAGCTTAGTTTTTATCATTCATGCATTCTTATTATGTTAAATTACTTCTAGATTATCTTAGCATATCTCCTAATTGTTAGATTTAGCTCACTTATGCTTTCTAACTCACACTAGCTTAGCCTAATGGATTGAATATAGTTAATTTTCATGCTTTTCATATCATTTAAATCCATATCACACTTATCTTTGGTTAAAATTAACTTAGCATAAGCATTCTTGCATCAAATCTGCATTTTGGCTTCATTTGATTCCTTGGGCTCTAGGGGAAAATCAGGTGTTCCATACTTGATTTTGTGCCACTATGGGGTATCCTTGGTCCCTAAATGATCCTAAACCTTCCTATCTACATTAGGTACATGCTCCTAGTGTTTTGAGAGCACACCCACATCCCTAAATCAAGAGAAAATCAAATGGTGACAAGGTGCTCCCATTTAAACTCTATCTGAGGTATCATGAAAATATTTGTTACTATATGTTAGGAATATTCTACTAGGACTAATTTTTTAATGTCTACGCTTGTTTTGAATAGGTTAGGTTTGCACTGATGACATTTTGGCATGCCTGGTGGGACTCCACAAGCCTTCAAACTATATTTTTTAAGGGTTTTTGAGCCAAAAACTCACTTTTTAACGCCTCAAAGAAAAATTTGTTGTAGTGTCATACAAAATTCCATTACTGTCATGAATTTTCATATGGGTAGTGCCCAAGTGTCATATGGGTTGTGCCCAAATGTTTTTTGAGGTATTTTGCATGTTTTTGAGGCATTTTTCCCAGTTTCTAGCTCAAATGTCGTATGGGTTGTTCCCAAGTGTCTTATGGGAACTCATAAAATTTTTTACAACACTTTAACTCAAAATAATCTCTTTTCTTGATTGTTTTATGGGAAGCAGAGGGCTTGTATGAAGCCCTAAACTCAGTTTTTATTGACTTTTTAGGCCCGTTTGGGGATCCTAGTGACCCTAGGCTTCAAACTTGTAATTTATGACCCCATGATCTTTTAGGTACTTCTTGGACACCAATTTAATCACCAAAACACTAAATCCTTAAGGCTCATTAACCTTCTTGAATGTTTAGTAATCTAAAAACTTCATTTATTTGGCTTAAAATGAACTTTTATTCACTCTTGAATGCCTTAGATGGAACAAATTGTAAATCTTTCCTAAATGTTTCCTAATCAATTCCTAAAAAATCCTAATCATTCCTAATTGATCCTAAAGAAATCAAACTTACCTCTAATGTCTTTCATTTGGCTAAAAAGAACTTCATCCATGCAAATCTAGGGTTTTTTAGTGTTCTTTCATGCAAACTAGGAACACTTCAAATTTTGGATGCTTAAAAAGGACTAGAAATTTGCATATCAATCCTATTTGGTTCCTAATAAATCCTAAACCATTATAAAGTGTTCCTAAATCAATTTCCTTGGCTAAAGTGAACTTATTTTGCAATATCTTAAGTGTTTGTCAAGTTTCATGCAATCTAGGAACAAAATTGTATCTCATTCCTAATTGGTTCCTAAACAATCCTAGGCTGTCCTAAATGTTCCTAAATCAATCCTAATGCTTTTTTCTTAGTCAAAAAAAACTTATTTTGCAAAACCTTGAATTTTTTTTAATGTTTCTTTCATTTATGAAGCAAACTAGGAATATCTCTTTTTGGCCTAAAAATTTGAATTCTAGAGCACAAAATTTTGAATGAATCTAAAGAAATGAACCAAAGTCAAAATTAAAAGAGCCATTTCCTTTGATTCCAAAGGCAAACACAATCTTGAATTTCCTAAAGTTGAAAGAAAATAATTTCTTTCATTTCAAAATTCAAATCAAGATACTAGGACGCAAATACAATCTTGAGTGCAAAAGGTAAAAAATCTTTCAAAAGGCTTTCTTATTTTCAAAGGAGTGAATAAATCAAAATCCTAAACATATGTGTTTACAAGTCTTCATTTCAAATCACTAAATCAATTTGGAAAAAAAATCTTCATGTTGTGATTCTAGGAGTTTCAATTCTACAAATCCTTGTTAGCTAAGTGACGTAAAAAAGGTTGAACTTGGATGAGTTCACTTGTTTTACTTCTAGAGAAGCATGTCCAGAGAGAAAAGTGATTCCTCTTTGGAGAACAACTTCAAATTGGTACTTCCATGGTCGGTATAGAAATAAAGCATTGAGAAAACTCTCACTTCATCCTCTCGAGCTCAGGCTATGCATGTTGATGGTAGCCTAGGGTAGGTAAATATCCCTAATATTTCATCATGGTCAACTAGGCTCTTAGGTGAGTCACACACGTACAAACTAATTGGGAGGACACCACAGACCAAAACAAAACACTTGTTAAAATAGAATCTTCCCGATCTACTCCTAAAGGTATCAGAATCTGTGTGCAAGGATCGATCCAAGTGGTTTCCTAGATCACCTTAAGATTACTCACCATCTATATTCCTTTTTGGGATATCAAGTTGTGGGCAAAGATTTTGATGCTAGCATGTCTTTTAAGTAGTTCATGTTTGATGTGTTTTTGAAGTTACAGACTCAGTGCAAAATATCTATCAAACACACATAAATGAAGAGTTCTACATGCCAAGTCATTTTTCCATGTCAATCCAATCAAATCCAAATCCAAAGTTCATCCAAAATTTTAGAATCTTGTCATCCTAGTCTCCTAATCATGGTCTTTCAGTCATCTTGCATCCAGTCTTGTCCTCCTTTCCTCCCCATATCCTAGGTTAACAAAATCATCTTGGCCATCCCCCATCCCCTTTCCATATCCTTCTAGAATTAGTCTTTCCTCCTGTCTTGAGTCAAATCCAATCCCAATGTGAGCTTCTCGATCATCCCAATCCAAGTCTTAGTCTTCCATCCATCTTCATCCTTCATCCCTATCCAACTCATCTACAAGTCAGCATGTCTCAAAACTATTATGATGATTTTGGTTATTATGTCTCTTCTCTTATTCCATCCTATCTTGATGATGATGAAGGTCTTATTGATCATGATGAGGACTTTGAAAACCTAAGAAGGCTTGCTCCAAACATCCTCCAGAATCCAATAATTCCTCCATCCTATCCTGATGATGATGAAATTCATGTTGATCATGGTGAGTATTTTAAAAACCTTAGCAAAATTGCTCCAAACATCCCCCATGATCCAATCATTTCTGCAAACTATCATATCATGCATTCATGCATATCCACTAGTTCTTCTTATCCTATCATTGACAAGGGAGATCCATTATCTTATTCATCCACACCTTCTTCCTATCTTGAGTCTACATATCCTCTGTATACATCCTTCATACCTCCATCTCCTTCTATGGTCATATCACAATCACCATATTTTCACAATAACACTACTAGCTACATCCCTTGTCCAAATCCGCCATTGTGTCCTTATCCTCCAACCCATTTTCAAATCCAAAATCCTAGTCTTCCAAACCATTATCCTAATCCCCCATCCTATCTTGATACTCCATCCACTATATCCTATCTTAATCCAACATCTTCCATTCTCACCTACATTGCCACAAATCCCCTCCTACAAGAAGAATGCATCCCTCAATTCACTTCATATCATGTATCTCAATCCATCACCCCTACCTCACAAGTTAGCCAATCTAGTTCACAAGCTTCCTCTATACCTACTTATATGAACTATCTAGTCATTTCATCCTCCAAATCATTTTCTACACCTTCGTCCCCTCAAGAAAGTTCACAATCTTCCACCCCATCTTCACTTGAGGACTATCCTAGCTCCCCATCTTCTACACATTCTAATCCTTCATATCAATCTCCATCACAAAAGTCTCCAAGGAGTTTCACAAGGAAGTCAGCAACAAATACCTTTCCTAAAGTTGATGATCCGTGTCATCTCAATCCTTCATGTGAAGCCATCAATGATGATTCCCATCCATCTCCTACATCTATCATTTCTCCTCCATCATCTCCATCCATTATCCTTCTTCCATATATCCCACTCATTGATCCTCTTCCATCTCCTAGAATCATTGATTCTCTTCCATCTATTGACTCCATCCATTTCCCATCCACATCTCCTCCTCCTAGCATTGTCCAAAGAACATTCAATAAGCCTCATGAGTTCACCCTTCTTTCCATCACAATTGCAGAATCTCTCATCCTTTCATCATACCATCTGAAGAGTTCACCCTTCTTCCCACTATCACAATTGTAGATAATCCTATCTTTCCATCCACCCCATTTCTCAGTACTTCATGTATAAATCCTCTAGCACTCTATCCACACCATTCCAATCCAATCTAGATCTTGTCCAAAAGCATGTTGAAGTACCCATAGATGAAAATCAAGATCCTATCCCTTCACTTCCTCCAAATCAAGATCCTATAATCCCAATTCCTCTGATCCAAGATCCTACCATCCTAATTTCTTCATCTCAAAATCTATTGTCATCCCCCAATCCTAGTCAAGATCATATCATCCCATCCTCTCCACTTGATAATCTGATGCAGGAGCATCTCGGGTTCTTGGCAATCCTATGTTGCCAAAAATATTTTGAAGTTTGTCGGTGTTGCTTGGTTCCTTCTTTGACCAAGTTCATCAGTAGTTGGTCGGTTTCCTTTGGTTACCAAGGGTGGTTTGTTATCTCTTGGATGGTCAGTTGTTTCACTGGTGCTCAGTGATGCTTCTCTATTTCTCGATCATCCTTTCTTATCGAGTAGTTTATTTTGAGTTCTTGTTGAGGCCGACTTGTGCATTGATTATGGATCATGGATTTAATGCTAGTATCCATCATTGGGAAGTGTGTGGTCCCAAATCTAACTATTCCTTCCATTGATTATGGATCTGAAGGCTAACTTGGTTTGGTAGCCTCTTATATAATTATAGTTGTTTGGTTAGATTTTAGGGAGGATTTTTGGATAGGAAATAGAAGATGGTAGAATCAAGATTGTTGGAAGATCCTCACATGTTTGAGGACTTATGTAATTCATTGTAATATTAGGCCATAACCGGGAAGGCCTTATAGCTCAACATGTATGAATCAATTTGAATGAAGATAATATATCAATGATCCTTCTTTCTCTCTCTCACTGTGTTTTTGTTGCTTCCATGTGTTGTTGAGTAGGCTGGATCATTAGAGTGTGCCATTATTTGGCCCCTAAGGTCCTTGCCCTTACATCATGTGGTATTAGAGTGAGGTGAGATCTAGATCTAGGTTTGTAGGTTTCTTCTTACAAAGCCCTAGTTGAATTGTTGTGGGGTGGTAGATTGCGATCTGACCTACAATTGCAAAGGGTTCTCAAGATGGTTCGTGGGAGGCGAGAAGCAGATCTAGGATTGGCAGGAATGTTGAGACAACATGCTGCTAGATTAGAAGATGTTGAAATAGACTAGAGAAGAGGTAGACATATTGAAGATGTTAGTGATGATGAAGTTGAAGTGGAACAAGGTGAAGCAAAACTTGCACCTGTGATAGATCTGGGTGAGCAAAGATTCTTGAAGGCCTTGACAAGTTTGAAGTCAACACCACATTTCAATCCTCTTGAATATAGTGGAAAATTGGATTCTGATGAATTGATAGAATGGATCACTGAAATGAAAAAAGTACTTTGAATATGAAAATGTATCTAAGGAAAAGAAGGTGAAAATTGTAGGCACAAAGTTGAAAGGTCATGCATCCTTGTGGTGGGAACATTTGCAATTGGATCAGAAAAAGAAAGGTAAAGACAAAATCAAGGTATGGAATAAGATGGTAAACAAATTGAAAGGAAAGTTCTTACCTTGTGATTATCAGATTAACCTAGTTAGGTGAATGCAAAGTCTAAAGTAGAAAGATAGCTCGGTAAAAGAGTACACTGAGGAATTTTATAGATTAGATATCAAATCTGGACATGATGAGATTGATGTGGAAAGAATTGCTAGATACCTGAATGGTTTGAGAGTTTCCATCCAAGAGGAAATCATTTTGGTCAATTTAGAGAACATTGAAGAGGCTTATCAATTTGCATTGAAGGCCGAGGAGAAATTGCATAAGAGACATGAACAGAGACAAAGAGGTCGAGGTGGTAGATTCCCTAGAGGAAGAGGTAGATCTTATGGTGAAAATGGTAGATCTGAATTTGAAAAGACAAATATGGATAAAGGAAAGACCAAGTGGAAAGGTGAAAGTTCATCTAGAGGTAGAGGCATTAACTACTAAGGTGGTTATAGCAGAGGTAATTTCTAAGGAACTTGTTACAATTTTGGAGAAGAAGGACATAGATCTTTTGAATGTACACATGCTAGTAAGAAAAATGGTAGCAGTAGAAATGCTTTGGTGCAAGAAGAATCTGGCATTTGAGGACATGGTCACAAAGTTGCTGTTGGAAAGGTTGGAACATCCAAAGCCATATCAGATTTCATGGATCAAAGATGAGCATACAGTCTTGGTAAGTGAATAATGTTATGTGAATTTGAAAATTGGAAAGTACTATGATAAGGTGTTGTGTGATATCATGCTTATAGATTGTTGTCATATTTTGTTAGGTAGACCTTGGCAGTATGATAGACATGCCATATATGATGGGAGATTGCATAAGTATACTATTGTGGCTGATGGAAGAAAAAAAATCTTGTTACCTTTGATGGAAGAACCTGTTAGTAATGTTTTCACATCTGTGAAAGTTTATTTGATGGAAGGAACGAAGTTTGTTAAGGATTTTAAGAAGAATGATGTATATTTTTTTGTAATTCCTAAGAAGCCGAGTAAGAAATAGAGGATAAAGTCCCTGAGGAGATTGATAAGTTACTCACCAAGTATAGTGATATCATTTATAATAATGTACCTAATGGTTTGCCACCGAAGAGAAGTATTGATCATTGCATGGATCTAATCCCTGGAGCTAGTTTACCAAATAAGGCACCTCATCGGTTGACACCTACCAAGAATCAAGAATTGAACTGACAGATTCAAGAGTTTTTGGATAAATTTTTTATCAGAGAAAGTTTGATTCCTTGTGTAGTACCTACAGTATTGGCACCTAAGAAGAATGGATAATGGTGAATGTGTACTAATTCTAGAGTAATCAATAAGATAATAGTGAAGTATAGGTTTCCTATACCGAGAATGGATGACATAATGGATAGTTTGACTGGAGCAAAGTATTTTACAAAGATTGATTTGAAAAGTGGGTATCATCATATTGGAATCAAAGAAGGTGATGAATGGAAGACTGCTTTCAAGACAAAAGAAGGCTTGTATGAGTGGTTGGTTATGCCTTTTGGTTTAACTAATGCACCAAGTACTTTTATGAGGCTGATGAATGAAGTTTTGAATAAATTCTTGGGTAAGTTTGTGATTGTATATCTTGATGATATTCTGATATTTAGTAAGACCAGAGAAGAAAATTTGTTGCATGTTAGACAAGTTTTGCAGAGATTGAAAGAATAAAAGTTGCTAATAAATCTAAAAAAGTGTTCATTCATGAAAGAAGAGATTGTGTATTTGGGGTTTGTAATTTCAGCTGATGGTTTGAAGATGGATCCTAAAAAGGTTGAAGCTATTCTGAATTGGCCTACACTTTTGAATGCTAGTGAGGTAAGATCATTTCATGGTTTGGAAAGTTTTTACTGAAAGTTCATAAGGAATTTCAATTCAATTTGTAATGCTATAACTAAGACTATGAGAGGAGATAAAAGAGAATTCAAATGGACACATGGAGCTGATAAAAGTTTTGAGACTTTGAAGCAGAAAGTTGTTGAATTGCTTTTTTTTGCATTACCTAATTTCAATAAGGTATTTCAAGTGGAATGTGATGCAAGTGGTAGTTCAATTGGAGCTATGTTGAGTCAAGAAGGTAAACATGTTGTGTTCTTTAGTGAAAAATTAAATGATGCTAGAAGGAAATATTCTGTGTATGATCAAGAATTCTATGCTATTGTTCAAGCACTAGAGAAATGGAGACATTATTTGATACGGAGTGAATTTGTGTTATATACTGATCATAAGGCTTTACAATACTTGGGTAGTCATAATATGTTGAATCAGAGACATATGAAATGGGTTGAGTACTTGTAGAGTTATACATTTGTGATAAAACATAAAAGTAGAGTCACTAACTAAGTTGTTGATGCATTGAGTAGAAGAAGATATTTGATGATCAAGATGAAAATTGAAGTTCTTGGTTTTGATGAGATGAGAGATTTGTATGAAACTAATCCTGATTTTTCTGAGCCATGGAGAAAGTGCAGAGCACCTATTCAAGATCAACCGAGTATAAAATGGAAAGACTATTTCATTCAAGAAGGTATGTTGTTTAAAGGTATTCAGTTGTGTATACCGAGAGGACAAATAAGAACTAATTTGATGAAGGAGAAACATAGTAGTGGTTTGGCCAGACATTTTGGTATTGATGAGACATTGAATTTTCTTAAGGAGAAATACTTTTGGCCTCAGTTGTATAAAGATGTTCAAAAATTTAAGAAAAGTTATGGAATTTGTCAAGTAACAAAAGGAGTAAGTCAGAATACTAGATTGTATACACTGATTGTTGTTCCTGAGAAACCTTGGACCAACATCAGTATGGATTTTGTTCTTGGCTTATCAAAGATAGTAAGAGGTAATGATTCTATATTTTTTGTGGTAGATATATTTTCAAAGATGGCACATTTTATACCTTGTAGAAAGACATCAGATGCAGTACATGTAGCAGATCTTTTCTTTAAGGAAATTGTCAGATTGCATGGATTACCAAGGAGTATTATCTCTGACCGAGATAGTAAATTTGTTGGATACTTTTGGAAGACCCTTTGGAGAAAGTTTGGCACTGAGTTGAAATATAGTTCTACATTTCACCCACAAACCGATGGGCAAACAGAAGTTGTAAACAGAAGTTTGGAAATCTTTTGAGATGTTTAGTTGGAGACACACCTATTAATTGGGATTATGTGTTGTCACAAGCAAAGTTTGCATACAATAATTCAATGAATAGGAGTACTAAAAAAACACCCTTTGAGATTGTGAATGGCATACAGCTAAGAGGTATATCTGATTTGAGAGACATTGTTGATGAAAGTAAGAGAAGTGTTGAAGGAGTGAAATTTGTTGAGTACATGAAGACATTGCATGAAAATGTGAAAATCAAGCTAGAAGAAAGTAATCAAAAATACAAAGATAGAGATAATAAATCAAGGAGACATAAGACTTTTGATGATGGTAATTAAGTGATGGTTCATTTGAAGAAAGGTTTATTTCCTATTGGAACATATGGGAAGTTGAAGATGAAGAAGTCTGGACCTTGCAAAATTTTGAAGAAATTTGATAGTGGAAATGCATATGAGATTGAGTTACCTGATGACATCGACATATCACTAATTTTGAACATTACTAATTTATATGAGTATCATGAACCTAATGAAGACATGACAGTACCGATGGAATATTCTAAAAAGCAAAATGAAGAAGTTGAGCATATTTTGGAGCAAAGAATTGGCAAAAGTACAAGAGTAAAGCAGAAGAATAGACCGATCAAGGATAGTTCATGGATTTCATAGTCTAAGTTGGATGCAGCTCAGACCAGTCCTACTGAATGATTCAGAGAATCATTTCTAAATAACCCCAGGTGTCTAATGTAGGATCATCTCAGGTTCTTGGCAATCCTGTGTCGCCAAAAATATTTTGAAGTTTGTCTCTATTGCTCGGTTCCTACTTTGACTGAGTTGGTCATTAGTTGGTCAATTTCCTTTGGTTACCGAGTGTGGTTAGTTATCTCCTAGGTGATCAATTGTTTCATTGGCACTCGGTGATGCTTGTTTGTTGCTCGGTCATCCTTGCTTACCTAGTAGTTTATTTTGAGTTCCTGTTGAGGCCGACTTGTGCATTGATTATGGGTCACAAATTTAATGTTGGTATCCATCATTGGGAAGCATGTGGTCCCAAATCTAACCATTCCTTCCATTAATTATGGATCTGAAGGCCGACTTAGTTCGGTAGCCTCTTGTATAAGTATAGTTGTTTGGTCAGAGTTTAGGGAGGAGTTTTGGATAGTAAATAGAAGATAGTAGAATCAAGATTGTTGGAATATCCTTGCATGTTTGAGGACTTTTGTAATTCATTGTAATATTAGGTTGTAACTAGGAAGGCCTTACAGCCTGGCATGTATGAATCAATTTGAAGGAAGATAATATATCAATGATCTTTTTTTCTCTCTCTCACTGTGTTGTTGTTGCTTCCATGTGTTGTTGAGTAGGATGGATCATTAGGGTGTTCCATCATTTGGCCCTTAAGGTCCCTGCCCTTGCATCATAATCCTCCAATTCAAACTATCCCTCTGTCATCACTCTATCCCCTTGGTCCACTTACATTTGTCAAGGAAAGCCCACTCAAAGTAGAAGAAATCAATTTCATATCCCCCACCCCAACACCTAATACTGGATGTTTATCTTATTCCCCAAGTCATAAATATCCTTGTTTGGATAAAATGCTCAAGAAATGGAATTATCAAGGAAAAGGCCTAGGTTCCCATAAACAAGGAAATCTAGAGCTCATTTAGGAAAAGAAACATCCACGATCATGTGGCATTGATCATACATCTGAAGAAGGCACTTCCTCCAAAAATGTTGGTATAGCTAAAGCCATATTCAAGCATCCTTCCAAAAACACCATTGCATCTTCCCATCATCCCTCCAAAGCATATAATGTCATTCCTCCTCCTCCATTATTACAATCTAGGACAACCTATCACATTCCTCCTTCATCCTCTAAATCCATTTTGGGTCCCTATGTCCCAAAATATACTAGCACATATCCTCCACATGCATTTTGGGCCCTTACATACCAAAATATCATCCCCCATCTTATCCTACTCAATCCTTCACCCATCACAAAAATACAATTCCTAGTCAAGATCAACAAAGGCATATTCACATATCTCCTATCTGCCAATCTCCTTCCATCTCTCCATCCATATCTCCTCTATCCTGCACATCTCCTCGTATTCCTTCTAATGCTCCTCACAATTTGGATGCCATATCAAAGATGCATAAAGGTAAATATCTACAAAAATCTAAGGATTTCCATGTCCACTCTAAAGGACATGCTCAAGAAAAGGAAAATCCAATCAAAGGAGGCCACAAAGTCCCATCAAAGAAAAATAAAAATCCAATGCATCCCAATGGCCACAAAGGCCCACCAAAGCAAAAGCAAAAACTATGTGGATCCCAAAGCAAAAAGATGTAATGCATCTTAAAGAAATATCCACAATAGCATCAAAAGTTGAAAATCCACCAGCTACTCATTCCCCTCCTCTATCTCCTAAATCTATTTTGGGTCCTTATGTCCCAATATCTCCTAGCACAAATCCTCCTTCATTTCTACATCTATCTTCCAAATCCCATCCACTTCATCCACCTTCTTCACAACATGTACCAATGTTGGTCCTGACAACATCTCCCTATCATGATAACTTTCCAGCTTTCCATCCAAACACTTTCTACCACCATATCTCCCATATACCCCATCCCATTCATGTCTTTTCATAATTCCCCCATCCTAATAAGGTTGTACCAACATCTAGAAAAATCAGATAGTCAATGATGAATCATAAAAGTCAGTGAAAAAGTCAAAAAATTTGAAAAATTAGAGAAAAATATTAAAAAAGAAAAGAAAAGAGAAAAAAATTTGTCCAATGGTGAAATTTGGAACATTCAAGCACCTTGGACAAGTACCATGATAAAAACCTAGCAAACAGGCATCATGCGTAATCCCCCCCAGTTCCTTTCTACAATTGGGGGAAATTCCCTTCTATCACATCTTATCCAACATTTTCTCCATCCCATTTGTCTCTCACCTCCTTCATCCTCCTTTGGATCTTGATGAAAAAATAGAGACCACCAGGTATACATTATTTTGGGCACCTTCCTCTATCCTTCCATTTCCCCATTGCCAATATTCATCCACCAACTATCCTAGCTTCCATCTACCTTCCTCATTCTCGTGTCATCTTATCTTCCATCCAATCATACCCCTACCAGATGCCTCTAAATGGATGAGACTATCCTAAGCAAGGGAATCTTATTCTATGGTGACATATTCCTTGGAGACCCATCAAAATCCTTATCTTCCATCTCCCCATCAAAATCTTCCTCCATCCAAATATATATCTTCCTCCATCCAAATCCTTATCTTCCTCCATCCAAATCCATCATTCCTCCATCAACATCCCTCAGCAGTTCCTCTATCCAAATCCTAATCCTTTCCTCTATCTAAATCCATAGCATTCCTCCATCCTAATCCTCAGTATTCTTCTATCCAAATCCTTCAGCATTCCTCTATCCAAATCCCTAAGCAATTCCTCTATCCAAATCCCAAGCATTTCTCTATCCAATCCCCAAGCATTTTCTCTATCAACAATTCTCAATAGTTCCTCCAGCATTCATCCCTCAGCTTTCGTCTGTCCAATCCCTCGGCATTTCATCCATCTTTCCATCACCTGGTACTTCCCTTGTCATTGGTATCTAGCTACAGGCTACCCCCATGCAATCCAATGTCATTCATCCATATCTCATTTCTCCTAGAAATCTTCCAGCATCTACCAGTCCTATCCATATCCTCTAACTATCCAACATCCAAGATCAAATCAACCCCATCCAATCACATCCTTGGTTTTTTGGATATTACTAATGCATTGGGGAGATTTTTGGATACATTTAATATGTTTAATCACTATGTTGATTGATATTGGAATTACTAATGTTGTCATTTGTGTTTTGTCACTGATGTCAACATGTGTTTCTATGAAGAGAATAGGCCGGTTATTACAGTGTACAGATATTGTATGGATGATTCAGATTGTGTAAACATAGTTGTGTGTAAAAGAAGGTGTTGTGACCTTATATCTAATATCTCATGATATAATATTACATATTGGCTAAGTTACAGAAGATTTAGTGAAGACTAGTTACTGGATAGTGAGAGTGGAAGTTGATAGAGTAATTCTTTGAGTTTTAGGAATATCTTATAGGCAATGAGGATTTAGTATATATGAGCTTAAGGGATGGTAGATAGGGTACTAAAGAATGTTCTATGATCTTTGCAAGGTACAAAAAGAAGGATGATGTCATTTGTGGCATGTGTTCTAGAGAAAACCTATTTGGAAGCTGACTTTAGAGTTGTAGTGTGTATCATGAATGGCGAGCATGGATTATGGATGTCAATCCTTGATTATTGAATTGTAATTGTTGTATACTTGTTTTAGATACCTTTTTTATCTTATCAAGGAGTTATGTAATTATTTGTGTAATAAGAAATCCTAACTGGCCGACCTGATCATTTATTTTGTAATAGGGTATATATGTAAGATCTTTTCTTTTAAAAACATATGGGATGAATATATGTGATATAAAAGAAAATTTTGGAAGCTTCAAGCTTGTGTCTATTGGATGTAGAGAAGAGGATAACTTATATAATTCATTGGAACAGATCAAGAAAAGATAGTTGCTATCAAATAGTTCAAGGATTGTGTATTTCCTTACATACACTTGTGTTGCAAACTGTGATTTATGAAGGTGGATATAACCTTCTTTAGGCACTGAGCATGGGTAGTGAGCCTACCTCTTTTCTTGACTCCTAACAAGGTATGTCCTCTAACAATGACTATGTACTGTAACATTTTAATCAGCTCCTAACAAGGCTAGATCTTCTAACAAGGATACTATACTCTCATTACATCATTAGTGGGTGTCAATTTCCACTGGGGTTTTACCTTTAATAGGGTTTACTCGACAAAAACTATTGTGTTATTATGTTGGCATTCATTGAATTTCATTTGATTTGGTATTGTTTCTATTCAAAGTTTAAAGTTTAATAATATGTCATACAACTGATTCACCCTCCCCCCTCCCAGTTGTATTGGTGGACTATTATCCCTAAAAATTGGTATCAAAGCTACTAGTCCTTAGAAAGAAAGATTAATAGCATGAGGTGATCTTGGAGATGGTGTTCTATAGGAAGGATAGTCCAAAATTTGATCCTGAAAACTTTGACAGTTGGAAGAACAAGATGCGAACTCATTTTCTATGTTTGGGCATTTACTATTAGATGATTACGAAGAATCAAGTGACTATGAAGACTGGGGATGAAATGGATAAAGCTACTGATGATGAAAATGTTAGGAATAATAGACCACAAAACAACTAAGAGGGGGGGGTGAATCAGTTTTATGATAGATTGTTAAACTTTAAACTTTAAGCAGCACAATACCAGATCCAATGAACATAATGAATGCTAACACACTAACACAATATTTTAGTCTCAAGGAAATCCTTTTAAAGGTAAAAACCCTAGTGGGAATTAGCACCCACAAATAATGTACTGAGAGTATAGTTATCTTTGTTAGAAGATATAGCCTTGCTAGGAGCTTATTGAAACATTACAGTACATAGTCCTTGTTAGAGGACAGACCCTGTTAGGAGTCAAGAACAAAAGGGAGGGCTCACTACCCAAGGCTCACTACCCAAAAAAGGTTAAGTCCACCTTCAGAACTCATTGTTCACAACACAAGTGTATATGAAAAAATACACAATCTTTCAAAATGTTTGGCAGCAACTATCTTTGTTTGATCAGTTCCAATGAAGTCCACCAATAAACCTCTACTCTACATATAGCAAACACAAGCTCATAGGTTTCACAACCTCTCTATATCATCTTCTTCTCATGCATATATTTTCTAAAGAAAATACCTTTCATTTATACCTTATTACAATTCTTATAAACAGGTCAGCCCATAAGGCTTTTCTAATTACAAACAATTACATAAACCCTTGCTAAGATACACATGGTATCTAGGACAAGTCTACAATGATTACTTTAAAAAAATTAAGGACCAACATCTTTAATTCAAGTTCACCATCCATCATACACACTACATCTTTTTAGTCGACTTCCAAATAGATCACCTTCCAGAGTACATGCCATAGCTGATGACATCCTACATTCCATACCTTGCGTAGTTCATAGAACAATCCCCAATACTCTATCTTTTATCTTTGAATTTTGCATGCACTTATTCCTCATCATGAGAAAGATATACACAAAACCTAGAGACTAACTCTGTCATTTCTCACTGTCACAGTCAATGACTAGTCTTTAGCAAAATATTTGTAACTCATCCAATATGAAACATTACATGAGGTGATCTTGGATATAAGATCACAACATCCTCCTGAACTCTCATCTATCTTTGCAGCATCTGAAACATCCATACGATGTCTGTACACTGTGATAACTAGTCTGATTCTCTCACATAAACATATGTTGACATCAATGACAAAATAAAAATGACACTAGTATAAGTGCCCATTCAGTAATGTAGTGATTAAACATATAAAATATCTCAATCACCTCCCCATGCATTAGCAATATCTAACAATCTCCCCCTTTGGCATTGATGTCAACATATGGGAAAATCTTATCCCAAAGTTATATCAGTCCAAAGTCTTGCAACCAAACAATCTTCCCATATAGTAGAAATTTTCTCATAGCAACACTCCCCCTTTGACAACAATGGCAAAGGGTTCCATGAGTCATCAACTACTTTTCAACATCTCTCTTCCATGATCACTCCCCCTGAGGAGTAGATCTCTACATCCGGTCCAGATTATGATAAGGCTCCAAAAACCCCTGGACTGATGCATCTCTGCATCATTTAATTATGACTAGGAGGGGCCTAAACCCCCAGCATACCTCTAAGATATTCAAAGGTATCTTTTGGCAGTGGCTTTGTGAAGATATCTGCAATCTACTCTTTTGTACTGATATATTCTAATTTGATTTCCTTTTTTGCCACCTTGTCTCTCAAGAAGTGATACTTGATAGCAATATGTTTAGTTTTGAAGTGCATCCCTGAATTTTTTGACATATTCACCGTACTAGTGTTATCACAATGGATAACCATAGGCTCATCAAAAGTTATTCCAATGTCTGTCATCATTTGTTTCATCCAAACAATCTAAGTGCAGTTTATAGCAGCAACAACATGCTTTGATTCAGCAGTAGATTGTGCTATACAATCTTGTGTCTTAGTTACCCAAGAAACCAACTTTTTTCCAAGGAAAAATGCACCACCACTAGTACTTTTTCTATTATCAATATTCCCTACCCAATCAACATCAATATAAGCATGAAGTTCAAAGCTATCATTTATGTCATACCATAAGCCATAGTCTATGGTTCCTCTTAGATACCTCAGTATCATTTTCACAGTAGCTAGATGTGTTTCCTTAGGTTATGCCTGATATCTAGCCATAATTCTAATAGTATTAGTAATATCTAGTCTAGTGTGGGTCAGATATTGTAGTCCTCCAACCATTGATCTATACAAGGTTTTTAAAACACACTTTGATTCATCATCCATTGTTAGCTTGTTACCAATCACCATAGGTGTTCCTACTGGTTTACAATCTTCCATTCCAAAAATTTTAAGCAATTCTTTGAGATGCTTGGTCTAAGAAATGAAAATACCATTCTCATTCTGAGTTATTTTCAATCCAAAAAAGAATTTCATTTCACCTATCATGGACATCTCAAATTCACTTTTCATTTCTTTAGCGAATTTATTACATAGATCATCATTACCTCCAAAGATAATATCATCCACAAAGACTTCTATTATCAGGATTTCATCTTCACTAGTTCTTAAATACAAATTACTGTATGCATTACCTTTTCTGAATCCAAGCCAAAGTAGATACTTGTCTAACCTTGCATACCAAGCCCTAGGAGCTTGCTTCAGCCCATATAGAGTTTTATTCAATTTGCACACCATGTCTTTATCTTCGAATAGAGGAAATCCATATGGTTGTTCTATATAAACTTCTTCTTCAAGATCTCCATTCAGAAATGCAAATTTTACATCCATTTGATACACCTTGAAGTTTTTATGTGCAGCATAAAATAAGAATAATCTTACTGCCTCTATTCTGGCAACAGGAGAAAATATTTCTTCAAAGTCTATGCCTTCTTGATGTGAGTATCCCTTTCACAATAGTCTTTCTTTGTTCCTTACAACAATTCCTTCTTCATCCATCTTGTTTCTAAAAATCCATTTTGTTCCTATTACATTTTTATTTTTAAGTCTAGTGATGAAGGGCCACACCACCCTTACCAACTCATAACCAAATACATAGCAACATGAAGACAAAGAGAAGACAAAATACTTTACAAAGCATACATTAATACTTGAAAATAATTACAACTTGAGAGATCTTACAACATGAGAGCTTTCTCCAAATATGAGATCTACAACATGAGAGATCTTACATCCTCCAAGCTTACAATCCAAGAGTTTGCAATGAGAGAGCTTCTTCCCCAATACAAGATCCTACAACTTGAGTTTACTTATGAATGCTCATATGTCTTCTTTATATAGGCATTTACCAACCAAGATATTACAACACAACCAATGTGGGATAAAAGATAGATGCAACTACCTTGATACAAATATTAAATACCCACCCAATTAATATTTAGCACCACCATGTGGACCAATTAGAAAATTACATTGTCTTTGTGGGTCAATAAGAAAATAAAAAGTTGTAACTACCTAGCTACAAATATTAAATGCAAAAAAATTTCACAAATTTCTAAAATGTCACCTACACACCTCGATAAATGAAATGATTTTTATTTTTTATTTTTATTTTTTTTCTTTCTCACCTATGCACCTTGGAAAATGAAATAACTTCTTTTTTCTTTTTCTTCTTTTTTTTTCTTCTCTCTTTTTTTTCATTTTTGTCACTTCCTCTCTCCTCAATTTTTTTATTTTTTTATTTTTTTAATCATGCCCCCTTTTATTTTGTGATGCAAGATGTTCCTGCATCAGACACCCAAGGTAAGAAAAATTTTGTGAATATGGATTCACAAAATGAAGTAGTTGTTGCTGATATTTTTTTTTCTTCTCTTCCAACACTTTGCTGGAAAAGTATCCGCTACTGACAATACTCCTCTATAATCAACTTCGTCCATCTGTAACTCTCATTCTCCTCCAAACTTGTAGGATCTAATGCATCTGTAATAAACTCTGTAATGCCATACAAATCTTCTATTGCATACCAAACATCACTTGCAAGGTCCTCATATAAATTATTATCATTATCTTTCAAATCTATCTTAAAGTTAGCATCCCAAGATTCATAAAAATTTACCTCTGTCACATTTTCATCTTTGTTTTCTTCTTTTGTGTCTTCAACAAGGCATGTAATGACTTCTTTTCTTTGACCTCCAACCAAGGTATTCCACTCTTCCTCGACTGCTACAATCTTCATTAATAAATCATCTTCTTTAATTGTAGGTTCATGAATCTTTGCATCTTCATGCTCTACCTCTTCTTTTGTATCACATGCATAATACTCTAATGTATATTCTTTCTTTCCTTCATCCAAATAATTGACATCATCTCTTTGAATCACTCTTCTTATTTTTAGCTCTTCTTCTAATTCAGTCACTTGCTTCTTCAAATTCAGTATTGCCACTCTTGTCTCTTCTTGATATCTCTCTCTAATTTTCTCAAGTCTAGGAATTCTAAGAATCCATCCAATTACAAAAGTCATCTTCTTCTTTCTCTTTTCCATACTCGCATCCTCTTAAGGAAAATTTCACCCAACCCAAGGTCCTGGTGCAAACTACCTCACACTCAGTGATCTATCTATATGCTCAGGAACTCATGCTCTTATACCATTGATAAAGGGCACATCCACTCTGATACCACTGATGAAGGGCCACACCACCCTTACCAAATCATAACCAAATACATAGCAACATGAAGACAAAGAGAAGACAAAATAATTTACAAAGCATACATTAGTACTTGAAAATCATTACAACTTGAGAGATCTTACAACATAAAAGATCTTACATCCTCCAAGCTTACAATCCAAGAGTTTGCAATTCAAGAGTTTGCAATCAGAGAACTTCTTCCCCAATACAAGATCCTACAACTTGAGCTTGCTTATGAATTTTCATATGCCTTCTTTATATAGGCATTTACCACCCAAGATATTACAATACAACCAATGTGGAATAAAAGATAGATGCAACTACCTTGATACAAATATTAAATACCCACCCAATTAATATTTAACACCACCATGTGGACCAATTAAAAAATTACATTATCTTTGTGGGCCAATAAGAAAATAGAAAGTTGTAACTACCTAGCTACAAATATTAAATGCAAGAACTTTTCACAAATTTCTAAAATGCCACCTACACACCTCGATAAATGAAATTTTTTTTTTTCTTTTATTTTATTTTATTTTATTTTTCTTTCCCACCTATGCACCTTGGAAAATGAAATAACCTTTTTTTTCTTTTTCTTTTTTTTTTCTCTTTTTTTTTAAATTTTCGTCACTTCCTCTTTCCTTAATTTTATTTTATTTTTATCATGCCTCTGTGTGTGAATTTTGTACCTAGTTGTAGACACAACACTTTAGTAAAACATTAGAGGTTAGTTTAAATCAAAATCGTGTAGTGAAATAAAAACTAAACTAACCAAGTGATTTACTGCCTTCTAGTAGGTGTATGTATTCTCAGATTGAACCAAGATCAATGACCTTGACGACACCTAAACGAAATATTTGAATGCAAAATCTAGATATGAATTAGATGCAAATTAATCTTTTTTTTTGTTTGTCTATGCAATTATGATGAAAAATGATATGAAATCTAATCTATATGAAAAACTGATATGCAATATAATTAATCTAACAATGATATGTTAAATATGAATGATCTCACAAAAGTTGTTGATTTGCAAAAGAAGCTTCAACTCTTCAGATACCAATTCGCCAGCATAAGTTTGCAAATTATGAGATTATTTGTGAAGAGCTGAAGCCTTGATTTTATAGAAATTCAGAGCTTTGGGGATGCATGGAAAAAATCATAAATCACTCTAGTTGATTTTTGAGTCAACCAAGAATTAAAGATAGTTAACTCACAAAAAATCATGCAAAAATAGTTTTTTGATTTAAATCAGAAGTTGAGATTAGCTTTTAACTCAAAAGAGAGTTGAGTTTATTTTTAAAACAACTTGATTTGATTTTTTGATTTACAGTTTAACTATTTTTTGGATGTGCATAATTAATTATGAATTAAATTAATAAATAAAGTGATTTATCCTCAACTTAACTGATTTTAAAAATAAAATAATTGATATATGGGTTAATCAATTATTAAATCAAACTTTTATTCAAAAACTATATTATTAAATTTGACAATTGACATTAATCAATTAAATAAGAATTTAATCAATTAGTCATAGGATATTTAATTTATCGTCAAAATTTAAATAACACAATTTAGGAATAAATATCATTAAATCCAATTAAATAATTAAGTGGCAATATTAAATCTAATTAATTAAATATTTAGAATATTCAATTAATCAAACTTTAGGATAAATAGGATTTATCACCAAATAATTATTAAATTAAAGATAATTAGGAAAAATAGGAATATTACTAGGAATATTCCCCGATGCAGAATTTGAGATAATCAAATATGATTCGATAATGTGTCGATGTGCCTTACATTAGGACTTTGATGTCGATTTCATTCGATGTGTCGATATAGGAGGTTAATGAACTTATAGCCCATTTTTGGGGTATTACATTTTGCCCCTCTTTGAATTGTTGTGCGAAGCACAGTGGTTCAAAGACAGTCTGTGTATGATGTTGAAACTGATGTTTGAAATTGAAATTGATATGAGACAGAAACTTGATTGAAATTGATATGAAGATATTAGGTCCTGAATGACCAAAGATAATGTTAACTATAATAAAAAATGAACCGATGATTGCAAAAAAGTGTCAAAACACCTGATTCTAAACTTTATGATTGCGAAGAAGTGAGTGACCGATTCTAGACCCGATTGTCGATAAGAATCACATTGGTATCATATCTGAACCCTTCAGTTACAAAGAACCAAGAAAAGAACACTAATGAACCGATGGTTACAAAATATTGATATAGTTTACAAGAATAAGAGAAATACCAGATTGATATAGATCTCAATGAATCTAATATGCCCCGAGCAATGATTGATTTGCCCCAAGCGATGAGGTCTTTTTGATAAATCAGCAACTAGACATGGTTGTTGTCTTGATTACTGAGGAAAGATATGATTTCAAATTTACATTACAGACTTTTGAATGATGTGCAATACCATGCCCCCTTCGGGATGAAAATTGAAATCTAACAAGAAAAGTCAGCGTTATAGTTTAGAAGCATGTTAATTGATTTGAGAAGTGGTTAAACACGTTTGAGAATGCATTCTACATCATTTGGAGGGTCCAAAAGACCAAGTTTGACTAGTTTTGACCATGAGTTGACCATGGTTGATCAAGCTAGAATTTTGATAGTTTGATGTAAGATAATCAGTTAAGTTGAATTTTAGATTTCTATGATGATTCAAGGTCGATTATGCAAGCAGTAGACCATTCTGGGTCCAAAAATTTTAAATCATAATTTTGACATAGTAAGTGATCTCAAATTTTAATTTTGATCTCGAAAATAGATTCAGAACGTCGAAATTAGCTAGGAGTGCAATTTTTGTGAAAAATGGAGCACTTTTGAAAATCAGGTCAAAAGCTATATAAAGGCCGAAAGGGTCATTTTCAATTCATTTCAACCTTTGGACTTTGAAAACTTTGTGGAGCCCTCTAAGAAAAAATGGTAGACAAAGTGGTAGAACCAAAGGTACCTATGAGTTCACATCGATTTGAGCACAGCCAGAGACACTAGAGACCTCGGTAGTATGGACATCCAGTAAGTGGACCTATGTGCTTTGCTAAAAATTTATTTTTTCCATGTTTTATAGGATTTTAGGAATGTTTCATACATTTTTCTATTTTTGAATTTTGCATGCATGGAAACTCATACGACTCTCCAGCGAGACTCATACGACTTTTCAACTATAGCTAGATTGTCATCTCATAAGCCCTGACAACTTGTATCAGAGGGACCCATGAGTCGTACAACATTTCATCAGGTCCCTCATAACTCGTACGATGAGGGATTCATTATCATGCCACTATGCTTTATCGTATGGTATGATGTAGAAAGTCGTATGACTTTTCATGCCAATCTGAAGTGTCGTATGGAAAATAGTGAGCTTAAAACTCAGTATTAGATCAAATTTTTTATTTTCCTGATCTTTTAACCTGATTGCTGACCTATTAACCTACCTTCTAAAATACTGAACTACCCTATTTCTACCCTTGTCACCTATTCTATGACCCAATTACTGATAGGATTCCTTATTTCTATGCTATGTAGGTCATATATCTAGATGTACATGTACAGATATTGCATCCTGCTATGCAGAGATTATGTGTGTCCATGCCAGACCCTATGAGGGTCCACCTTGCTTCTTGTGGATTTGAGCACTTGATACATTTACCTAAGATTAGGGTAAATCATAGACTTTTGACTACTCTGATTGAGAGATTTCACTCAGAGACCTAGACATTCCACCTGCCGACTGGGGAGATCACTGTTCCCCCTGAGGATGTGTATCATATACTACACATTCTTTTTCATGTAGGTCGGTGACCAAAGTATGTGAGTTCGGGGAACTTAGGCCTATTAGCTTTCAGACATCTCTTCAGAGATGATACTCAAATGGCTACTTCCATTTCTTGGGAGACCTTAGTGCAGAGATATGGACAGACACACCAGTTGGAGTGCATCATTGCCGAGATGATTGGTGGTATTATCATGTCTGACTGTCAGTAGAATGGTCTTTTGATGGGTTGGGCCCCTCTGGTAGTACGGCTGATGGCAATGCCCTCTAAGTTGGCTTGGGGTCAGTGTCTATTAGCTCACATGTTCTCTGAGATGCACGAGGTAGCGTATCAGGAGAGCAAGTCTTTTGCTGCAGGAGCTCTAGTTTTATAGATATCAGCTTGGGAGCATATCCCAGTGTTGATACTAGTATGTACTTCACAGAGGCAGCCTCAGGAGCCTATCATTTATATATATGTCAGATATGTCATTCAGGGATGGATGGGCCACACTGAGTACTGGAGGTGATGCCTCGATGATATGACATTTGTGCACTGGAGACCATATGTAGCCATTAAGCCTTGGCCTACTACTCGAGAGCAGTTTAGTTTCTTTTTCTAGAGCTGTGTACTTATTGGGAGGTCATCCTCCACTATAGAGAGATTCCTGATTACTAGGGTCTGGTGGCAGTATGGGTGAGTACAAGATGCCCCTAAGGATTATGCTACATATGCATGGATAGGGCATGAGATTGGACTTGGATGGACATAGAGGCTCTCTTATGCATTGTGTTCATAGGAATACAGTGTTATTGTCAGCAAAGATTGGGAGTACAGACCAGATGTACTCGATGCTAGTGTTACTGATGGATTCATTTATTGGCTTGCTGACCATCCCATCCATAGATTTTCTAATTTGACTGAGCTGATACCCTCCATGGAGGAGGTGATGGATGTTACAGGTGCTCTAATGGGATAGGGTCCCAGACCTACACAGGCTCCCATGATACATCCCACACCTTTGAGACCTAGAGCGATGGCTCCACCCCAAAGACCATTAGGATAGATGAGGCCCCCTCATCCCACTAGTTTTACACTAGGTAGATCTTCTAGTTCTCATAGACAGACTAGGGGAGAGGGTGGTACATTAGGTGGAGTTGGTTCAACTGATGAGGTACTAGTAGCTGAGTAGGTGGTAGGTGGAGATACTGACCACTTAGAAGATGATACTAGATTTGATTTAGGTGTTGAGATTAGACATTGTAAGGCACAGAGGGTAGAGACCACTAAGAAGGCTCCCCCAGATACTGAGATGCCAGACATTGATCCTACTATTCCTCCTACTCCATAGGAGACTATTAGACAGCTCAGTGCATAGGTCAGGGACCTGAAGGTGTGCAGTGCTCGATGGGAGGAGTGATACATAGAGGTAGATAGATGACGGACTAAGCTGCGTGTGGAGGTACAAAGATTATAGGTAAAGGTGATTCATCAGACCTCATGAGTAGCTTACTATGTGTCCACATATTATATAGTTGTTCCTACTGCACAGAGCATTCCCTCCTATTCATAGTACATGATGGCATCAGAGGGAGCTAGAGCACCTAGAATAGAGGTAGTACTAGATGCACCACCTCCACCTCCACTAGGTGTAGAGGATTAGGCTGAGAGCTGATGAATCTGTGATATGTTCTAACATTTTTGATCTTTTGATTCTGATATACTATTTTGATTCTGATAGCTCAGCTGAGCTCATTCTTTTGTACACTATGCCAGTAGTGCACCCTTGACTAGTTCAAAATTTTTGATATATATATGAGATCGATATTTTGGTTGTGACTTCATTTTTACTTTTCATATTTCTATTTATGATGATATCATGTGATGTTTATGCTATGAGTAGTGTAGAATGTATGTATGGATATATGCAAATGCAATGATTTTTTTCATATGTATGGATGTTATGAAAATGTATTTGATTTCTTTCATATGTATGGATGTTATGCAAATGTATTTGATTATGGAAATATGTATGTATGATTTATGCTTAATCACATGGATGAATTGTAATGCAATAGATGATTATGATATGTAAATGCAATGATACACATGATATTTTTTGCAGGTATTGATGAAGACAAGTACTCAATCTTATGTCAAAAAGGATGTTTAACCCAGGAGGATAATTGCCTGTGAGTCTATGAAGAGACCTTCGAATTAGGTTTTAGCTCTTGTTAGATTTGAAGAGACATTTGAAGAATTGTTTAAGCATTGAAGTTTAGCCAACCATTGTGAGATCATGCAAACATGCTAAATGCAAAGAAACATGCAATATAAAATGCAACCTAAGACCTAGGACCTGGTCACTGATCATGTGTTGGTCATTCTCATCATTGAATTTTTAGGTAACCGGATAAATCAATGCAATGCCCACTAGTTATGAAACCATAGATATATGAATATCAATTTATATGCACAGGAATCAATACAACACCCACTGATTAGGGGATCTATGAATATTGATTTTGTTTTTGGAATGTCGGATTAGATATAAGCATCAAGGCATAAATGCTAGGATGACCTGAATATCATGTCCATTTTCATATTGCAATTTGTATAAGCATCAAAGCATAGATGCTGTGATGACTTGAATATGCCTTGCATTACAAACACATCAAGCAGTCAAGAGATTATTCTAAATCCAATGTGAATTACCCGTAGAGACCCTTTATTGTTCACATCCTTAGGTAAGATCACATTCCACAATAGGAGAAAGAACTTACTGAAAAAAGACAATATTTAGATCAAACTTCCTTGAATTTTCTAGGTATCAATGGTTGAGGTACACATGGCCATCCACTTTGAGATAGAGGCTCTTACAGTTAGACACCATTTCAATCTAGAATTTCCAAAGTTGTTAGATTTTCACATACAAGCAGAAGACAAAGAAAAGATTATGCCCCCAGTCATCACTCTCTAAATCCTATAAAGGACATCATCGAAGAGCTCGAAGGACATAATATGCAAAAATCTCAATGCAAATCAGTAAGCATATAAGGAGATAAAAGCATGTAAAAAGCATAGATTGTTTTCAATTTGTGTTTGATGTTGATTGCATTGTTGTAGATGCAAAATCCTTTCTGGAGACAAGATGGATTGACTGACTCAAATGAAGCTTCAAAGGACTCTAACTAGATATGATACGTCTAACATACATTGGAGGCCATAAGATATGACTTTGATTGCCCCTAAGTTTGAACATTGATAGGAAACAGACGCTTGAGCTGATTGGTGTACAGACCAACTTATTGAAAACAAGAATGCGAAAGCAAATCGGGAGATATGTACAAACTAAAGAAAGACTGAAAGCTGGGAAAGACCAAGATTACACTGATAGATGGAGCATTTTGAAACAAGTGGCACCCATTTGCTGAGTTTTCAACATCTTGGTAGAGATTCTATTTTTGCTACCAAGGCGCTTGTTTCCAAGTTTTCACCAAGGCACTTTTTTCTTTTTCTCATTTTTTTTGTATTTTTCATTTTTTTCAATTTTTTTGTACTTTTGATATTTTTTACTTTTTTTGTGAATCATCAAGGTGCCTATTGCTAGGTTTTCACCAAGATGGTCATTTTTTCAGGACTTTTTCCAATTTTTAAGATTTTTTCAGGACATCTTACCATAGACTGAATGCCTTAGGCATAGAATTTCTTCAGATGGAGAACGTTGATTGGTTCTTAGAGTTGTTCTCCTTTAGTCATTGAGATTTGATAGGCACCAGAGCCAAAAGTAGTAGTGATTACGAAGGGACCCAGCTAGTTGGGTTCAAACTTCCCCTTGTACTCTCTATGTGATTGATTTTTAGGATTCTCTCACAAGACTAGATCACCAACCTAAAATTCTCTGTGTCTGACTTTCTTGTTGTAACCTCTAGACATTCTCTATTGATATACTCTGAGATGATCATATGCTACTTTTCTACGCTCATCTAGTAGTTCAAGTTCTTGCAACCTAGACACTCTATAGTCATCATCAATTACTAGACCATGCATTTTGATTCTTAGTGATGGGATTTCAACCTCAATAGGTAGTACCACTTCAGACCCATAAAATAAAGAGAATGGTGTAGCCCTAGTGGGCATTCTGATACTTGTTATATAGGCCCAGAGAGCTAGATTGATCATGAGATGCCAGTCTCTTCCTATTTTATTAACTATACGATGCAAGATTTTCAATAGATTCTTGTTAGAAACCTCTGCTTGTCCATTCCCTTGAGGATAGTAGATAGGTGACCAATGTTGTGTAATCTTGAATTTAGCACATAAATCATCTAGATCTTTGTTCTTGAATTGTCCACCATTATCTATGATTATGGAATGAGGTATCCCATATCTACATATGATATAGTTCAATATGAACATAGATATTTTTTTTCCAGTTGCTTGTGTCAAAGGAACTGCTTCTAACCATTTTGTAAAATAATATGTAGCTATGATTATATGGGTATGTCCATTAGAAGAATGAGGATGTATAGCTTCTATAAGATCAAAGGCCCATTGATGAAAAGTCCATTGTGTAGTAAACGGAATTAGATCTCTCCCTAGAGCATGAATTAAGTTGCCATGCACTTGGCACTTTTGATATTTTTTAGCAAACTTGATAGACTCTTTTTCCATTTCAGGCCAATAGTAACCAACCATAATAATTTTTTGAGCTAGTGTTAAACTGTTCGAGTGTGACCCACAAATACCATCATGGACTTCCTCTAACACACATTGAGACTCTTCCCATTCTAAACATCTAAGTAGCGTACCATCTAGACCTCATTTGTACAAATCATGACCAATGATGACATATCATGAGGCATTATGAATAAGGTATCTCTTTTCATGGTGGTTGAAGGTATCAGGAATGATTTGGTCTTGGAGATAGGAAAATAGGTTTTTGTATCTAGATGAATCATGACCAAAAATAGTGCAGATCATGCGGGTTTCAAGGGAGTCATATGCAGGAGAAGATAGTGCTTCCACCAGAAATTTGTAGTGTAGCTCATGTTCAGGCTACTATAATAGAGTAGATAGCATTGCCATTGCATCGGCAGCCTTGTTCTCTATTCTAGGAATTTGCTCAAATGTGATAGATATGAAATACTTCTTTAAATCATCTACCATTCTCTTATAAGGAATGATATTTTCATCTTTAGTTTGGTACACACAATTGACTTGATGGATAACAAGTTGAGAGTCTCCATGAATGTGTAGCTCTGTCACTCTCCACTCAATTGCTAGTTTCATGCCATTAAGAAGGGCTTCATATTTCACAATATTTTTTGTGCAAGGGAAATTTAATTTGAATGCTTTTGGGATTGAGTATCCTTGAGGAGTTGTGAACAATATGCCTACTCCTAATCCATTATGTGTATAGGAGCCATTAAAGAATAACTGCCATTCTCTAGAAGAAAGAGTCATGATAGAGAAATCTAAAAATTCCATTTGCATTGGTGTATCATCAATCATAGGTGCATCTAATAATTGATCAGCAATAACCTATCATTTGATATCTTTTCTTTCCACATATTCAATGTCAAATTCACTTAAGAGCATGACCCATTTAGCTAATCTACCTGTGAGGGTAGCTTTGCTTAGTAGGTACTTGAGTGGATCAATTTTAGCTACCAAATGTGTGGTATGAGCTAACATGTAATGTCTCAATTTCTATGATACAAATATCATAGCTAGACAAGCTTTCTCATACATTGAATAGTTCTTCTCATATGCAACCAATGTTCTACTGATATAGTATATAGCTCTTTCCTTTTGGTTCTCATCATGTTGTGCTAGCAATACCCCCAGTGATGTATCTGTAGCGGAGACATATAAGATCAAAGGCTTCCCTGGAATGGGAGGAATCAAGATAGGAGGATTTGATAGATACTTCTTGATATGATTAAAGTTGTTCTCACATTCTTCATTCCATGCAATGGTCACACCTTTATGTAATGTTTTTGTAAAAGGTTGTGATATGTCTGCTAGCTGTGATATAAATCTTTTGATAGATTGAACTCTTCCTTGCAATGTCCTCATTTGACTAATATTCTTTGGAGGTTGCATTTCCATGATAGCCTTTACTTTAGCTGGATCAACTTCAATGCCCTTCTTTGAAACTATGTATCCTAAGAGCTTTCTAGAAGTGACAGCAAAAGCACACTTCTTAGGATTTAGTCTGAGACTAAATTTTTCTATTTTGTCTAGTATTTTGCACAAGTCATTTAGATGTTTAGCTCTAATCATAGATTTTGCTAAAGTATCATCAACATAATCCTCCATAGTCCTATGCATCATGTCATGAAAAATAGATGTCATGGCTCTTTGATATGTAGCACCAGCATTTTTAAGCCCAAATGGCATGACATTCCAACAGAAGGTGCCCCATGTACATGTAAAAGCAGTTTTCTCTTGATCCTCTAGAGCAATTTTTATTTTATTATACCCAGAAAAACCATCCATTAAAGAATACATCACAAAGCCCGCAGTCATGTCCACTATCATATCAATGTTAGGTAATGGAAAATCATCCTTAGGGCATGCTCTATTTACATCTCTAAAGTTGGTGCACACTCTAATTGATTTATTTGGTTTTGAAATAGGTACAATATTAGAGCACTCTTCATAGTCAATAACTTAGATGAATCCAGCTTTTAGGAGCTTCTCTAATTCAGCTTTTACCAAGAGTACAACATGAGGATGCATCTTTCTCAATTTTTGCTTAACAGGTTTGTCATTTGGAGCTATATATAAATGATGCATTATAAGATTAGGATCCAACCCTGGCATATCTAAATATTTTCATGCAAAGTTGATCTTTTTTTCTTTTAGGAATGTAGTAAATTTTTGCTTCTCTTCTTCTGATAAAGATTGTGCTACATGAATCAACTGTGGTTCTTCTGTTGTTCCCAAATTGATAGATTGAGTGGGCTCAATAAGAATTGGAGATATGTCCTATAAATGACTTGGAAGGACATCAAATATCTCATCCTTAGGCACCTCAGAGAGGTTTTCACCATCGGATATGTCTTTTATTTTTACTTTTGTAGGTTCTGAGATTGCCACAAAGTGGTTTTCACCCTCAGAACTCCTTTTCTTTTTATTCTTATTCTTGTTTTTCTGAATAAGATACTTGATGTCCGACTCCATCATGCTAACGCTTGAGTCATTAATGAAAGTCCTCATAGGGTCAACTACAATGAGGTAGCAACTGAGGGCATAGTCATTTGAGAAGGTATAAATACCATGGCTCAGATTTGTGGAGGTTTGATCAAAAAGTTCAAGATGTTGGATAGTCAAAATGGGGAAAGATTGGGAGATAGTGTTTATAGATATGAATCTATCATCATTGGTCCTAACCCGATGCTTGAGTTCAAAGGTGATATTACAACTTAAGATATTCAATTCTTGGATAGGCTCAATGTCATTATGGGAGTCCAATTCAGCCATCGATGGATCAAAGTCGATAAGTTCATCACTTCTCTCTAGACTTACATTGGGTTTAGGTGCATATTGGTGAATAACATCAACATGTTTCTTTGTAATAAGCTCATCTTCTTCTCGAATGGCTCCCCATTCATAGTCATTAGATTCTTCATCTATGCCTCTAGGAAATCTAAGAACATGAGTAAAGTCAGGATGAATACCCCAAGAAGGGTTACCCTCAGATTCTGATTTGAATTCATACTCATAAGAATCTATCTCAGAATAACTACCACCTTCCTCTTTGTCTATTTGATTGTCTTCAAGATTAGCTGGTTCTTGTGTTTCAATTATCTCTTGATTGATAGTAGGTTCTTGTGTTTCTACTACATTAATTCTTTTGATTGGATCATCTTCAGCTTCAAGGAGATCTATGATTTCCTTAGGAAAACACTCATAAGGGATAAGTTCAGAGCTGTCTGAATCACTATCTAATGGTTTAGTTTCTTTCTTCTTAAGAAGAGGTTCTCCTAGTGCGATCTACTCTATGACATGAGAACAATTAACTTTGAGGTGGAAGGGTTTCTTTTAAAAACCTAAGCCAACAGTATCTTTGTTTGTCATACTAGTTTGTGAAATAGGTGTTATAAGACCTTCTCCTCTGACTCCTAAAGGTCCTTTACCAGAATATCCCATCTGAGCTATTAAATTATCTCCTGGACCATATGCCTTAGAAGGGATTTTGGATACTATAGAGTCACTAATTAGAACAGCATGAGATTCGGGTTCATCTTTGTATAGTCATGCAAGCATAGCTTCATCTTCTTCCAATTCTTGCTTGGAGACTTGTTCTGCCACAAAATTCTTTTTATATGTCTCCAAAGGTTCTTTAGAGTTTGGTTTGGATTGTTTTAAAGATTTTCCATAAGACTTAGGTGAGATAGGTAGAGATGTCAAAGATAAGAATGGATCTATAGTATATTCTCCCATACCATTTTCTGTGATATTGACCTCTTTTGAAAGATCTTCCATTTTAGATGTGGATGCTTCTTTTGTTGGCTCAATGGAAGATTCTTTGTTATTAGGCACAAGTTTATCTGCACTTTCTTTCAATGTATTGCAAGTGGTGGATATGTCTGCTAGAATAGTGACCTCTACCCCTTCATAAGGAAATTTTAAGCATTGGTGGAATGTAGAAGAAATAGCCTTCATCTCATGTATCCATGGTCTCCCTAGAACAATGTCATAAGCCAAAGGTAGATCAAGAACTTGACATATAGTATCTCTAATAACTAGACTTGCTCTGATAGGTAAGACAATGGTGCCTTTAGAAGATCTTTCTTGTTCATCATAAGCTTTTATAGTTATTTTCTTTCTAGGATCAATAGCCAATTCTAAAAATCCCAATTGTGTGACCAAGCTGTAAGAACAAATGTTTAGGCCAATGCCCCCATCTATCAACACACGTTTGACTCTACGATTCTGGATCAAGACTTCTATATGCAAGGGCTGGTTATGCGGGTGACTCAAGGAGTTGTCATATTCCTCTAAAAAGGAGATATATTGCCGAGATGTAAGATGTCCAACCATAGTCTGGAACCTGTTTAAATCAAGGTCATCAGAAACATTAGATCCAAGCAAAGCTTTGTCTAGAATAGCTCTATGAGCTGGAGATATCCAAAGCAACTCAAACATGGATATTTTTGCATTAGTGTGTTGGAGTTGTTGAACAATTCTATAAGATGTGGGCCTCGTATCTTTAGGATTGGAAGATTTAGGAGTAGCCTTCTATTTGGAAGTGGAAGAAAGATTGAAGGGCATCTTAGGGACATTTGATGAATATGGGATTTGTCCATTTAGATGTGCCTGAGCTTTTGATCGAGTCACTGCGTTAGCTAAAGTATGATCTCTATCTCTTCACACAATTGTGATGACATTGCAATGCTTAGAGAGACAAGGTTCAACCATATTGATAACAACATTATTTCCAAGGTAAGCATAATTGACCTTTGCCCCCATATTAGGTTGAGAAGATGAAACTTCTTGACCATGTTTTAGAAATGGTTCTGTGAATGCTGTATGATCATTATTGCTCTTATGATTGTCAATCATGATGTCTCCCTTATCAATAAAATCTTGAATAGTATGTTTCAAGCATAAGCAGTTATTAGTTTGGTGACCTTTACCCTGATGGAAATCATAGAATTCATTCTCTCTCCACAATTTTGGTTTAGGATCAGGATCAGATTGTCAAATCTCAGGAAAAGAGATGATGTCATTAGCCAGTAGATTTCTCATAGCTAATTCTAAAGATTCTCCAAGAGGAGTGAACTTTCATTTATTATCAGCGAACCAAGATTTGTATTATGGCTTCTTTTGAGATGGTTCAGACACCTTTTTCTCTGAAGCTTTGATGGCTTGGGTGCCAATAGTTAGATTGAAAGCTAGTGCCTTTGATGGGGCATGGATAGTATCAACAACACCATTTGTGACAATGCCTTTATTCTTGTTCCAATTTTTGTTCTTGTCTTTAGAATTGGATCCTGATTCATACTTGTCCTTTTGAAGTGTGATGTCTCCTTTTTTCACAAGTACTTTTTCAATTTTGATCGCATTGTCTACCATCTTATCAAAAGATGTATGATGTTGCATTTGTAAAGGGTAGTTGATCTCTAGGATAAAATTATTGATGAAGATTTCTAGTTTCTCAATTTTAGGAATAGGCCTAGCATATAGAGAGAATTTCTTCCTCCATCTCTTGAGAAATGTCAGGAATGGTTCTCTTGGATATTTTTTGAGATTGCAAATATCAATCATGGTGACTGGATGTTGAATGTTGTAGGAGTATTTCTAATAGAATAATTTGATAAACTCCTCAAAAGTTTTGATAGTAGAAGGCAATCTAGAGAACCAATGAATGGTTGCTCCTCCCAGAGATTGAGGAAAGAGATGCATCAGATAGGTTGGTTCATGCATGAACTCCATAGATTGTGTACAAAATTCTCTGATATGATCTTGAGGATTAGAGTGTCCATCATACTTATCATATTTCAGCATCTCCACTCTTTTTGGGAATGGTGGCATGTACAAGTCTTTGTCAAATGGAAAAGGACATAGGGCCTCCATGGAGAACTCCTTGGGTTCCTTTTCTTTCTCAAGCTTATTAAGTTTGACTTGCATGGCATGCATTTGTTTCATCATAGCTGTGAGTGGATTTTCTTCCTCATGCATAATGATATCTTCAACATTAAATTTGGGAGGAAGTTTAGCTCCTTGATGAGCTAATTGCAAAAAGTATGCTTCTCTATCCTCTTTCAAGAAATGCTTCATCATTCTTTTGAAGTTATCATCATTTTGATATTGAGAAATTTCTTCAAGTGTGGGTTCCTCATCTGCACCATGTTGAGATTGAGCTCTTTGAGAGCCAAAGTTTTTCCCTGCTTGAGACACAATAGGATTTCTCCCTGTGATAGATCGAGGAGGAGTTTTTTGATTACCTTCGTGAGTTGATGAAGGGGGAATGTAACTAGTTTTCAATCAAAAATTGCCAAGACCGTCGTCTTCGTAAAGACCAAAATTGTAGATTTGCTCAAGACTTGGACCCTTGATAGTGGTTATAGGTAAGGTATGGGATGCTTCTCTAGATTTCTTGTGAGAGGAAGCTCTAGTTTCCACCATTAACCTTGGATGAAACAAAAGAATATGATGAAGACAACTGAAGAAGGATCTGATTCAAGAAGATCAAATGACGCAACCTTGTCAAGGTTTGATTGATTGAAGCATAGATTATATGTAAATGAAGGAGACTATGCCCTAGATGTATGGGTAGATTCCCAAAAGATAGCACACATGAGCTCACAACACTTAGCCATTTTGATGATTGATTGAAGATTGATAGTTATGACAAGGTTTTGACACAAGATGATAAAGACTCAAATCGATTAAACAAAAGGCTAAATTGGATTCAAAAGGCCACTTTAGGAAAATGATTGGATTCTTAGTATTTTTTGCTCTATTCTTGACATAGTGATTTGTTTGATAGATTCTGGAAATAGGCTGGAAAAGCTGGGTCTCTGATAGTTCTGACAACTTTATGACAACTTTTCAAAATTTCTCAAATGACTTCCTACAGGCTCGTACGACAATGGGTATAGCATGAAATGACAATTGAAAAACTCATACGACTATTACAAAACTCGCACGACTATTGATAGCAGGGTTTTGACTTTTTTGGAATTAACTAGCAGCAAAACTTGTACGACTATGTACCATATACCATACGACAATATAGGGGTTTTGAAATGACAATAGCCAAAAGTTGTATGACTTTTTGACTTTACAAAATGACTGTTGACTCCAGAAAGGTGTTTGACATTAGATTTTGCAATTTTTTAGATTTTTAGTTTCAAATTGTTCACAAAATTGTATCCAGATTTGAAGATTGTATTGGATTGATTAGTTCGTAGTAACCAGATAGATAAACAAGCACGGAAAATAGCAAGCAAGTGATTTCAAGCATGTCTAAAAATAATGAATAGGGGACAAAGCAACCCTGTGCATGAACAATCAAGTGATTGAATTGTGCTAATCCCTAAGAGTGCTAACAGTGTATGTTCCAAAAAGTTTTGCAATAATGCACATATTCTTAGAAAAAAGAAAATTTGGCCTCACTAGGGTTTTTAGTAATGGTCTGACTCTGCAACTTTTTTGATCTCAAGAGGGCGAACTCTAATCTAGGTACACCAGGGTTTTGACATAGTCTGAGAATTTAATCAATCAGGAGCTACTAGGGAGATCTAATAGCCCAACAAGAGACCACACCTATGAAGATTTCCTCCACAAGGACATTTATATAGCGGTTGTTGCTACCACGGCAAAAATGGCTATTACGGCTTGAGGTTCCATCAACGTGGTTAACCCAATTAAGGGAATGTCCACTAAGGTTAACCCTCTCAAAGGTGACTCACAAAATATACCACATGGAGACTGGTTCTAGATTTAAGGATATGAGTTTCTAGTAGTACCCAAAAAGGGAGTAGAGCATAATCCTCTAGCCTTTTCACTTTTAACCCAAACAAAGCAGACAGATTAATCTGACACGCTAAGACCAAGATTATCTCACAAAGATTTATGATGTCAACCATTCATGATCTATCAACCTCTCCAGAGAGAGAATGTATCAATCAGAAGCTGAAGACGCACAAATCTTGTAGAACATGAGACTCCCTCAGTATCCTCCCTACCTACAAGGGTTCCTTTATTGAGAAGAGTTTCATTGGAAACCCACTCTCTCAAGAACCATGAATAGTGTTCATAGGGCCTATTTACTATGTGTAACAAAGATGCTGAAAAGAAAATCTACGTTCATTTTTATAGCCCAAAATGAAATATGTGATATGAAAGCAATAAAGGTCACACAAGCTTGACACGCAAGAGTTCTTTTTAATCCAAATCAAAACATTATCAGCTGAAAAGATGACCTGAATTCTTTGTAACGTGCTTAGTAGATTCTTACCTATTTTTAGCAATTCTCACGCTTTTTCCAAATCAAAATCAGTAGAATTCAATTAGAAACAAAAAATTTCAATTGTTAATGTTAGCTGTCAGTCCAAATCTGGAAAACTAGATGAAAAAGTGAAACAACAATTGAAACCTAGCATTGAAACTCATACGACAGTGGGTCACCTCCCAGATGATAGTCCAAAAACTCATACAACACTGGGTATTAGATCATACAACAACAAAGCTTCTAAATGACACTGTGTCTCTGATAGTACAATCCTCGATCAAATAAACTATTGTACGATAGTGGGTATCTCCTGGTATGATTTTCTGACAAAACTCATACAATGACCATACGAACAAAAATTAAGTCACAGCTTGGAATAGAAAATGACAAGATGATGATAGAAATTGAATGGAAACCCATTTCAGGGCCCCATGGTGGGCGCCAAAAATGTGTGTGTGAATTTTGTACCTAGCTATAGACACAACACTTCAATAAAACATTAGAGGTTAGTTTAAATCAAAATTGTGTAGTGAAATGAAAACTAAACTAACTAGGTGATTTACTGCCTTCTAGTAGGTGCGAGTATGTATTCTCAAATTGGACTGAGATTAGTGACCTCAACGACACCTAAACGAAGGACTTGAATGAAAAATCTAGATATGAATTAGATGCAAATTAATTTTTTATTTTTTTTTCTATGCAATTATGATGAAAAATGATATGAAATCTAATTTATATGAAAAACTGATATGGAATACAATTAATCTAACAATGATATGTTAAATATGAATGATCTCACAAAAGTTGTTGATTCGCAAAAGAAGTTTCAACTCTTTAGATACCAATTCGCCAGCATAAGTTTGCAAATTATGAGATCATTTGTGAAGAGCTAAAGCCTTGATTTTATAGAAATATAGGGCTTTGGGGATGCATGGAAAAAACCATAAATCACTCTAGTTGATTTTTGAGTCAACAAAGAATTAAAGATAGTTAACTCACAAAAAATCATGCAAAAGCAACTTTTTGATTTAAATCAGAAGTTGAGATCAGCTTTTAACTCAAAAGAGAGTTGAGTTTATTTTTAAAACAACTTGAATTGATTTTCTGATTTATAGTTTAACTACTTTTTGGATGTGCATAATTAATTATGAATTAAATTAATAAATAAAGTGATTTATCCTCAACTTAACTGATTTTAAAAATAAAACAATTGATTTATGGGTTAATCAATTATTAAATCAAAATTTTATTTCAAAAACTATATTATTAAATTTGACAATTGACATTAATCAATTAAATAAGAATTTAATCAATTAGTCATAGGATATTTAATTTATCGTCAAAATTTAAATAACACAATTTAGGAATAAATATAATTAAATCCAATTAAATAATTAAGTGGCAGTATTAAATCTAATTAATTAAATATTTAGAATATTCAATTAATCAAACTTTAGGATAAATAGGATTTATCGCCAAATAATTATTAAATTAAAGATAATTAGGATAAATAGGAATATTACTAGGAATATTCTTCGATGTAGAATTTGAGATAATCAATTATGATTCAATAATGTGTCGATGTGCCTTATGTTAGGACTTTGATGTTGATTTCATTCGATGTGTCGATATAGGAGGTTAATGAACTTATAGCCCATTTTTGGGGTATTACAATGCCCCATTTTATTTTTTGATGCAAGATGCTCATGCATCATCTAGGAACCAGCTCCCAAGTATTATTCTTCTTTATCTGATCTAACTCTTCTTTTATAGCATTTATCCAAGATTCATCTCTAAATGATTCATCTGTAGTTTTTGGTTCAACTTGAGAAATCAAACAAATTTCTTCTCTAACCTTTGATCTAGTTAGCACTCCCTGACTGGTATTGCCAATAATTTGATTTTCAGGATGGTTATTCTTTACATACCTTAGTGTTTTAGGAGTCTCAGTAGCCTTACTTGTGCTAGAGTCACAAGCCTCTTTTTCACTTTCTACCTCAACAAGTTCTCCTTCTGTAGCAGTAGTAGTTTCTTTTATCTCTGAAATCTGATTACTATCATACATTCTTTCTTGTATCTGAAACTTCTCATCTATTCTTACATTGTTACTTTCAATCATCTTCCTCAATCTCAAATTGAAACATTTGTCAATCTTTCTTTTAACAAAGTAACCAAGGAATATTCCTTCATCACTCCTAGCATCAAACTTTCCTATCTCATCATCTCTCTTGATATAAAACTTACTACCAGTAATTCCAAAATATTTTACAGTAGGAGTATGATAAAACCATAATTCATAGGGAGTCTTACTTGTACCTTCTCTGATTTGAATTATGTTTAATGTATACACTGTTGTTCCAACAGCCTCTCTCCAATGTACATGAGATACATTTCTTTCAATCAATATTGTCCTAGCAGCATCAAGTATAGTCATGTTTCTTCACTCTGCTATCCCATTCTGTTGTGGATTCCTAGGAGCAAATGTTTGTCTATTTATCACATGCTCTTCATAGTATGAATTGAATAAGTCTAAAGTAAACTCTCCACCTCTGTCTGACCTTAAGCACTTAATCTTTAAACCTGATTCATTCTCTACTTTTGCTTTGAACAACTTGAATTTATCAAATGCTTATGAGTTCTCTCTTAAATAAGTAACCCACATCATTCTAGAAAAGTCTTCAACAAAGATTATAAAATACCTTTCACCATAGTATGATTTTGTTCTTGTAGATCCACATGGATCTGTATGTACCAGATCCAACTTTCCTTTTGATGTATATGCTTTTATTTTGTAACTACTTATAGTCTATTTTCCCATAACACATTCTCTGCATACAGTGTTAGATGGTTTCACAATCTTTGGCAGATCTCTTACTGCATTATCCATACTTGCCTTCACAATGTTATCAAAATTAACATGAAAAAATCTCCTATGCCATAACCAACTGTCATCTACCTTAGAAACAAAACAAGAGGCTCTAGATGTGTTTAGTTCAAATACATTACATCTATATTTTGAACTCGTAGCAATCAGTTTTCATTCCTTATGATAAAACATTTACCATTAACAAAACTTAACTGAAACTCTTTATCCATTAACTATCCAATGCTCAACAAATTATGTTTCAATCCTTCAACAAGAAGTACATTGTCTGTATTAGTCTTTCCATCCAGAGTAATGGATCCTACTCCTATGATAGATTTAGGGAGATTGTCCCCAAACCTCACAACACCTCCCTCATACTTTACTAATTTAACAAACTTTTTCTTTTCACTAGTCATATGATCAGAACAACCACTATCAATTATCCATTCAATTTTCTTGTCAACATGAGATACTAAAGCTTTTTCTTCATGTACTGGTTCATCTCTAATAGCAACAAATCCAATCTCTTCACAATCTAAATCATCATCATCAGAGATTCCTTCACTAGCATAATAACATTCTCTGTCCCTTTTAATCTTTTCATAATTAGGTTTGTACTTAGAAACTCTTGTAGGACATCTAGATGCAAAATGACCTACCTTATTGCATGAAAAATATTTCAAGGGTAACTTGCCTTCAAAATTGCCCTTACCTCTTTTTTCTCTTCTAGCAATCAGTGCAACAAGTTCATCCATCGTTCTTTCTTTTGTCATTATCTATTCCCATTCCTCAGCATACTCACCCAGCTCTTCTTTTAGGTCTTCTTTTCTGGTGCTCGGAAGTGTAGAAAATTTCTTGTGTGTGGATGCCTTAAATGCAGATTCAACTTTAGGTATAGCTTCTCCTAATTTTGTAGCTTTAAAAGTAGTTAGCTTTGCAATCAACATCTCTTTGCTAAAGATCAAAGTCAGGGGTATAGTTTCTTGAATAGACATAGCCTTGAACTTATAAGCAGGTGTTAGTGATCTGAGGATCTTTGCAATAACTTCTTCTTCTTCATCATAAGTGTCTCGACAATTTTTTATTCCAACTACAGCTTCTGTAACCCTTTGAACATAGGCCCTAATGCTTTCATCCTCATTCATTTTCAGCTTCTCCATCTTTTTCTTCTAGTTTTGTAACTTCTCTTGTTTGGTATACTTGTCTCCTTCATATAGTGCCTCTAATCTTTCCCAAATTTGGAAATCTGAATCCAAGTCTTTAACTTCAGTAAACTCTCCTTCAGAGAGTGTGTTGATTAGTGCTTCTCTTGCAATCATGTTCAGAGAAAATATGTTCTTTTCATCCTCAGTAGCAATTTTCAATTCATCTTTGATCTGTATAGCTATCTTGTTCCTTGTAATCAACCAATAGTCGATCCCCAAACAAAATAGGTGAGTTCACATCTTGTTCTTCCAACTGTCAAAGTTTTCAGGATCAAACTTCAGACTATCCTTCCTATAGAATGCCATCTCCAAGATCACCTCAAGTTGTTAATCTTTCTCTCTGAGGACCACAAGCTCTAATACCAATTATTAGGAATAATAGTCCAAAATACAACTAAGAGGGGGGGTGAATCAATTGTATAAAAATTTGTTAAACTTTAAACTTTAAGCAGTGCAATATCAGATCCAATGAACACAATGAATGCCAACAGAATAACACAATATTTTGGTCTCGGGGAAACCCTATTAAAGGTAAAAAACTCAGTGGGAATTAGCACCCACAAATAATGTACTGAGAGTATAGTTATCCTTGTTAGAAGATATAGCCCTGCTAGGAGCTTATTGAAACATTACAGTACATAGTCCTTGTTAGAGGACAGACCCTGTTAGGAGTCAAAAACAAAAGGGAGGGCTCACTACGCAAGGCTCACTACCCAAAGAAGGTTAAGTCCACCTTCAAAACTCACTATTCCCAACACAAGTGTATATAAATAAATACACAATCTTTTGAAATGTTCGACAGCAACTATCTTTTCTTGATCAGTTCCAATGAAGTCCACCAATAAACCTTTGCTCTACATACAGCAAACACAAGCTCGTAGCTTTCACAACCTCTCTATATCATCTTCTTCTCATGCATATATTTTCCAAAGAAAAGACTTTTCATTTATACCTTATTACAATTCTTATAAATAGGTCAGCCCATAAGGCTTTCCTAATTACAAATAATTACATAAACCCTTGCTAAGATACACACGGTATCTAGGACAAGTCTACAATGATTACATTACAACAACTAAGGACCGACGTCCTTAATTTATGTTTGACATCCATCATGCATGCTACATCTCTATAGTCAACTTCCAAATAGATCACCTTCCAGAGTACATGCCACATCTGACATCATCTTGCATTTTGTACCTTGTGTAGTTCATAGAAAATTCCCCAATACTCTATCTTTTATCTTTGAAGTTCGCATGCACTTATTTCTCATCACCAAAAAGCTATACACAAAACTTAGAGACTAACTCTATCATTTCTCATTGTCATAGTCAGTGACCAGTCTTCACCAAAACATCTGTAACTCATCCAATATGAAACATTACATGATAAGTTTACTAAGCAAGCAAAGTTACAGAACTAGAAGACAAGGATGGAGAAGCTACAAATGAAGGATGATGAAAACATTAGGGCTTATGTAAAAAGATTTACAGAGGTTGTGATTTGAATCATAAATTTTGGAGGCACTTATGAAGAGGAAGAATTCATTGTGAAGATCCTTAGATCATTGACACCAATCTACAAAACCAAAGTTTAGGCTATAGAAGAAATTATACCTTTGACTCCAAACTTTAGTAGAGAAATGTTGATTGCAAAGCTAAGTACCTTTGAAGCTACAAAATTGGGAGATCCTATACCTAGAGTTGAAACAGAATTTAAAGCATCTACACACAGGAAGATAATGTCTGCACTTCCAAGCACAAGTAGTGAGAACATAAAAGAAGAGCTTGGTGAATATGCTGATGAATGGGAACAGATACAAGAAGAGGAAAGAAAGCTAGATGAACTTTTTGCACTGATTTCTAGAAGAGAAAAGAAAGGTAGGAGAAAATTTGAAGTAAAATTACCTTTAAAATGTTTTTCATGCAATAAGATAGGTCACTTTGCATCTAGATGTCCTACAAGAGTTCCTAAGTACAAACTTAAGTTTTTCAAGCCTAATTACTCAAAGAATAAGGAATGTTATTATGCTAGTGAAGGTATTTCTGATGATGATGATTTGGATTATGAGGAGATTGGATTCATCGCTATTAAAGATGAAAAACTAGTACATGAGGAAAAATATTTAGTATCACATGTTGATAAGAAATATGAATGGGTTATAGGTAGTGGTTTCTCACATCATATGATTGGAATAAAAAAAAAATTAACTAATGAAGTATGGTGGTGGTGTTGTAAGATTTAGAGACAATGTTCCTAAACCTATCATAGGAGTAGGATCTATTTCTTTGGATGGAAGGACTAATACTGATAATGTATTGCTTGTTGATGGACTTAAGAATAACTTGTTGAGTGTTGACAACTAATGGATAAGGGATATCAATTGGAGTTCATTGATGGGAAATATTTTATCAGAGGTAAGATAGGAAACTTGATTGCAACCGGTACTAAATCTAGAGGTAATGTATTTGAGTTAAATACATCTAAGGTTTCTTGTTTTTTTGCGAAGATAGATGAAAATTGGTTATGGCACAGAATATTTTGTCATGTTAATTTTGATAATATTGTGAAGGCAAGCTTGACTAATGCAGTAAGAGAGCTACCAAAAATTGTAAAACCATCTAACACTATATGTAGAGAATGTGTTATGGGAAAATAGACTAGAAGCAGTTATAAAAGTAAAGCATATACATCAAAAAGAAAGTTGGATCTGGTACATATAGACCTATGTGGACCTACAAGGACAAGATCATACTATGGTATTTTATACTTTTTGTTGATGATATTATCTTTGAGAGGAAATGATGAAATGTGTAAGAAATTTTTTAAAGAGATGGAGAATGAATTTGAGATGTCCATGATAGGACAAATGAAATTCTTTCTTGGACTACAAATAAATCAGAGCAAGAATGGAATTTTTATTTCTCAAACTAAGTATCTTAAATAAATGTTGAAAAATTTTGGAATGGAAGACTGTGTTGTAGCTCTAAATTTTGGACAAAATTTGAAGTCTGATATAGTGATAAAACCCTAAAAAATATCCTCTTTAAATCCATGCCCAATAATTAATGATGGAGTACATGAAATGGGATAAAAAAATTATATTAATTTTCAATTAAAATTTGAGGAATTAAGAAAGGAAGCTCTGTGATAGGAACAATCAAAATTATGTGATCAAAGCCTTCAAAAAATGCTGGAATTTTGACCTACTACAAAGATGATGCTAACAAAGCCTGAATATGATCATATTTTAAAAATCTAAAAATGACCCAGTTCAGAAAATCAAATTTCCTATCTCCTTTAAAAATCTTAGTTTTCCATGAGATGTTTTGGTTTTTTGACTAGACCCAAATCTGAAAGTTAGGTAGTTATTTTTAGTTAGTTTATTGTTATTCAAAATAATTTGTAATAAGGGTTGTGTCTTTTCACCCTAAAGAGGTGTGAAAGCCACTCAAACACATATATATACATAATGTAAAATGTAAAGAGATAATACAATTCAAATTTTCATAGGATATAATCTGATCACAACTGCAATATGAACTCTAATGTACTATTTTTTCAACATTAATAAAGATAAGTTCTCTTCTTTTTATTTGTGGTTATAAGTTATATGTTTTCAATTAGCCTTTCGGATATTATGTTTAATAGAGTGTTTCATTGTGTTAAATTTCCTAAGTGTTATAATTCAAAACCACTATACAATTTGAATATCAGTAGAAAGGTCTGTGTAAGTCTTTCATTTGTTTCTGTTGGTCTCTTGAATAGAGTTAAATTCAATAGAACTAGTGGTATAATCTTATTTGAATTATATTTTAAGTGGAAGCCTCTAAAATGATGGTCTTGTCTTATTAAAGCAAGTTTGTTTTAAAACTGTCTCTGATCATACGTAGGATTGAAAGTTTTATGACTCTATATCCCAAGTATTTAGAAGGCCTTGATCTAACTATTATTTGGAAATTGTCATTTGGTTCATACTTTGTGATTTGTAGATTATATAATCATTATTTCAAAAACATTACTTTTGAGTCCTTAGTTTAATCCACTTTAGCCAAGATTTATAGAGTAGAGATTATCAGAGGATTTGTTTATTTCCTCTAAGGATCATTCACCACCTTGGGAGGAACTTTGTTTGTTTATGTATATAGTTGTGCGACCTATAGAATTTGATAGTTCAAAGTGAAATTAGGCCTACCAGCCTTGGCTTGATTAAGCCAGAATTGTAGAGGTATCAATTTGTACCTGTTAGTTGGCCAAATCTAATCCATTATTTTTGGGCACCAACAAATTGGCAACTCTATTGGGGAGATTTGCTCACAATATATATTGTGAAGTTACCTAGAATTTCATATTTCACGGATTAGAATCATAAAGTAGTTATATTAGTTTGTTTGGAAGCACACTCTACTGGAAGAAAGAACTCATAAGCAATACATTCCTCGAATGAGGTGGTGAATCTATTGTCAAGAACATAATGCATAAAGAAACAAGTTATTGTCAATTCAAATATTCAGAATATATCAGTATAAACAACCATTTTAGAGAAAACCATTTATTCCAAATGGTATCAGGCCATTGGATCTCAGGGGATTCCATTGTATTTCTTTTAATTTTCTCCCTAATTTTTCACAGCTTATACCAAAGTTCCATGGAGAATGGGATGAATCAACAATTGAACATTTGGATGCATTTTATGTATTTATAGAGAACTATGAGATTTGTGCAAAAGATCAGGCAATGAAACTATTTGTCAAGACATTAGAAGATAATGCAAGAGAGGCATATGAATCATTACCTACACAAATTATTTCATCTTGGAAATAATTTGTACATATGTTATGAATAGTGTGAAGACCAAAGCTGCACAATGGAAGAGGATCATAGTATGTCTCTACTTGATGCATTTTTTAGTTTGGAGAGATTTGAAGGGGAGCCTTTTATACACTTATTCTTGAGGATGGAAAATATGTATCAGAGGATACCTATAAAAATTATGCCTTCATGAAAAGAATTAATGAGAAAGGTCAAAAACTTGGGAATCTCGCTAGATGACCCTGATCTATCAAAGCTTCTTTTTAAGCTATTAGAAGAAGATAGTGAAGAAGGAGAACAAGAGGCTTATGATCAAATTGAACAAGGCTTTTTTTATATAACAATCTTAGTGATGATGAAGAAGATCCAAATTACATATCCCCTTTGGACGTGTTTTTGAACTTAGAGAAACAAGAAGAATTTGCGATACAATTCTTCATAAGGATGTTTAATATCTATCAAGAAATACCTTTAGAATGCAGACCTCCATCCTCTAATCTTTTCAACAGAATGCAAGAACTAGGTCTCTTATATGATCATCAGTTTCTTTCTTTTCTCAAACTTATCAATAATGAATTGGTTGCAGAGGAGAATGAATGCAAGACTGAAGTAGCATATGAGTCAAGTGAGGTTTCAGGTTTGAATGGAGAAGATTCTTTTGGATAGTCTGAGGAAAGATTTTTCCATGATGATACTTGTATGATATCAAACATCAGTGAATGTGAAAATGAGGAAGAGGATGTTCTCAACGTGGAAGATATTTCAGCCTTATTAGACAAAAAATACCAAAGACACATTGAGAAGAATGGTCCAATTTTTTTCTCAATCCACCATGGTAAGGAGGTTGATGAATCAACACATATTCAAGAGGTACTAGATGAAGGAAATGATAATTCCCAGGAATCAAATTGTGGAGATAAAATAGAACTGCATGAACATGAGGAAGTTTCAGGAGATAATGTCAATGAAGCTATTAGTCTTGTTGATGAAACACTTGATGATCCAAATGAAAATTCTCATGAATTTATGCCTAAATTCTCTATGATCTTGAACCCATTGTTTAAAGAGGATACAAAGGAAGATGTATCTAAGTTCTCTATGTTCATGAATCTATTGTTTGAAGAGGATCCTTTATGCAATGGAATCCATCAGCATCATAATGAAGATAGGAGTCCTAATTTTAAAGTTGATGAAACTTGTAAAGTGCATTCAGAGGGTGAGATATATTTCAATTAATCTTTTGAGCCGGAGGTACACCAAATATGTGAAGATGAGATGGAATCAGCCAAGCGTAATGAGGAGAATGTGTTAAAGAATAGTTCTAAAAATTTTCCAAGTGTTCTATCTGATCAAATTATTGATAAAAGTGAAGTAATATTTCCTAAATATGAGCTATCTTCAAAAAGTTCTTGTGAGGAAAAACATATTGAGCATGAAGCAAATTATGTGCAAGAAGACATAATTGATCAAATACATAGGCAGTATCCATTCACCAAAGACCATAGTGATGAAGCAATAAATATTTTCCATAGGGATGATGCATCTAATACAAAAAAGGATAAGATGTTGGGGTTAAAATATTATGTAATTTATTTCTTTTCAAACACTCTTATTGATAAAGAAATGACCAATTTTGATCCTAAGCAAGTCATAAAGGGAATGCATGCCATGATCAAGAGGAATGGGTTGTTACATGACCAAAATCAAGTGTTCGATAGAGGAAAGGATTAGTGTTTACTTTTGGGGGGCCTCAGGCCACCCAATTTTACTTTGCATCAAATTAAGCATGGATACTTGGACTACTTCTCCAGAGATAGCTGGAATCTTGCTATGCTCACATGGAGCATACATCCCAAGAAAGAGCCTATTGTAGCTCTAAATTTTGGGCAAAATTTGAAGTCCTATATAGTTATAACACTCTAAAAAATAGCTTCTTAATATTCATGCCCAATAATTAATGGAGTACATTGTATACACTTAAAAATGGCTTCATTAATTAATATTTATTATTTAATTAATATTGACTTGATAAATTAATTAAATATTTATTATTTAATTAATAATTATTCCTCTATTTATTAAATAAATTATTCAATTTATTTAGTAAATTCACTATAGTCTATTCCTCTATCCTAAGTCTTCTAATTAGTCTTATTAAAGTGATTTAATTAAATATACAATCACCTAAATATGACTAAGTTCCCTAGTCCACCTCACCTACTTAGTCACCTAACACATCACTTTGGCTAAAATAAATAATTATTATTAATTATTTATTAGTAATTATCCTCACCCACACATGTCCTATTCTTAAGGGCTATGTGGCCTCATAGGACTTAGTCTCATGACCACATGTCCTCTCAACAACCAAGTCAAGAGACATGCCCTATTCCTAAGGGGCTTCTCAAGCCACCTCTAAGGGTCAAAGGTGACTCATGGGACACTTGTACAAAGAGTCCTCATGAGGAAAAGGTCTCTCCCTCTTTCTCTCTTTGGTCTTTGTGAGACACTTGACATGTGTCTTTCCCTTCCACCTTCTTCTCCTCCATGTCAATGTGAGAGGAACATCATCCCTATTCTTCCTCTCACATTCCAACTACATCCCCCTTTCTCTCAACTCCTTCAACCAAGTCAATCCTAGCCCTAGGATCTTCCACCTTTCATTCTCAACCATAGGATTGTGCCAACTAGGCCTAGATCCTCCAAAAATTCTATAAAAGGAGTCTCATTTCCCCTTTGAGAGCTAATAGGTATTTTTGTAATAAGCATTCAAGCAATCAAGCATCCAAGCATCCAAGCATTCTAAGAGCAATCAATCCATATTATCATCATTTCATTTGCATTCCATCCATTAGATTGCATAAGATATTGTGCACTCATTTCATAAAATCTCCACACTTTGGTAGCATCTTGGGAGAAGGCTTCATTTGGAAATCTGAGAGCTCAACCACTACAATAAATCAAGGCTAGGAGGACAATGGAGACAAGCTACATGGTAGGTGAAGGTAATTGATTTAGTTTCATCATTTTATAGTTACTTTGTATTCTTCATTGTGTTGCATTAGATTGATTTATTGGCTTTCAATAGTTAATTTATCATCTCTATTTATTAGACATCTAATTTGCATACATACATGAAATGGGATAAAAAATTATATTAATTTTCAATTAAAATTTGAGGGATTAAGAAATGAAGCTTTGTGACAGGAACAATCAAAATTATGTGATCAAAGCCTTCAGAAAATGCTTAAATTTTGACCTACTGTGAAGATGATGCTGACAGAGCCTAAAGATGGTCGTATTTTAAAAATCTAAAGAATGACCCAATTTGGGAAATCAAATTTCCTATCTCTAGCAAAAATCTTAGTTTTCCATGAGGTGTTTTAGTTTTTCGACTAGACCCAAATCCAAAAATTAGGTAGTTATTTTTAGTTAGTTTATTGTCATTCAAAATAATTTGTAATAAGGGTTGTGTCTTTTCACCCTAAAGAGGTGTTAAAGCCACTCAAACACATATATATATACATAATGTAAAATGTAAAGAGATAATACAATTTAGGTTTTCATAGGATATAATCTGATCACAACTGCAATATGAACTCTAATGTACTATTTTTTCAACATTAATAAAGATAAGTGCTCTTCTTTTTATTTGTGTTATAAGTTATATGTTCTCAATTAGCCTTTCCGATATTCTATTTAATAGAGTGTTTCATTGTGTTAAATTCCCTAAGTGTTATGATTCAAAACCACTATATAGTTCGAATATCAGTAGAAAGGTATGTGTAAGTCTTTCTTCTATTTCTGTTGGTCTCTTGAATAGAGTTAAATTCAATAGAACTAGTTGTATAATCTTATTTGAATTATACTTTAAGTGGAAGCCTCTGAAATGATGGTCTTGTCTTATTAAAGCAAGTTTCACTTAAAATTGTCTATGATCGTATGTAGGATTGAAAGTTTTATGACTCTATATCCCAAGTATTTAGAAGGCATTGATCTAACTATTATTTGGAAATTGTCATTTGGTTCATACTTTTTGATTTGTAGATTATATAATCATTATTTCAAAAACATTACTCTTGAGTCCTTAGTTTAATCCACTTTAGCCAAGATTTATAGAGTAGAGATTATCAAAGGATTTGTTTCTTTCCTCCAAGGATCATTCACCACCTTGGGAGGAACTTTGTTTGTTTATGTATGTAGTTGTGTGACATAGAGAATTTGATAGTTCAAAGTGAAATGAGGTGTACCAGCCTTGGCTTGATTAAGCCAAAATTGTAGAGGTATCAATTTTTACCTGTTAGTTGGCCAAATTCGATCCATCATTTTTGGGCACCAACAGACTATAAACCAATTGGTACACCCATGGTGACTGTTAATAAACTAACAAATAATGATGAAACAAAGAGGATTTTTAAAACCAAGTATACATCAATGTTTGGTAGATTACAATATCTGACTCACACCAGACCGGATATTGCTAATGTTGTTAGAATTGTGGCTAGATATTAGGCAAAACCTAAAGAGACACACCTAGCTTTTGTAAAAAGGATATTTAGATATATGAAAGGAACAACAGAATATGGCTTATGGTATGATAGAAATGATGACTTTGAACTACATGCTTATACTGCTACTGATTGGGAATGGAATATTGATGATAGGAAGAGTACTTGTGGAGGTGCATTTTTCCTTGGGAAAAAGTTGGTTTCATGGCTAAGTAAGAAGCAAGATTGTATAGCTCAATCTACTGTCGAATCTGAATATGTTATTTCTTCTATTAACTACACTCAAATTGTTTGGATGAAACAAATACTGAAAGATATTGGAATAACTTTTGGTGAACTAGTGGTTATCCATTCTGATAACACCAATACAGTAAACATGTCAAAGAATCCTGTGATGCACTCTAAAACTAAGCATATTGCTATTAAGTATCACTTCTTGAGAGACAAGGTAGCAGAAAATGAAATAATACCAGAATACATTAGCACAAAAGAACAAATAGCAAACATCTTTACAAAGTTGTTTCCAAAAGATGCCTTTGAGTATCTCAGAGGTATGCTTGGGTTGCAGGCCCCTCCTAGTGAGAATTAAGTGATGTGGGATGCATCAGTCTAGAATTTTTCAGAGCCTTATCATATTATGGATTTGATATATGGATCTACTCCTCAGGGGGAGTGATCATTGAAGACAGTTGATGACTTATGGCACCCTTTTCCATTGTTGTCAAAGGGAGAGAATTACTATGAGAAAATCCCTACTAAAGGGGAGAGATACTATATAAGGAAGAATTTACTGAGAGAATAATTTTTGGGTTGATAGATTTTCCCATATGTTTCCATCAATCCCAAAAGAGGGAGATTGTTGGATATTGCTAATGCATTGGGGATATTGTTGGATACATTTAATATGTTTAATCACTACGTTGAGTGATGTTGGAATTACTCTTGTTGTCATTCGTGTTTTGTCATTGATGTCAACATATGTTTCTATGAAGAGAACATGCTGGTTATTATAGTGTACGGAGACTGTACGAATGATTCAAACTATGCAAACATAGTTGTATGTATAGGAAGGTGTTGTGATCTTATATTTAAGATCACATGATATAATATTGCATATTGGCTTAGTTACAAAAGATTTAGTGAAGATTGGTTACTGGGCAATGATAGTCAAAGTTGACAGAGTAAGTCTTTGAGTTTTGGGCATATCTTACAGCCGATGAGGATTCAGTATATGTGAGCTTAAGGGATGATAGATAGGGTACTAAAAAAATTTCTCTGATTTTCACAAGGTATGAAAAGAATTATGGTGTCAAATGTGGCATGTGTTCTAGAGAAGACCTATTTGGAAGTCGACTTCAGAGTTGTAGCATGTATCATGAATGGCAAGCATGGATTATGGATGTCGACCTTAATTATTGAATTGTAATTGTTGTATACTTTTTTTAGATACCATTTGTATCTTAGCAAGGAGTTATGTAGTTATTTGTGTAATAGGAAAGCCTAATTGGCCAACCTGATCATTTATTTTTTAATAGGGTATATATGGAAGATCTTTTCTTTTGAAAAGATATGGGAGGAATATATGTGATGTAAAAGAGAATTGTGGAAGCTGTGAGCTTATGTCTATTGGATGTAGAGCAAAGGATAACTTATATACTTAATTGTAACTGATCAAGAAAAAATATTTGTTATCAGACAGCTCAAGGATTGTGTATCTCCTTACATACACTTGTGTTGAGAATAGTGAGTTCTGAAGGTGGATATAACCTTCTTTGTGTTGGAGTTGATGAAAAGCAACCCACAGCTCCCAAGAATCCCTGCATGCAAACACCTATCACAGAAAGAAAGAAAAAACTATGGAGGGATGTAATCACAAATTGGAGAAAGAGAAGCCATGATTGAGAATAACAAATGAGAGAGAAAATATCAATACAATAATCTATTCTCCATTAATTGATCCAATAAGTGAATGAATAAAATACAAAGAGGGAATCCTTATAAAAAGATACCGAAACCTTAAAGGTGAAAACCCTAAAGAATAATAAGATGCCTAAGTTTAACTTAAGTGTAGAGTAAAATAGACTAATAATTAAATAAATTAATTATTAGCTATAATATGACAACTCTAACACCCCCCTTTAAGTGTAACTTAGGGAGAAGCTAAACAACTAAGGACTAAAAGATGCATGAAAGAACTATGGGTCCCGGCAAGTAGGCCTGATCAGGTACCCAAATACAAGAAATAAACTAGATGAAGGAAACAAAGCCTCCAATCTAGGGAAAGTCCCAAAGAAAGGAACAAGAAAGAGCATGTATAGCATCTCCAAAGCATGAAGTTGTAAACACTGTCAGAAGTAACTGCTGGAACCTCCACTGAAGAAGTGCATGATCAAGTAGAGAAGACAAAGTCTAAAGAGTTGATCAATCGAAGAGGTGGCCTCCAAAAGCAGGAATGAATGAGTGTTTATATAGTAGATGATCCATCTCACCGAAATGCATAGGTGCCTAGCCACTGCATCCACCTAGTACATAGGAACAAAAACTATATACGTAGATCACTCAACTGAATCAAGGAAGCAATAGAACCAATAGGTGAACCCCCCCCCCCCATAGTGTTGAACATGGAGAGGGGTAATGTCATGGAAGGTCCACTCACTTGACAAAGGTGGATGAGCACAAAAGGCAAAACATCATAACCCTCCATGGCACTTTATCACTGAGTGTGAGTACAAACAAACACAAGGTGCTCAAAATCTTAGATATGTAGAAGTATGCACATTATCTTAGTGTGTTTACAGAAAAGAGAATGCTACATAAGAGAAGCATACATTGCTCAGAAAGTTAGAAAGAAGAGTTAGCCAAAAGAATAGAAGAAGAGATCCCAAGACCTATAGAATCCAAGTAATCCACCAGAGTGTGAAAGTGCAAAACTTAGAGGAGAAAGAACTTGGAGCAAAATCTAGATAAAAGACCCCTGCCACTGTAAAACTCACAGAACAAGCTTTCCGATGATATCTGGTTTTCCCAAAAAGGAGTCTAGATGACCAAGATATGGCTCCCAAAAGGAAAAAACAAACATCAGACTTTGACAAAAAAAAATGCTATCAAAATAGAAAAAATAGAGAATCAAACCTCCGCCTTGGATTGGGCTTAGAAAGAGCTTTCCGACGATATAAAGAAGTCAAAAATCTGATACCATATGCTCAAGATACGGCCAAAAGACCACAAGTCACTCCAGAGAATAAAAAAGTCAAAAAACACATGCAAAGCACCTCGAGATGCGTGCCAAATTTTCACCTCTGAAAATGCATCGTAAAATTAAAAAATGACACCTCAAAAATTATGTTAGGTTTTTACCTCAAGATGCGTGCCAAAAATAAAAAAAGTTGCCTCAAGAATCATGTCAAAAATCACTACATCAAGAATTGTGCTAGTTTTTACATTGGGATGTGTGCTAAAAACAAAAAATTACCCATGTGATGCATGCCAAATTTGTACGACTATGGGCCCAAAAAAATTTGCCTCAAATTGCAAAGTTGTCCAAAATGGACAAATTTTATATGGATTCTGGGGTTTTTGGGTGCTCTGAGTGCAATGGTGATGTCCGTTTGAGCTGAAAATGACCAAAAAAAAGGTCCCCCCTAAATCCACATAAAAATCTTTTGAAAAACACAAATCTGAAGAACACAACCAAACCCTCTCAAATAACGAACAGGGGCATGAAGATCTAAAGCTCTGATACCATGTTGGGGTTGATGAAAAGAAACCCACAGCTCCCAAGAATCCCTACATGCAAACACCTATCACAGAAAGAAAGAAAAAACTATGGAGGCATGTAATCATAGATCTGAGAAAGAGAAGCCATGATTGAGAATAACAAATGAGAGAGAAAATCTCAATACAATAATCTATTCTCCATTAATTGATCCAATAAGTGAATGAATAAAATACAAAGAGGGAATCCTTATAAAAGGATACCGAATCCCTAAAGGTGAAAACCCTAAAGAATAATAAGATGCCTAAGTTTAACTTAAGTGTAGAGTATAATAGACTAATAATTAAATAAATTAATTATTAGCTATAATATGACAACTCTAACACTTTGGGCACTGAGCCTACCTCTTTTCTTGAATCCTAATAGGGTATGTCCTCTAACAAGGACTATGTACTATAATGTTTTAATCAGCTCCTAACAGTGCTAGATCTTCTAACAAGGATACTATACTCTCAGTACATCATTAGTGGGTGTTAATTCACACTGTGGTTTTCCTTAAACAAGGTTTCCTCGAAAACAAATATTATGTTATTATGTTAGCATTCATTATGTTCATTTGATTTGGTATTACTACTATTCATAGTTTAAAGTTTAATAATCTATCATACAACTAATTCACCCCCCCTCTTAGTTGTATTAGTGGACCGTTATTCCTAACATGGTCTTGTTTCCTAGTCTTGTTGCAAGCCTTGACCTCAATCCAATCATCATCATTGGGATGCATCCTTCCAAAATCTATATCATTTCAGGACACCTCATCCATCATCATCATATCCACCATTAGTCCATCTTGGATTTCCAGCCTAACTGGGGCATCGTCTAGCATATCTCTGCAGCATCAGCTTCATCCGTAAATCTCTTGTACATCCTATCCTAAGTCTTGTACCCTAGTGTCAATCATGTCTCCACCCAATCTCATTTGTACATATGTGTCCTTAGGTCTCATCTTTTGCATCAGTTAGCCCTTGGGTTGTCATGACCAATCCAGCTAAAAGCTTCATCAATCCTCCCTTGGTCCTTTTTGAGGTTTGAGTGTCTTACTTATCTCTTGTCATAGGAATCCTTATCTAGTTATCCACCATCCACTTCATGTCTTATCCTTTGAGTTTCTCAGTCCTTATCCTAAATCAGAATCATCCTAGCACTACCCTTTGACTAAGCATTATCTAGGGAATCTTGTAC
>BSBK01007202.1:0-2500 GCA_027943335.1 Chamaecyparis obtusa | reverse complement strand
TTGGTTTTTTATGTTGAGTCAAAGATATTGCGTAAAAATACTTGATTACATTCTAAGACACATTTACATCTACATGGTATGATATATTTCATTGTTTAGATCTAATCTCTACTACATGACAAAACTATTTACATTACATTTATTTCATTTCAAGGTTGATTCCTAAACAAGGGGTTTGACTAAGACAAACCCATCGCCCTCAACCTTCTTCCCCTTATTTTTTGTGTGCAGGAATAGGGTTATATATTTGTGAAGCTAGATTTGGGAGTCTCTGAACCTATTACAGACTCGGTGCAATTTTCATCAAATTTGGACCTGAAAGGACTAGGTTGAATTTCACAACCTAGTCCTAGATGAGGTCAATTTTGACAACCTAGTCCCCCCACTTTTTGGGCTAAAATTTACACAGTGGACAGTTGTAGACATCAGAGGCCTAGATCTAGAGTTACACTTGATTTTGACATCTTGATGATAATCAAATCCAGATCTGAAAGGTCATTGGTTCAGCTCTTTCTCAAAGGTAAGTGTCATTTCTCCTATTTTCCTCTTGCACTTACTTGCATAGATCAGATATATCATATCACTTTTCTACATCTCAATCAAAAAATAATAAAAAACCCTACATTATGTAGATCACGCATTGACATCATTACTTTATTGGTTGTGCTAATTAGATTCACCTTGTTGGAGGTTTTTGTATTCTAATGTATGCAAGATTTTGTGAATGATCTACATCCCAACATTTCTCACCATTTATTACATTACAAATGCTTAACTACTATTAGAATAACTGAAAGGGGGGGGGGGGGGGGGGGTGAATCATTTATCCAGTGTCCCAATTCAAAATGTATAATTCAAAACTATTCTGTCTATCTTTTCTGCTCATTGGTAAATAATAAGATACTTTCACTGTTTGTGCTTTTTACCGATTACCAGTCAAATACTATAACAGTTACCGATCAAATCTAACATGTAACATGTAAAGAATGATAACAAATAAATATCATAATCAACACATAACACAAGAGATTTAATGTGGGAGAAACCCTGTAAAGGGAAAAAACCACCTGGGGACCCCGGCAACCCAAAATTGTTCACACTTCATTCTAAAGTGGGGTCGGTTAAGACCCAACCCTATTAAAGGGTTTACAAACACATTGTTAGGTGTGACCTTGTTAGAGGATTTTAGACTAGAAGTTATCATCTAACTAGCATTCACTATGGGGTTGACATGATAACAATGTTCATTCTATGAATGATACATCATAAGACTTTCAAGAGTCCACTCGGTTAAGAGATTTTGATTGTGTACAATGGGTTAAATATGTAACAGGTAAATGACCTACCTGCCTTAATACAACTTCAATTGTAGATTACAAATCAATATTATTCAGTCCCATATCAAATCCTTCTGATCAATATTTCACTTTAGATTCAATACTGTATCAACTTTACTATCCATCAGTAATTTCTCTTTGTAGCTCGGTAATTGTTGCGCAGCTTTGGTTCTTACGAACCAGTAGTGATCAGAATGTATGAAAACCCTAGTTCACATGATATTCCTACAGTGTTTTGCTTCTTTTCGACAGATTTCATAAAGAAATTGCTGTTCTCTCTTATCTAGACTAGTAAATTTGTTTTCTTTTCTCCCACCATCAGATTTTGCCAGCGTTAACCACATTTCATTGAGATTTTGCTCCGTTCAAACTTTTTGGTATTTGTGTCAATAACACATTTGATTCTCATGCTTTAGATCGTTTCCCTAAATTTTGTTAGTTGTCGCTCTGTGTAACAAACATTATCTAGTTACCTCAATTGTTAGAAGCTCTTGCTCTGTGCCGAGCTCATCAATCTTATCGACTAAACTAATTCATTTAATTCATTCTAGTTCACTCTTCACTCGGTTTTAACAAAGAAATACGTCGGTGAACACTTCTCGGTTAATTACTATGATTGGTATACACTATACTCCGTCTGTGTATACTAGAAAATGCTTTCATTTACTGACAACACTACTACTGGCTTTGGGTGTCTTTCAGCTCTAGTACGTTCATCATAGATGAATGGCAACATAAATAAAGGTCAATATCATCAAGTCATGAGACCTCATCAACAAGTTACTCAATATGTTGCCTTATCCTCATCTGTCATGTACATATTTCCTCATGTAGATTTCTCTGTTCTTCATCTTTTTTCTCACCTTTCTTTAGATGTCCCAAGCATAGTAACTTACTGTGTGTGAGTGATTTACACCTTCATGAAATAAACAAGATTTAAAGGAGAATTTACACTATTCAAAGCAAACTAAATCTAAATAATGCACAAATTAATCTAAATATCTCATGGTTCTCTAAATTGAAGTGGTAAATGGAGGCTCTCCAGCTCGCAAATCCTCACTAGTGGACACTCTAATTATGAGAATTGAACTAAGAATGATATGCAAACTAGAATCTCATTATCAAATTCTAGCTCTATTTGATTAAGAAAATCTACAAAATGT